>OY992890.1:65906962-66121962 GCA_963921405.1 Cepaea hortensis | reverse complement strand
CATATAGGGCAAGTGCTAGTAGTTGATGGTGTTTCATTGTAACGAACTGACTGAACTATATTGTGTTTTTTGTTTGTTGCCCCAATATAAAATTCAATATCTCAGTAACCAACTGAGGGAAAATGATGAGATTTAGCATATAACCTTATCATTATGTCCACCTAACAAAAAATTTTTTTGTTCTGGAGATTGTACAGCAGATTTCAATGTTTGTTTACATGTGGTATATAATTTACGGCTTAGAGATTAAGTCCATCATTTTAAGAGTATTACAGCTTCAGCAAGACACATCCGCGCGATTTATGAAATTGTCTCGCGGTTTTCGTTTTGGCACAAACAGCGCGGAGTTAAATGGTATTGTTCAGAGGTGTCTCCAATGGGGGTTCTTTCATGAAACGTGATTATATAAATAAACTAGATGACTCGGCCCGGCTTCGCCCAGTTCCTGACGGGGATCTATCTATCTATCTATCTATCTATCTATCTATCTATCTATCTATCTATCTATCTATCTATCTATCTATCTATCTATCTATCTATCTATCTATCTATCTATCTATCTGTCTGTCTGTCTGTCTGTCTGTCTGTCTGTCTGTCTGTCTGTCTGTCTGTCTGTCTGTCTGTCTGTCTGTCTGTCTGTCTGTCTGTCTGTCTGTCTGTCTGTCTGTCTGTCTGTCTGTCTGTCTGTCTGTCTGTCTGTCTGTCTGTCTGTCTGTCTGTCTGTCTGTCTGTCTGTCTGTCTGTCTGTCTGTCTGTCTGTCTGTCTGTCTGTCTGTCTGTCTGTCTGTCTGTCTGTCTGTCTGTCTGTCTGTCTGTCTGTCTGTCTGTCTGTCTGTCTGTCTGTCTGTCTGTCTGTCTGTCTGTCTGTCTGTCTGTCTGTCTGTCTGTCTGTCTGTCTGTCTGTCTGTCTGTCTGTCTGTCTGTCTGTCTGTCTGTCTGTCTGTCTGTCTGTCTGTCTGTCTGTCTGTCTGTCTGTCTGTCTGTCTGTCTGTCTGTCTGTCTGTCTGTCTGTCTGTCTGTCTGTCTGTCTGTCTGTCTGTCTGTCTGTCTGTCTGTCTGTCTGTCTGTCTGTCTGTCTGTCTGTCTGTCTGTCTGTCTGTCTGTCTGTCTGTCTGTCTGTCTGTCTGTCTGTCTGTCTGTCTGTCTGTCTGTCTGTCTGTCTGTCTGTCTGTCTGTCTGTCTGTCTGTCTGTCTGTCTGTCTGTCTGTCAACCAGTCCGCGCTATTAAATATTGATAAAAGTTACTGGAAAAAATGTGAGGACCATGTGTTGAAAGAGGAAGAGGACTATTGGGGAAAGGATGGATTGAATTTTTTGCAACCGGGAGCAATCATCAACCTACTGGAATCGTCCGACACAGATTAAGGTCTGAGCAGATCGCAGACCTTAATCTACGTACACACTTCTGGGATATTTTGCTCCAACTATTCAGACGAATTGCAGACCCTAAACATTACAGCATCAGCATAATGTCAATGGCAACAGTTTGTATTCCACGGTGATGAATTTTCAATTCCGCAAGCCCTCAACATTGACAAACAACTGTATCGAAGAAAAAAAACAACACACACACACACTAAACGCATTGAATACCAACAGAAGAGTAACATTGCTGTGGAAACTGACATATTGTGGCATAACAAGAAACGTGAGAGCAAACACGTTGTCAAATTAGGGGACAACACACGTGCATACGAATCAATCTATAAACTTCAATGAAAAGAGGACCAACATCTTGGTCGTTAAGAAGAAAGCCCACTACAGAGACACTGACATCTATTTTCATAGTGCAAAACAGGTAATCATGTTCCGTCTCTGAATGGTAAACAGCAGAGTAGACAGTCTTTCACGAAGACTCAAAGCGGGTCTGTCACCCATGTGCACGTGTGAAAAAACTACACAGACAGCTGAACATATCCTTAAAAATGGAAACATGATGACTAAATTGCAGTATCATTTCTGGTCACTTCATACGCACATTAACGCACAGCTATTTGGAAGCTTTCACGAACTCAATATAAAAAGCTAACATGAATACTTGTGTACACTTTATTAACCAGCAGCTGAAGAAACAAGAAGGAAATGAAAAATAAGGTAAGAAATATATTCCTTCTACTTTCCTGTTAAATTACAAATTATTTACCCCGTGCCTCTGTAAATTCTCTGTCTTTACTAATATTACACATTGCACCCCTCTCGGGATTCTCCGTGGTGAAGTGGTCAAGCCGTCTGACTCGGGCTCCGAAGGTTGTATGTTCGATTCCGGGCCGCGTCCTTCATTTCACGAGTGCATTTTTTCGGAGACTCCCGAGGGTCGTCGCTGGAGCTACGGAGTTCGTGCTTTGTGCGACGCTTTCCGCGCTGCGGAAAGAAACTGAGCCATATGGGATAAAAACCCGGTGCAATGCAGCCGACCCTGCCGAATTTTAAGCTAGTTCTTTCATTGCACCCACTCCCATACGAATCCGGATACGCCTTGTGTGTCATCTGAATTGGCGGGGCTTCCATTACTGTAAAGATAAATTTGTTAGCGATAAATCACTAGTTTTTCAGCAAAACATCAAAGAAATGTCGCCGCTTTCGATGATTTAAGTTGTTTTTGGACCTATCAAAGACATATTCCTTGGGTGGGGGTAAATATAAGACGGCTGGAAAAATTTCATAACGATGCATCAGACAGTTTTCAAAATAATTGATCGTGAATGAAGGCATTCTTTGTGGGACATACTGTAGTTGATCATCTGACTTTTACTTGTATGTGGCATAAGGTGTTGATCCAACACTTAGATTTATACCCCATTTGAGGAAATACTATGGACATAAAAACACGCCTATATTTACTGCTGCTTTCTTTGCATTCATTCCTATTGACGCATGAAGGTGAACACAGAAGACGAAGATACAGTAGAAGACATATGTAATACTTGTCTGGAAATGGAAATCATGAAAGGTGGCTTACTGAGAAAGTGAAGAAGAGGAGAAGGACAACGTAGGATTCAGGATGCGACGGATAATTTACACATGACATTAACGTAGGTAAGACACCTGGTTTAAGATAAAACGCAATTTTGTAAACCTTTCGACCTTTTATGGTACATGCACCCCTTTTCTATATGTTCAGAACGTCATCCCCCCTCTTCGTATTTCCTCTCTATAATCCCCCTTCCCCCGCCCCTACATTGTATGTAAACGTGGAAGCAAAATTTAATAACATATACTAGAACAAGTCTACACGTCTACATAAAATGTGATTTGCGTGTCTACTTACGTTATAAAACGAATTTAAGAAGGGCGAGAAGTACAGAACCGTAAAGCATGGAGGGAAAAACAATATCAAGTAATCGGTTCGTGTACGAGGGGAAGTCGATAAGTAAGTCCCAAATGGCTGCAGAAAAATAACTGAATATGATATGATAACAACTTGAAACGAGTTTATTTTTATACATACATTGCCCCTTTATTTCTCAACATAATTTCAACCAACATTGGTGCACTTATCCCATCGTTTTATCAGTCCTCCCAAAACGGCTGCACAGAACTGCGTGGTCTGTTTTCTAAACCACGTTTTCACTTCACATTCAACTTCGGCGTCATTCGCGAAATGTCTCCCGCAAAGGTGGGTTTTCAGTGGACCAAAAAAGGTGGAAATCGATAGGGGCTAAGCAGGTGAATGTTCCAGAACTTTCCACCTTAGTTGATTAATTTTATCCTGAGTTAATCGAGCTGTATGTGGTTTGGCATTGTCATAATGAAGCAACACTCCTCTAGTCAGCGGTCCTGGAAATTTCAATCAGTCATGCATTATGCTGTATGCTGAACCATATGAGCACCCTATTGCAGATGCTACAGAGTCTATCATTACTCGCCTGTCACCTCTAATCACCCCCTCCACCCGCTGCACGGATGCTTCTGTTGCAATCTCAATAAAGACGACGAGATCGGATTTCATCACCAATTTTAGAGCGTCCTTGAGAAAATTTTTCTGCCCAGCTATGCACCGCTTTACGGGACAAATATTTGTCAGCATAAATAGGAAGCATTTCCTTATATATGTATATTATTATATCCTTATATATTTCCTTATATATGTATATTATTATATCCTTATATATTTCCTTATATATTGCTCACAAAAAAAACAAAGCGCGTTGCTCTTTGGTGTACACTCCGTAATTACAGTGGCCATTTTGTATATGCGCTGCGTGTGCACATGCGACTCCTAGCGCCACCTGACGAACGGGAATACAAAGTTCTATGTTCTATGTCACCTAATGACACCTGTAGAGGAAAACACCAACTACATTTACCTGCTATCCCACAGAACTGTGTGACTTACTTATTAACTCGTCCTCACATTAACGCGATCTTGAAATAATCTTAATTCCCCCCCCCCCTCCTCTTGGAAACCATAAAATTCCCCCGGGAGGGGGGGGGGAAATTCCCCACCAGTTTTGAACCACTGCTTTAGACTCTAATTGGGATTGAGGGGGGGGGATAGTCTGCTTGGAGAAAGCCACTGAATGTTGATGCTTGAAGAATTTGTTTAAAGTGGTCGCAGCTTTTGGCTTAAGAAGCCGCGACACCGTAATGGATAGCTTCTGGCCTGCGGGTCCGTTGGTCATGAGTTCTAGTCTGCATCGGAGCTGATATTTAAAATTTACGTCGGCTCCCAGATCGATCTAGGGTACTAGGAAATGTCTTGGGAATTAAAAGCAGCCTGCGCAAGTTTGACCATATTATTCACCGAGTGCTATTGGTCTATTAAATTATGGGTTTATCACCATCTACCCAATGCCACTTAAGGCGTGTAGAAGAGCCCTTTGCTTACTTACAGTTCTTGATACGAGTTTTTGACTTTGGTTTTTGACCTGAATGTTTGACTTGAGTTTTTGACTTATTCTGTTTTCCACATAAGCGTACTTCATGTCTGACTTCTGGAGGGTTTCTTCAATCGTTTATTTTTTCCCCATATCAAGGGAAATAATAACAGGTTGTTGTTATTTTTGCTGTTGTTGTTTAATAATGCCCTAGAAAATTGGGTTTTCACTCGTAAGTCCAGTGCATTCTCGTTCGGGTCGCCCAAGCACCGGAAATGGGATTACATCTATCGGCGTGAGGTTTGTGTAGGGACTTTTCTCCCGCCCGGGAAAATAATGCCATCTCCACGTGGATTGTGTTGTCGAGCTGTCCCTCCCCTCCCCCAGCCCAGCAACCAGCGGGGTTGTCCAAGTCCAGTACTAGGTCTTCACATCTGTGAAAAACTTGACTATATTACAGCACAGCACTTTGGACTCACTGGAAATAGACCTGGGTTCGTTTAGCCATATGATAGTGGTAGTTTATTGTCTACATACTCACACCAAAGTTTTCATTGTCAACATACACCAAAGTGTTCATTGCCAAAATACTCCAAAGTGTTCATTGCCAACTTACTCCAAAGCTTTAATTTTCAACATACTCTAAAGTGGTGACTGTAAATATACCCCCAAAGTGTTCATTATCAACATGCTCCAAAGCTTTCATGGTCAACATACTCCAAATTTTCATTGTCAACTTACTCCAAAGTGTTCATTGTCAACATACACCAAAGTGTTAATTGTCAACATAATCCAAAGCGTTCATTATCGACATACTCCAAAGTGTTGATTGTCAACATACTCCAAAGTGTTGATTGTCAACACACTCCAAAGCTTTCATTGTCAACATACTCCAAAGTGTTGATTGCCAACACACTCCAAAGCTTTCATTGTCAACATACTCCAAAGTGTTGATTGCCACCACACTCCAAAGCTTTCATTGTCAACATACTCCAACGTGTTGATTGTCAACATACTCCAAAGTGTTGATTGCTAACACACTCCAAAGCTTTCATTGTCAACATACTCTAAAGTGTTGATTGCCAACACACTCCACAGCTTTCATTGTCAACATACTCCAAAGTGTTAATTGTCAACATACTCCAACGTGTTGATTGTCAACATACCCAAAAGCATTCCTTGTCAACGTACCCCAAAGTGTTGATTGTCAACATACTCCAAAGCTTTCATTGCCAACGTACTCCAACGTGTTGATTGTCAACATACCCAAAAGCTTTCCTTGTCAACGTACCCCAAAGTGTTGATTGTCAACATACTCCAAAGCTTTCATTGTCAACATACTCCAAAGCTTTCACTGTCAACATTCTCCAAAGTGTTGATTGTCAACTTACTCCAAAGTTTTCAATGTCAAAATACTCCAAAGCTTTCATTGTCAACATACTCCAAAGCTTTCATTGTCAACATACTCCAAAGCTTTCACTGTCAACATACTCCAAAGCTTTCACTGTCAACATACTCCAGAGCTTTCATTGTCAACATACTCCAAAGCTTTCATTGTCAAAATACTCCAAAGCTTTCACTGTCAATATACTCCAAAGCTTTCATTGTCAACATAATCCAAAGCTTTCATTGTCAACATACTCCAAAGCTTTCACTGTCAACATACTCCAAAGCTTTCACTGTCAACATACTCCAAAGCTTTCACTGTCAACATACTCCAACGCTTTCACTGTCAACATACTCCAAAGCTTTCACTGTCAACATACACCAAAGCTTTCTTTGTCAACATACTCCAAAGCTTTCATTGTCAACATACTCCAAAGCTTTCACTGTCAGCATACTCCAAAGCTTTCACTGTCAACATACTCCAAAGCTTTCACTGCCAACATACTCCAAATCTTTCACTGTCAACATACTCCAAAGCTTTCACTGTCAACATACTCCAAAGCTTTCACTGTCAACATACTCCAAAGCTTTCACTGTCAACATACTCCACAGCTTTCATTGTCAACATACTCCAAAGCTTTCATTGTCAACATACTCCAAAGCTTTCACTGTCAATATACTCCAAAGCTTTCATTGTCAACATACTCCAAAGCTTTCATTGTCAACATACTCCAAAGCTTTCATTGTCAACATACTCCAAAGCTTTCATTGTCAACATAATCCAAAGCTTTCATTGTCAACATACTCCAAAGCTTTCACTGTCAACATACTCCAAAGCTTTCACTGTCACCATACTCCAAAGCTTTCACTGTCAACATACTCCAACGCTTTCACTGTCAACATACTCCAAAGCTTTCACTGTCAACATACACCAAAGCTTTCTTTGTCAACATACTCCAAAGCTTTCATTGTCAACATACTCCAAAGCTTTCACTGTCAGCATACTCCAAAGCTTTCATTGTCAACATACTCCAAAGCTTTCATTGTCATCATACTCCAAAGCTTTCACTGTCAACATACTCCAAAGCTTTCACTGTCAACATACTCCAAAGCTTTCATTGTCAACAAACTCCAAAGCTTTCACTGTCAACATACTCCAAAGCTTTCACTGTCAACATACTCCAAATCTTTCACTGTCAATATACTAGAAAGCTTTCACTGTCAACATACTCCAAAGCTTTCACTGTCAACATACTCCAAAGCTTTCATTGTCAACATACTCCAAAGCTTTCATTGTCAACATACTCCAAAGCTTTCACTGTCAACATACTCCAAAGCTTTCACTGTCAACATACTCCAAAGCTTTCATTGTCAACATACTCCAAAGCTTTCACTGTCAACATACTCCAAAGCTTTCACTGCCAACATACTCCAAATCTTTCACTGTCAACATACTCAAAGCTTTCACTGTCAACATACTCCAAAGCTTTCACTGTCAACATACTCCAAAGCTTTCACTGTCAACATACTCCACAGCTTTCATTGTCAACATACTCCAAAGCTTTCATTGTCAACATACTCCAAAGCTTTCACTGTCAATATACTCCAAAGATTTCATTGTCAACATACTCCAAAGCTTTCATTGTCAACATACTCCAAAGCTTTCACTGTCAACATACTCCAAAGCTTTCACTGTCAACATACTCCAACGGTTTCATTGTCAACATACTCCAAAGCTTTCACTGTCAACATACTCCAAAGCTTTCATTGTCAACATACTCCAAAGCTTTCATTGTCAACATACTCCAAAGCTTTCACTGTCAAAATACTCCAAAGCTTTCACTGTCAACATACTCCACAGATTTCATTGTCAACATACTCCAAAGCTTTCATTGTCAACATACTCCAAAGCTTTCACTGTCAACATACTCCAAAGCTTTCACTGTCACCATACTCCAAAGCTTTCACTGTCAACATACTCCAACGCTTTCATTGTCAACATAATCCAAAGCTTTCATTCTCAACATACTCCAAAGCTTTCACTGTCAACATACTCCAAAGTGTTGATTGCCAACACACTCCAAAGCTTTCATTGTCAAGATACTCCAACGTGTTGATTGTCAACATACCCAAAAGCTTTCCTTGTCAACGTACCCCAAAGTGTTGATTGTCAACATACTCCAAAGCTTTCATTGTCAACATACTCCAAAGCTTTCACTGTCAACATTCTCCAAAGTGTTGATTGTCAACATACTCCAAAGTTTTCACTGTCAACATACTCCAAAGCTTTCATTGTTAACATACTCCAAAGCTTTCATTGTCAACATACTCCAAAGCTTTCACTGTCAACATACTCCAAAGCTTTCATTGTCAACATACTCCAAAGCTTTCATTGTCAACATACTCCAAAGCTTTCACTGTCAACATTCTCCAAAGTGTTGATTGTCAACATACTCCAAAGTTTTCACTGTCAACATACTCCAAAGCTTTCATTGTTAACATACTCCAAAGCTTTCATTGTCAACATACTCCAAAGCTTTCACTGTCAACATACTCCAAAGCTTTCATTGTCAACATACTCCAAAGCTTTCATTGTCAACATACTCCAAAGCTTTCACTGTCAAAATACTCCAAAGCTTTCACTGTCAAAATACTCCACAGCTTTCATTGTCAACATACTCCAAAGCTTTCATTGTCAACATACTCCAAAGCTTTCACTGTCAACATACTCCAAAGCTTTCATTGTCAACATACTCCAAAGCTTTCACTGTCAACATACTCCAAAGCTTTCACTGTCAACATACTCCAAAGCTTTCACTGTCAACATACTCCAACGCTTTCACTGTCAACATACTCCAAAGCTTTCACTGTCAACATACACCAAAGCTTTCTTTGTCAACATACTCCAAAGCTTTCATTGTCAACATACTCCAAAGCCTTCACTGTCAACATACTCAAAAGCTTTCATTGTCAACATACTCCAAAGCTTTCATTGTCAACATACTCCAAAGCTTTCACTGTCAACATACTCCAAAGCTTTCACTGTCAACATACTCCAAAGCTTTCATTGTCAACATACTCCAAAGCTTTCACTGTCAACATACTCCAAAGCTTTCACTGTCAACATACTCCAAATCTTTCACTTTCAACATACTCCAAAGCTTTCACTGTCAACATACTCCAAAGCTTTCACTGTCAACATACTCCAAAGCTTTCATTGTCAACATACTCCAAAGCTTTCATTGTCAACATACTCCAAAGCTTTCACTGTCAACATACTCCAAAGTGTTGATTGCCAACACACTTCAAAGCTTTCATTGTCAACATACTCCAAAGCTTTCACTGTCAACATTCTCCAAAGTGTTGATTGTCAACATACTCCAAAGCTTTCACTGTCAACATACTCCAAAGCTTTCATTGTCAACATACTCCAAAGCTTTCACTGTCAACATACTCCAAAGCTTTCATTGTCAACATACTCCAAAGCTTTCATTGTCAACATACTCCAAAGCTTTCACTGTCAACATTCTCCAAAGTGTTGATTGTCAACATACTCCAAAGCTTTCATTGTCAACATACTCCAAAGCTTTCATTGTCAACATACTCCAAAGCTTTCACTGTCAACATACTCCAAAGCTTTCATTGTCAACATACTCCAAAGCTTTCATTGTCAACATACTCCAAAGCTTTCATTGTCAACATAATCCAAAGCTTTCATTGTCAACATACTCCAAAGCTTTCATTGTCAACATACTCCAAAGCTTTCATTGTCAACATACTCCAAAGCTTTCACTGTCAACATACTCCAAAGATTTCACTGTCAACATACTCCAACGCTTTCACTGTCAACATACTCTAAAGCTTTCACTGTCAACATACATCAAAGCTTTCCTTGTCAACATACTCCAAAGCTTTCATTGTCAACATACTCCAAAGCTTTCACTGTCAACATACTCCAAAGCTTTCACTGTCAACATACTCCAAAGCTTTCACTGTCAACATACTCCAAAGCTTTCACTGTCAACATACTCCAAAGCTTTCATTGTCAACATACTCCAAAGCTTTCACTGTCAACATACTCCAAAGCTTTCACTGTCAACATACTCCAAAGCTTTCACTGTCAACATACTCCAAGGTTTCACTGTCTGTCAGAAGTCGGCGTGCCCCACCGGCTAGATGAAAGTATTATTCACTGACGAGCA
This sequence comes from Cepaea hortensis, assembly GCA_963921405.1. Lineage (NCBI taxonomy): Eukaryota > Metazoa > Mollusca > Gastropoda > Stylommatophora > Helicidae > Cepaea > Cepaea hortensis. The sequence goes on along the minus strand of OY992890.1, from coordinate 66,111,557 downwards.
ACCCTAAATAATCAGAAAATGACTAGGGACAAAATCTATATGGCTGAACTATAGATTAGGCCCATGAATATCCAACGTTTAGCTCTAAGTGGCTCGTTACAAAATTGAAATGAACTGTGCTGAATATTCGCCAAGGAATAGGAAAGAGAAGGTTAGCTAGGATAGATTTTTAAGTCTGAATTAAAGTTTAAGGACAACTATCCTAGTACAGGTTTTTTTTCCCTGACTGCTCCTTTCCTTGGTGTGTAAGTGAACCCCCACCAATGTACACACACAACACGTATGCACAATTGGAAAAAAATATAATGACAGAACTATGAGTTACAATACTACAACATTTATTTACTAATCATATTAAACATTGGATGTTATTCAAAATGATGATGATGATATCATATAGATAGTGATGAGAAACATTACGTAACTTGTTACTTGATCTATCTGGATCTGTGGTCCAGATCCCCACTCTCCAGTAGACTCAAAAAAAAAAAAAGAAACAGCTTGCCGGTATTCTGACGAATCCTGTCAGTCCTGACACGACCTAGTCTTCACTCGTCCTTGAGATCTACAACATAGGTGCTCCCTGTGAGAGTTGTTCTGAAATCAGACTTAATCTAAAAGGAACAGGTCTAGCATGGGTTTTTATACCTAGCCTAGCAGTAGACACTTATCTCCCAGGAATTCCATTCATAAATTCTTATCTCCCCCTGACGTTATTTGCAATACTAACTGCAAAACTTGCTATCACTCTCATTCCTCCAGTCTTGCTCTAATAAAATGTTGCACACATTCCTACAGTGCAGACTCCCCTCTGTCTGGTACAAAGCCCACAGGCCCAGTGTTAATTGCCTTATGAGACCTGGTTCACACCTCCATGAGTCTGCCAGTCTGAGTCTTATCAGTGATTTCACACCTTGCACCTCTAGTCTGTTTTCAGATGGAGGTCAGCCATCACGGTTGGGTGATTTCCTACCTCTGCTTATCAGGTGTCATGCCTGGTCGGTTATAATTACACAGTCCATGGAGTCTGCCATCCTGTGGGTGTAATTATCAGTTTGACCCGTAACACTTTGAATCTGGATTGGCTTTAATAGTTTGACTGGTGTCAAATTACACTTCAACATACTCCAAAGCTTTCACTGTCAACATACTCCAAAGCTTTCATTGTCAACATACTCCAAAGCTTTCACTGTCAACATACTCCAAAGCTTTCATTGTCAACATACTCCAAAGCTTTCACTGTCAACATACTCCAAAGCTTTCACTGTCAACATACTTCAAAGCTTTCACTGTCAACATACTCCAACGCTTTCACTGTCAACATACTCCAAAGCTTTCACTGTCAACACACACCAAAGCTTTCACTGTCAACATACTCCAAAGCTTTCACTGTCAACATACTCCAAAGCTTTCATTGTCAACATACTCCAAAGCTTTCATTGTCAACATACTCCAAAGCTTTCACTGTCAACATACTCCAAAGCTTTCATTGTCAACATACTCCTAAAGATTTCACTGTCAACATACTCCAAAGCTTTCATTGTCAACATACTCCACAGCTTTCACTGTCAACATACTCCAAAGCTTTCATTGTCAACATACTCCAAAGCTTTCATTGTCAACATACTCCAAAGCTTTCACTGTCAACATACTCCAAAGCTTTCATTGTCAACATACTCCAAAGCTTTCACTGTCAACATACACCAAAGCTTTCACTGTCAACATACTCCAAAGCTTTCATTGTCAACATACTCCAACGCTTTCACTGTCAACATACTCCAAAGCTTTCACTGTCAACATAATCCACAGCTTTCACTGTCAACATACTCCAAAGCTTTCACTGTCAACATACTCCACAGCTTTCACTGTCAACATACTCCAAAGCTTTCACTGTGAACATACTCCACAGCTTTCACTGTCAACATACTCCAAAGCTTTCATTGTCAACATACTCTAAAGCTTTCATTGTCAACATACTCCATAGCTTTCACTGTCAACATACTCCAAAGCTTTCAATGTTAAAATACTCCAAAGCTTTCACTGTCAACATACTTCAAAGCTTTCATTGTCAACATACTCCAAAGCTTTCATTGTCAACATACTCCAAGGCTTTCACTGTCAACATACTCCAAAGTGTTGATTGCCAACACACTCCAAAGCTTTCATTGTCAACATACTCCAAAGCAGTGCCCCGGGGGAAATAATAAAAGATAAACAGACAATTGTAACTGTGTCGTAGATAATGAGGTAGTTGTGTAACGTGCTAACTCTTGTCTTGCCATAAATGATAAACCATGATTCGCGAGCCATACCGCGGTATGTATCCTGTCTCTGGCTCTGTTAACTCCTCCGTCAGAGCTGACACAGGGCAGACATCGGTGATGAAGATGCTCTAATCTTGTATTACATCTGATGTTTCGATGACGTTGGTCTTGCTTAAAGCATTATTACTTACCCAATTGATCAAATTATTCTTCTGTCTATCCTGCCGAGTATTGTCCCAAATCAAACTAATTCCCTTATTCCACCACTTCTGCCTGGCGTTGCGGTAGCACAAACACTAGCAAGCATGACTGCGGCCAGCGGTCAGCAGTTTAAATCTCCACCCACGAGAATTAAACAAAAAATGTACCGAGTCTGAACTGGCGGTCGATCCAGCTTAATACGAGATGCAGTAAATGTCCTGTTGAATAAAGCCGTGTAATTGACCACTCTCCCATGGAATGCCTACTGATATATTAATATATGGGCTAGCAACATACACATAGTATACCACGAGGCGTGAACCAGTTCCCTGACTTCTGTTAACATTTTCTGTTGATTTGATCCATACATTTCATGTGCATGTTCCATCTCATCTCATATCATCATGTTCCTCTTGTGCCTTACGGTGTCGAGGTAAATTATAAACAGAGGGAGAGTGTCTGCTTATGGGCTTCATGTATCGATATTCCCATGGACTCTGTTATTCCATGCGTCCATCGTTTACGTGGTCGGCCTCTTCCTCTGCCTGGTCTGTACATCATTGCTTGTTGTGGTATACTGTCAGTTGGCAACCTACTTGCATGGCCAAACCATTTGACTTGCTGCCTTCTAATAAAATCTAGTGCAGCTATAACCCCCACTTTAGTCCCGATTTCTTCATTTCTGATCTTATCTCTTCTTGATACATTAAGTATTCTTCTCGGGAATCTCATTTCTGTTGATGTGATTTTTTCAGTCCGTTTATACTTCTTGGTGTTTCTACGAGCTGTATGAAGATCCCCTGCCGGCTTTCTAGATCAGTCGCAGGGCAGGTTTAGGACAAAAATCTGACCATAGGGAGTCCATCCCCTATGTTCCATATGGTATTGCTATTTAATCGTGTAACGCCTGCAGCTCTCAATGTCTCAGTGTTTATTTTCTTCTTTGTTCTTGATATCCTCAACATTCTGCTCAAAACTGGCACCACCAACGCATAAAGAACAGTCTTTACATGACTTTTCCACAATCCAATGTGGATTCTAATATACGCAATAGATCTACTGCTCTATATAATATGAGTCAACCTCGAAATATACTGATCTCGCTGAAAGAATCTTGCCACTGCTTGGGTGTAATTTCAAGACCTTTGTGTTGCTAAGCAAACATGCTAACCAATTGACCATCACATGCAGTAGAAGAAAGTTTCAGTGTCTTTGGCTTCCTGCGTAGTGATCTTGCTTCCGGTCAAGGTGGCGGCGGACGATTATGCCGTTTTGAGAACGTTCCCTTTTTGCTGAAGATATATTTTTTCATCCATCCATCCATCATGTGCCATGCCGGTAAGCGTGGGCGGTCATGTTCTGCCATCTCACCCGATCACCAGAGTCGTGGATCAGCTCCGTGTTTCTGTCTCGACTATGCCACAAGGCCAAGCCATCCAGGTACTTGCTTCTAGGTCTTCCCCTTGGTCTGTTCCCCTCGATCTTACCAGTTGTCACCAAATTCTCCAATCCATTTCTTCTCATAACATGTCCAAAAAATTTTGACTGTCTACGTCTAATTTCTCTAATCAATTTACGATCTTCATTTGTTTCTTGAAGGACTTGTTCATTGGTCTTTCTGGCTGTCCATGGTATTCTTTGCATTTTCCTCAGAAACCACATCTCTACAGCCATCAGATGTTTTTCAGCCTGACTGCTCATTGTCCACGCTTCACATCCATACAAAAGTTTTTTTTTTTCATCTCTTGCGTGTAATTTGTGTGTCAGGATGTAAAACCAGGAGTTTCTTCTCAAAATCTGCGCCGATGCTACGGGGTTCGTACATTTAGCGAAGCAATCCTCATTTACCGGTGCTGCGCAGAATAGAATGGCTGAAAAGTATGGCAAAATCTCTAATGCAGAGCTTATGAAAAGAACTAGACAGACTTAAGCGAATCACGATGCGGGGTTAAGACGCTGGACACAGTAAGAAAGCCGCCTGATAACTGTGTAAGTAGCATGTTCCCCTTCTAGAATACACTCGATACACGTAATAAAAGCACACGATGAAGAGACGGGGAGATAGAGATGACAACAAATATGGGCAGCGCATGGAAGGAATTGAAGAGATAGCAAAAGATGGGCGGCTTGCAGCGATTGGCTTGTAGACAGCTCCAATGGGCTATTAATTGATTCAATGCCGAAGGATAATATATCGCCAAATGTGACTTTCCATGTGAGCAGAAGTACGATATATCACCTTACTAATGTAATCGTGTAATTTGTTCGTTTTGCATTGTCTTCCACAATTGTAATGTTCCGTGAATGGAGATTTACATTATAATACTTCTTCATTTGAATGTACACCAAGTTTGGTCCGCACTTACGTTTTGTTTGGCCCTGAATCAGTTAAGGGCAGCAGTAGAAGAAGAAGAATTACAGTTAATTTTGTCTAATATTTAGACAAAGCTTTTGTTTCGACTTTCTCTTGAAATTATATTTTCCATGTCTTGTAACTGCATTTTATTTTCAGCGACGAAGCCCGTGTTATCTTGGTAATAAACATGAGACTGATGAAGTCGTCATTTTATTGCTTTATTATATGAAGAGAAGAACTGGAGAACGCTATGACAACTTGAAATATTCATGGCAAGAGAGACAGAAGAAGAGAGCAAGAGAAGACTCTTGGCAGCCTTTCATCATGATAACCAGACGGGTCGGCTTGCCAATTGATACATTCTGTTGAAGAGCGAGAGATGCGCAGATGCACAATCGACCACGCCTGCTGACGAGACAAATGATTGTTTTACACCCACGTGTTCCTTAGTCTTCACTGCAAATATCTAGTTGTGTCCTCTTGTAAAATAAGTCAGCCCTCACATTCTCAAATATATGGAATCAAGCCGCTCTGAGTGTACGACCGCACAGTGTTCATGAGGCTATTTCTGTCTTCTCACTGACTTGTAAGGCTGCAATGACCGATATGTGAAGACATTGCTTTGTTTCGTGTAGAAAGTTTATGTTCTGGGTTGTTTTTAGGTGGCCTGCGTGCGTCAGTTGTTTATTATATGACGTTAGTTCAGGGATCCAATGACCAGTGACGTTTGCTTCATGATGCTTATTTATTTATATATCTCCACGGCGAAGGGATTAACGACTTTCTCCGTAATCTCGTATATCCACGTAGGGAATACAGCTGCGCGAGATTCGGTAGCGGATCGCGTGGCGCTGGTTACTTACGGGGGTATGTGAGCCAGTCGTTCAGAAGGCAATGGCAAACTACTGAGCGTAATCTTGCCAAGAACATCAACAGCAGCTGAAAAATGCTGGTGTTGACTGCACAGTCCCGTAAGGGATATGCAACTTTAGAAGAAAAAAAATCTCCACGGCCGAGCCAAGGTTATGAATCTTTAGTTGCTGATCAGTCTGCTCAGTTATATCCAATAAGTTAGGCTGGCACATTTCCTTGCTGTATCTTATTGCAACCTAGCTCATCTTTAGCATGTATGTGATTGCACCCTGTCATAACTGTTGGTATTATATCAATTAAACTCCCCCGATGTGTCTCCACCTTGCCGTGGTGGGGTAGCTTGCGTGTCCCATCGACCCCATGTGCTTGCCGATGGATGAAAAACTACATATCGGACAGCATATGGGATAGGGACCAGACTAAGAGAGACACAACCTGCTGCTCTGCAGGTAGGCTGAGGATAGCAGTCAAAATTTAATCTCCGGGGCACGAAGCCACAATCTTGGTCCAGATACCTACACAAACGCCTCCACCGATAAATGGAGGTGAGATACTGGGCACGCTACATGCCCAGTTCAGATACTTGTCCGAAGGCTCTCAGCTGGGGGATATGAGGGATCCCCGGATGAGAGAGCCTGGCCGTTTCTCGCTCACTGCTGTACGGAGGTAAGGTGCTGAGCCGGCAGCACATGTAGTCTACCTCTTGAGCGAGTACTAAAAGGTGGAAAAACACCTCGGTCGCACGTTCCGATGAAAGTCTTTAAACGTACTCATGGAGTGAGTGTAGTCAAAGGTGGAAAATTGTCTCGATGACACGAAATGGAACGCCTGGCTTGCGAATCTATTACATGGCAGACCAAAGGAAAAGCTTGCTGTGTGGAAGTCGAAATAAGAGTCTAACTTGTCTCGAACCTGAGGAAGGCTAACCTCATTAAAAATGCCCGCTGAAGCCGGAAGTGCCAGCCTACGGGTGGCAAAATAAAAATGGCACTACGCAACTACGTCCGAGGGAAATGTCTTTCGTGACCGGAAAAGCTCTAACTAGTCTTCCCTCGTGCTAGGAAAATCTACCTTGTTTCCGAATGCCGCTCTTGCTCGGAACAGCTCTGACTAGGTAGTTCTTCTAATGTCCTTCGTGCCTGGAACAGGTCTGAAGGGCACCGAGACAAGCACATGTCCGAACCGAAAACTCGCTGAGTGGATACCGTCTGCAGACTGGCCTGGTTGTGCGGGAGCGGCCCGTGGTGAAGGAACGCCCAATATATTGAAGTGAGGATTTAAAGCAGCCATGAGCAGGACGTGACGATTCCCTCGTTGAGCCCAGGACCAGGGCGTTATGTGTCGGCCCTGCAAATATGGAAGCAACCTTGGATGGCGGAAAATGCTATGGACTGTCCCTGCTTTCCTTTGAGGGATGACCGTTGACTTCGACCGTTCCAACTTGGCCAGCTGGGTTGTAGATGGCACCACAAAAGTGAGACTCCCAGGAATGCTACTTGGTCAAAAAAGCACGCTATCGTCGAATGTGTTGGCCTACGGGTTTCGGCCCAAGGGCGCATAACAGACACACCGCAATCACATCTGAAAAAAACACTACAGATGAACGCAAAGACGAGATATCAATTAAACAAATATTGCATGTATGTGCTTGCCCATTGTCATAACATATGGTATTACATCAATTAAACAATGGTTGCATGTCCAGTGCAGGACATTGCAACCTACCTCATCTGTAGCATGTATGTGATTGTCCCTTGTCATAATTTATGGTATTACATCAATTAAACAAATGTTGCATATATGTGATTGCGCCCTGTCATAAGTCATTATTCCTTTGACGGCTTTTAGCTTCGGTCTCAGCTGGTTACTATGTTTAACTTTCCCATTGAACCAATGATTCGCTTCTCCTTAAAATTAAATACTCCGTGGCTTATACGGCTGCAGGCTCAATTTATTTTAAAATTAACTCACCATAAAAATGGTGCGGATATCATGTTTTGAGAAAATGACAATCTTGTTTTTAAAAAAGTTCTAAACTATCCTCAAAGGACAACATATTTAACTTTTTTCGTACTTTTTTTCAACTCACGTTGCGGACAGGCAAAGAAGGGCTCGCGAACCGCCTCGGTCCGCGGACCACCACTTTGGGAAGCACTGAGCCACTGACCTAGGTCATAGCCAACATGGTCTGGCAAGAATGAGACAGCGATGGGTGACTGTCACAAAATAAAACCTTGGGTTTAACCAGTTGATTATTATAGAGGCTTGCTGATTAAACGGACTATCTGCCAGCGACAACTATTTTAACTAACAGTATAAACAAATCGGATGTCAAAACCCCAGGACGGTAAATAGTTGCAGCTGCACGGGGTTACATTGGGTTGACAACAGGGGAACATTCGGAAGTGAATGAGCGGAATCATACATCGCTTTGACAGATTATAAACAAGTCGGATTGGAAGCGGAAGTACTCAGCTCGGAAGACAACAGTCCGTCTGTCATTAGAGTTTCCAGACATCAAACAGAAATGGCAGCGGTGATTGTCACCAGTCGACAGAAGATTGACGGCTTGTTATTGGCAACTGTTGTTGGGAGTATACAGGAACTCGCTGGCTTGTTTTGGGAATCTAAACAAGTGATGACAACTTTGACAGTGACTAAGCCAGGGAAAAGAGATTCTTGACAATGGATGATATGACCAAATAACACCTGCAGGACGTCAACCATGTCACGTGACCAATTTTAGGTTTTGCCATAAACCATGATTGGAGATGGGGAGTTGACCAAAACCGTGGATTATGATGGACGTGTTTGTGGGAGAGCTCTACAGAGTTAGATTAATTTAAGATTAACTAGCATGTGTCGTTATGGCAAAGTGTAGTAGTCATCCCGGGAATGAGGCGGTTTTGCATAAGGTAGTCAATATAGTCTATTAGTTCTAATTAATATAGACTGTAGCCTTGTTAAAACTATAGTGTGATGATTAGCACTGTTAGGGGAAAACTAGTTAGAGTAGAATAGTGATATTGGCCCTGCTAGGGTGAATAGAATACTGAGGTTGCACTCTGTTTATTGGTCTTTCCTTATCATAGCCTGATTCGGACGTAGGTGAGAAGCTATAAGGCTCTCTGACAGAGTAGTTAGCTGTAAAATAACAGAGCAGGGTATTAAGCTTACACCCAGTCGGTAGGATCAGTGACTAGTGCTCTCACATGATGTGTTGGTTTTCCCACAGGTTCCCCACCAGTTACTAGGAAACTCAACACTGGTTTTGAAGAAGTGCACTCCAATTGGACGACCACCAGTTGGACTCTAAAATGATTCTTACGGAAAAGGAATAACGTCCGAGAAGAAAGATGGTATATGTTTACGCTGGACTCATACTCAGAAGGGTTCACCATGGCATGGCCCAGAAGAACCAGCCAATATAACGACTCCTGCGTGGTATGGTTTACATAGGATGGGTGATGATTGTTGATATATCACACATCGGACAAACATTGTTTAAGGAACGAGAACATTAACGGATAAGTCACATCGTGTGCTAGATTCCAGTGTAATATTACATATGACATATACTTGACCCTATATGAACACTAGTTAGGATCAAGTGTAGAAACATTAACAGTAAAACCTAAATACACTACAAAGGATTTGTGCATTCTTTAGGACCGATAGGAACTTACAAAGTTAGTTGACAATCAGTCCGTAATCAATCTGTACTTACAAACAGTATCTATTTCGGATGATCGTGAAGATGGATTACCAGGTGGCTACAGATGACAGTCAGTATCCGGCAAGAGGGTTTCGACACCGGGTGAGGTGCACTGGTTATGATTTAATATGCTGTGGTGTGCCCTTGCAATGAAGACACTATGCTATTATCTGAAAGTCCGATCATACACACAGTATAGAACACATCACACATTTTCTTCGCATACACGTCTCATATACGTTACACTTTTCTTTTAATAAATTAATCTTTATTAATTTTTAGAAGCAAGAGTTGTTGAGTATGTTGCGTTGGGGAAGTATGAGAGGGGGCATAGTACGACAGTGAGAGAGTGATAGGAAAAGGTGTCCATAGGCTGATGGAGTGTGTTGGACGGAAGCTGGTGGATTCTCCAGGATATTGATAGGGAAAAAAATATTATAATGTGGGTGTTGACTCTCTTCACTCCAGGGACGACACTTTAAAGGAGGACACGACATTATTGGGGGCTCGATAACGTGATCTTTGGACAGCGGGATCTCTCGGAAACGGGATCTTTGGACAGCGGGATCTCCCGTAAACGGAATCCTTGGACAGCGAGATCTCCTGCTAGCAGGAATCTTTGACAGTGGGATCTTCTGACAACGGGGTCTTTTGACACGGGATCTTTAGTTATAAGAGGGAGATATCATATTGGAGAATCCAGCTAGAGTGAATGTGGATAGGGGTTAGGACTAATATCTTACCTGTTCACACTTCACACGTCTGCATAGGTCTGTGGTCCTGATTCTACTCTTGTCACTGAGTGAATGTGCTGTGTGTGGTAATATCTAGATTTATATTACTTGGTCATATATCTGTATAGTAATTTGCAGTTATATTGTACCAGACCTGCTAGCTTACCTCTCTGTATAATGGCCACCCCTAAACTAAGCACGTTAGAATTAAAGGCAAAGGGGGAAGAAATGGGACTGTCGAGTTCTGCTCTAACGGATTACATACAGGAAGTGGAGAGAGAATATCGTCAAGCAGAAAGGGAAGATCGAAAGGCCGAGCTGGAATTGAGAAGGATGGAGTTGGAACTAGCAGCTAGGAAATTGGAAGCTGAGCAAGCAGCTAAGAAATTGGAAGCTGAGCAAGCAGCTAAGAAATTGGAAGCTGAGCAAGCAGCTAAGAAATTGGAAGCTGAGCAAGCAGCTAAGAAATTTGAAGCTGAGCAAGCAGCTAAGAAATTTGAAGCTGAGCAAGCAGCTAGGAAATTGGAAGCTGAACAGGAAGCACAGAAGAGGGAGCACGAGTACCGGATGCGGGAACTCGAGCTCAAGAGTCAATCTAATGGAGAAACTGAGGGAGCAGTTGGAGGTTCCTCCATCCCAGGCTCAACACCAGTAGGTGGACATGGGTACCATGCTATGAAGTTTCCTTTGGCGGTCTACAAGGAGGACAAAGAGAAGATTGACCAGTACCTTCAACGCTTCGAGGCAATGTCTGTTGCTATGGGTCTGGAGCGTAACAAATGGAATCTCAAGCTATCCCAGGGTTTACGCGGGACCGGATACGAGGTTTATTCTCGCCTGCCACCAGGACATGAGAACAATTATGACGAGTTAAAGACGGCTCTGCTGAAACGATTCGAGGTTACGTCACATACCTACCTGAAAAAATTTCGAGCAGCTAAACGAGAACCGGGGGAGTTGTTTGCCGCCTACAGTTTGCGTCTAAAATCTTATCTCCATAAGTGGATGGATTTGGCTGGGTTTGCACATGACTATGAGAGTCTGGAAGAGCTCATGGTGGTCGACCAGCTGAAGAAGCAAATGTCTAAACCTCTCAGGACGTTCCTGGGAGAACAAGGAGCGGAACGTATTGACCTCGTGACTAAATTAGCAGAACGGTTCGTCGAGGTACATGGGGAGGCAGGGGAAAACCTTTCCACCAACACCAAAAGTCAAGAGAAACATGACAAGAAGAAAGCCAAAAACTCAGGAACCAAAAAGTGGGAACCTTATGTGCAAAAATCAGAGGATAGTTCAGAGAAGAAGAAGGAGGGAAGCAAGAGCACTTCAAGCTCTACACCAAAACGACCGTGGTCGGAGAAGTGGTGTTCAATTTGTAAGTCACCCTCTCACAATAAGAGGGATTGCAAATCGAAGGCTAAGAACCCTCACTTCGCAGCATGTCAAGTGACTTCCAAGGAGGTTGTCACGGAAAATGCCAAGGTCAACAAGGAAGCTCGCCACCAGGAGAGCTCACTCAAGTCCGGCACTAGAAAATCTATGACAGGGAAATGGTGCAACCAATGCAAGTCGAATACGCACAATGCTATTGACTGCAGGGGAAAGTCAGGAGACACTCAATTCGTCGTGTGCCCAGGGAAACCTAAGGTGGAGCCCACCGAACAGGTCGAGGCCGAGGAAGAGACTCCAGACCAGGAAAAACCACCTGTAGTGGAATTGGTAGAGGTTAACGGTCGTCAAGTGGAGTGTTTGTACGACACAGGACTGGACGGGGAGGCCGTGATTTCTGCGGATCTGGTACATCCAGAACAATTCACAGGTGAGACATGGGAGATACAGCCTGCACAGAAGAGTGCTGTAGTCATGAAGTTGCCCATTGCTAATGTGGAGATTCGGTCAAGGTACGTCACCGGCACCATCAAGGCCGCTGTATTGACCGATCCCATTTTTCCAGTCATCCTAGGTTTCCGGTATGTCTTTCTGGGAATGCCCAGGGAGCCAATCCATATGGGAGCAATGCAGACTCGCTCTCAGACGAAAACGGAAGAGGCAGACGCAATTGTGACTAACCCAATGCCGGGGGAGCTACGAACTGCCCAGAGTGAGGATGATACTTTACGTCCTTGCTACAAAAAGCTGCAGAAAAGTGCTGATCCACCAGGACGGGGGCAGTACTACATGAAGAATAGGATACTCCACAGGAGAGCAGGAAGGGGAGACAACCTATACGGTCAGTTGATCGTCCCGAAAGCTCACCGGTCCCAGATTCTTCATATGGGGCATACCATCTCCTTTAGTGGACACATGGGTATTGCCGCCACCATGCAGCGGATTTCCTGCCATTACTATTGGCCGGGAATGACAGATGATGTGCGTCGGTATGTGAAGTCATGCCCTGAGTGCCAGAGGGTGGCACCGAAACACTGGACAGCACCGGTGGTGTTGGGTGAGATGCCCATCATGAACTCTCCTTTCGAGAGGGTAGCCATCGATATCGTGGGTCCACTTCCTAGGACTAGGAAGAGGAACATGTATATACTCACAATGGTGGATTGCTGTACAATGTGGGGTAAAGCCATACCGTTGACCAAGATAGACTCGAAACGAGTGGCGGACGCACTGATGGAGGCCTTTACCAGATTAGGCTTTCCGGATCAAATTCTGACGGACAATGGATCTCAGTTTTGTGGAAAACTCATGGAGGACGTATTTAGGGTGTTTCACTCTAACCACATACATACCAGCCCTTACCATCCTCAAGCCAATGGACAAGTAGAGCGTTTCAACGGCACGTTGATGACAATGCTCAGGAAACTAGCGCAGGAAAAACCTGATAGGTGGGATGAATATATTCCAGCAGCACTCTTTGCCTATCGGGAAGTTCTTCATGGCTCAACAGGACTACCACCCGCTACGTTGCTGTTTGGTCGTCCAATCAAAGGACCGTTGGAAGCCATGTTGAGGAGTTGGACTGAAGAGGGGACGTCAGAAGAAGTGATCTCATCCTATCAATACGTGGAGGAACTGAAAGAAAAACTCCACAAGGGATGGACTCTGGCAAATCAAAACTTGAAAAAGGCCAGAAAAAGACATGCGGCTTATTACAACCGTAGGTCTAAAGACAGATCTCTAGAGGTGGGAGATAGAGTCTTGTTGCTACTCCCAACGGGAAACAACAAACTGGAGATAGGTTGGCAAGGACCATTTCCAGTGGAAAGGGTGATATCCAGAACCAACTATCAGATCCGGATCCGGGGAAAGTCGAAGATTTTCCATATCAACCTCTTGCGGAAATACGAAGAGAGACCCGGAGACAAGGCAGCTCACCTCATGGCAATGGCAGTTGCAGTGGAGACTGAAGTGGGAACCAGCGAGGGCAGGGAATATTTCTTAGTACACCAGGAAACCTATAGGGATGTGCAAGTGAACCCTGATCTGACCTCCCAGGAGAGGGAAAGGATAACCCAGGTTCTCAAGTCTCATAAGGAGATACTGACTGATAAACCAGGACGAACGAGGTTGGTTGAGTTCGAGATGACCTTGACCACACAGGAGCCTGTTCGTCAAAAGGTTTACCCAGTGCCATTCTCTAAAGAAAAGGCCCTGGAGGAGGAAATACAGAAACTGCTGTAGGATGACGTGATTGCACCATCCACATCCCCATACAATGCAGGGGTAGTTTTGTTACGCAAACCAAGTGGAGAACACCGGTTGTGTATAGACTACCGACTTCTGAACAGTCACACACAATTTCAGGTGGAACCTTTGCCGAATCCAACTCAGTTATTCGCTAGGCTCCATAAGGCTCGGTACTTTTCAAAGGTGGATCTGAGTCGGGGGTACTATCAGATACCAGTCAAACCGGAGATTCGACCACTGTTGGCTTTCAGTACACCCAGTGGACACTACGAATTCAAGGTCATGCCCTTTGGACTCAGCAATGCACCTAGTGTGTTTACACGCATGATGAGGACTTTACTAGATCCGTTACAGGATCCGTCCATCATCTCTTTCATGGATGATATTCTGATTTCCAGTGACAGCTTGGATGACCACTTACAATCGTTGGAGAGAGTGTTTAATAGACTCAAGGAAGCAGGGCTTACTGCTCGTCCAACCAAGTGCATGATTGGTTACCAAACTCTGGAATTTCTAGGTCACACCATCACTCCAGGACACATTGTCCCAGAAGAGAAGAACCCGGAGAAAATCAGAAATGCACCAAGGCCAAAAACGAGGAAGGATGAACGATCTTTTCTCTCGTTGAGTGGGTTCTACCACAAATTTATCCCACATTTCACTGAATTGGGAGCTCCATTGACGGAAACCTTGAAAAAGGGATTCCCGGATCAAATCATTTGGACACCAGAATGTGAGAATGCCTATAGTAAGTTAAAGGAGGCCTTGGTCAGCAAACCTGTATTACAGCTCCCTGACCTTTCGAAACCATTTGTGTTGAGAACGGATGCGAGTGCGATTGGAATTGGAGCCGCTTTGTTACAGGAAGGAAAAGACGATGCTTCGGTTTTGAAACCTGTAGCATACGCAAGTAAGAAACGTCAACATGCGGAGAGGAATTATTCAACTGTCGAGAGAGAGAGAGTGCTAGTCCCTCGTATGGGCAGTGCAAAAATTTTAGCCATATTTGTATGGAGTTAAGTTTCGGGTCCAGTCGGATCATCAGCCCCTGATGTTCCTGGCTACTTCTCAGAAGCTCAACGCCCGTTTGATGCGGTGGTCGTTGTTACTTCAACCCTATAACTTCACAGTGGAGTACATTCCTGGGAAGGAAAATGTTGGAGCAGATTTCTTGTCAAGACACCCAGCTCATGAAGAAGAAGAATGAATCATCTGGATTAAACTCACGGTGGAGAAGAGTGAGATGGACTACTCTCTTAAGAGTCACAAAATAAAACCTTGGGTTTAACCAGTTGATTATTATAGAGGCTTGCTGATTAAACGGACTATCTGCCAGCGACAACTATTTTAACTAACAGTATAAACAAATCGGATGTCAAAACCCCAGGACGGTAAATAGTTGCAGCTGCACGGGGTTACATTGGGTTGACAACAGGGGAACATTCGGAAGTGAATGAGCGGAATCATACATCGCTTTGACAGATTATAAACAAGTCGGATTGGAAGCGGAAGTACTCAGCTCGGAAGACAACAGTCCGTCTGTCATTAGAGTTTCCAGACATCAAACAGAAATGGCAGCGGTGATTGTCACCAGTCGACAGAAGATTGACGGCTTGTTATTGGCAACTGTTGTTGGGAGTATACAGGAACTCGCTGGCTTGTTTTGGGAATCTAAACAAGTGATGACAACTTTGACAGTGACTAAGCCAGGGAAAAGAGATTCTTGACAATGGATGATATGCCCAAATAACACCTGCAGGACGTCAACCATGTCACGTGACCAATTTTAGGTTTTGCCATAAACCATGATTGGAGATGGGGAGTTGACCAAAACCGTGGATTATGATGGACGTGTTTGTGGGAGAGCTCTACAGAGTTAGATTAATTTAAGATTAACTAGCATGTGTCGTTATGGCAAAGTGTAGTAGTCATCCCGGGAATGAGGCGGTTTTGCATAAGGTAGTCAATATAGTCTATTAGTTCTAATTAATATAGACTGTAGCCTTGTTAAAACTATAGTGTGATGATTAGCACTGTTAGGGGAAAACTAGTTAGAGTAGAATAGTGATATTGGCTCTGCTAGGGTGAATAGAATACTGAGGTTGCACTCTGTTTATTGGTCTTTCCTTATCATAGCCTGATTCGGACGTAGGTGAGAAGCTATAAGGCTCTCTGACAGAGTAGTTAGCTGTAAAATAACAGAGCAGGGTATTAAGCTTACACCCAGTCGGTAGGATCAGTGACTAGTGCTCTCACATGATGTGTTGGTTTTCCCACAGGTTCCCCACCAGTTACTAGGAAACTCAACACTGGTTTTGAAGAAGTGCACTCCAATTGGACGACCACCAGTTGGACTCTAAAATGATTCTTACGGAAAATGAATAACGTCCGAGAAGAAAGATGGTATATGTTTACGCTGGACTCATACTCAGAAGGGTTTACCATGGCATGGCCCAGAAGAACCAGCCAATATAACGACTCCTGCGTGGTATGGTTTACATAGGATGGGTGATGATTGTTGATATATCACACATCGGACAAACATTGTTTAAGGAACGAGAACATTAACGGATAAGTCACATCGTGTGCTAGATTCCAGTGTAATATTACTTATGACATATACTTGACCCTATATGAACACTAGTTAGGATCAAGTGTAGAAACATTAACAGTAAAACCTAAATACACTACAAAGGATTTGTGCATTCTTTAGGACCGATAGGAACTTACAAAGTTAGTTGACAATCAGTCCGTAATCAATCTGTACTTACAAACAGTATCTATTTCGGATGATCATGAAGATGGATTACCAGGTGGCTACAGATGACAGTCAGTATCCGGCAAGAGGGTTTCGACACCGGGTGAGGTGCACTGGTTAATATTTAATGTGCTGTGGTGTGCCCTTGCAATGAAGAAACTATGCTATTATCTGAAAGTCCGATCATACACACAGTATAGAACACATCACACATTTTCTTCGCATACACGTCTCATATACGTTACACTTTTCTTTTAATAAATTAATCTTTATTAAGTTTTAGAAGCAAGAGTTGTTGAGTATGTTGCGTTGGGGAAGTATGAGAGGGGGCATAGTACGACAGTGAGAGAGTGATAGGAAAAGGTGTCCATAGGCTGATGGAGTGTGTTGGACGGAAGCTGGTGGATTCTCCAGGATATTGATAGGGAAAAAAATATTATAATGTGGGTGTTGACTCTCTTCACTCCAGGGACGACACTTTAAAGGAGGACACGACAGTGACGAGGGGATCTAGCCGACGCTCGACGCTCAGAGGAAAGGCGAGACGGACATATAATCAGATTGTTACTGGTACTATTGGTGCTGGAACTCTTCGCTGGCTGCTGAGGATAGGGACGGAGCGCTTATGGGAATGCCCAGAATTATGTGATGTCGGTTCCTAAATCAATCAATCAATCAATCAATCAATCAATCAATCAATCAATAGATCAATTAGCTACTTGTCACACCACTAACCTTCTCGTTGCTACTTTGGAGTTGAAATCCCCGAGGAGGGCAGTGATTTAAAAATTGTTACTGGTCCTCTGCCATGTCTGATTTATAAGTTATATTATTCAAGAAGCCTTGAGCAAAAAAGCGAAGAAATTCATTAGCATTGAGAATCTTTCGCATTTACGGAACTCTTGTCTTCTACAAATCCATATTTTTCTTTCCCTATTCAATCAATCAATCAATCATGTGCCATGCCGGAAAGGTGGGCGGTCATAACTAGCCATTTCACTCGATCACCAGTGTCGTGGATCAGCTCAGTGTTCCTGTCTCGTCCATGCCATGTGGCCAAGCCATCCAGGTATTTTCCTCTCGGTCTTCCTCTTGGTCTGTTCCCTTCGATCTTGCCAGTTGTCACTAAGTTCTCCAATCCATTTCTTCTCATAACATGTCCAAAAATGTTTGACTGTCTACGTCTAATTTCTCTAATCAGTTTACAATGTTCATTTGTCTCCTGTAGTACTTGGTCATTGGTTTTTCTGTCTGTCCATGGTATTCTTT
Organism: Cepaea hortensis; assembly: GCA_963921405.1. NCBI lineage: Eukaryota > Metazoa > Mollusca > Gastropoda > Stylommatophora > Helicidae > Cepaea > Cepaea hortensis. The sequence goes on along the minus strand of OY992890.1, from coordinate 66,093,748 downwards.
GCATTTTCCTCAGAAACCACATTTCTGCAGCCATCAGATGCTTTTCAGCTTGACTGCTCATTGTCCAAGTTTCACATCCATACAAAAGAACAGGCTCTATGTATCCCCTCAACACTCTTTTTCCCGTTTCAATTGACATCTTTTTATTGGTCAGAATGTTTTCCATCTTGCTAATGGCTACTTTCGCCATGGCGATTCTTGTTCTAATCTCTTCAAGGCATCTCCCATCAGATGTTATGACTGTTCCAAGATAATTGTACCGATTCACTTGTTGAAGAATATTTCCATTTACTTGTATATTACATTGTGGCACTTCTTCCTTCCTAGTGACGACCATAACCTGAGTCTTTTTACAATTTAATTCTAACCCCAGTTGCTGACTGTGTACAACAACCGCATCTACTAATTGTTGCAGGTCCTGCGCATTGTCTGCAATTAATACTGTATCATCTGCATATCTACTGTTATTGATGTTCCTATGTTTCCTATGATGTTTCCTATTCATATATCCTTTATAATTGATACCCCTGTTGCAGAGAACGAAAGAAGAACAAGAAGATACCCCTGTTTTTTTTTTCCACCTCTCCACAAGAATGATTTATGCTATATTCCTCGGAAGTTATAATATCCTCTGGTCTCAGATATACCTAACATGTGAATATTCAGTCTTCTCATTTCTCTCTTAATGTTATCAAAGTGTGGGACAGGTATGGTTAACGTTCTTTAAAGTTTGTGTGGCCCTAGGAGGCCAGTAAAAAAATGTTGTTCCCGCATAGGGGAACTTCTTTTGAACCAATCGCACCAGTATGTCATTAAAAGTACACTTTTAGAAATTAAACGTAACCGGTTAATGCTAAGAGTTAGATTTCAAATGTAATTATGTTAAAGATAAAAACAAATATTTTCCACCAGGAACTAAACAGTTTAAATTTATGTTATAATATATGAGTATAATACTGATTTCTGAATTTCCAGGAAAAAATAAAGATATTTATAGTAATTTAATGATAAAATATTAAGTATGTCATTTTCTTTATTAACATATAGTTGTCTCCCTTGCAACAATATTAAATGTTTATGTCCCCTATTCAGTGCTTATCTAAGTGTAAATTCCGCAGAATGCTTGAACATAAATATAATTGCATTACATAAAGACGGAAACATTTTAACAGCAAAGCAAGCAGCTGACAATTTTGCGGACTCAATAGCATAAGATAACAATATCGAAATAAGTCCAGAGAAACAACAAGAGATTCGAGAGAAATGGCAACATACAGGACAGAATGTTATCCTACATGAGGTTATGGAGGCACCTATCACAATCAGTGAACTGGAGCTAGCCATATCAAAACTTTAAATGAGAAAGTCACCAGGAGCTGATGGTATCTCCAATGAAATGATCAGGAACTTAGGAACAGAGGCCAAAGCAAAAATATTACAGATCTTCAATAACATCTGGACCTTAGGAGGCAATGTTCCACAAGCCTGGAGAGAAGCAATCATTTTATCCCTCCCAAAATCAGGGAAGGATAGTTCCATTGCCACAGGCTACATACTAATTAGCCTCACCAGCTGTCTCTGCAAATTAATGGAGCGCGTCATCAATCACAGACCACATTGGTACATTGAAAGTGAAAACATCCTTGTGCCAGAACAGGCTAGCTTTAGGCAATGCTACTCTACGGAAGATCAGACAACCTACCTCTCTCAAGAAATTGAGGATGCATTCCAAGAGAAGAAGCTGGTGCTTGCGGCATGGATAGATATGAAAGAAAGCCTTTGACAAGGTCTGGAAAGGAGGTCTGATGAAGAAACTGAGAAATTGTAAAATGGGTGAAAGCATACTTGCACAACTGAAGAGCCCGAGTATAGATAGACGGTCTCAAAAGCAAGAAAGTACTATTGCGTCACAGTTTTCCCCCAGGGTGGAGTCTTTTCCTCCATACTTTTTCTAATCTTCATCAACGATCTTGTTGCTAATCTACCGGATAGAATTAAAGCGGCAATGTACGCTGATGACCTGGTTTTGTGGAGCACAAATGAGCATGCATCAGTGGCCACCAGATCGCTACAAAGAGCTGTAGATACATTTATTGCATGGTCGGATAAACGGTGTATCAGCATAAACACTGACAAGTGCAGCACCACTCTATTTACCCTCTCTCCGAAACAAAAGGCAGGGATCATCCAGATAAATGGAACACCCGTAAGAGAAGATAAAGAACCAACATACCTTGGAGTAACATTTCATAATAAGCTGACATGGAGAAAACACATTTAAAAAAAGCAGCAGCAATAGCCAGAAGGAAAATAGACATTCTGAGAAAGCTAAGTGGAACCACATGGGGAGCCAGTGGGAAAATACATAGCAAAGTTAATCAACAGAGCTTACGACAATACCTGAAACACGAGTCAACTGCGTGGTGTTCAGCATCAAAAATCGCACTACAAGAGTTGGACAAGTTCAAAATCAAGCTCTTAGAGTCACCACCACAGGAGGGTTGAGATCAACCCCTATAGTAGCAATGGAGAAAATGGGGAGAAAACAAGCACTCAGAGAGCGCAGAGATACTAAAATACTAATACAAGCAGAAAAGCGGTTGAAAAGAAGTAGTTTTTATCCACAAGGCCAAACGATTCTGCAAAGAACATAAATATTAATAAGTGTATGATCAATCAAGGCATTATTGTCATGTTATCACATTTTAAATATTCTCTATGCAAACGTAATTGCACCAGCATTTGGCAGAGAGAGAGAGAGAGAGAGAGAGAGAGAGAGAGAGAGAGAGAGAGAGAGAGAGAGAGAAAGAGAGAGAGATAGAGAGAGAGAGAGAGAGGGAGAGAGAGAGAGAGAGAGAGCGAAAGAGAGGGAGTGAGAGTGGGGGGGGGGGGAGGGAGAGAACTATTTCTTTCAAAATGAATGAAATTTACAAACATAAATAAAATTGCCTCTAAATATAATATTTGTTTGCATAAACCCCATAAACTTGCACGGCCTTTCGCCAGTGCGAAAAAAGTGCATGCAGGCCTTGACTGTGACAGACCAGGTTTTTGTACTGCTCACATCGCCTATTAATCGTCATCTCTCTCATTCCTATCACTATCACCTAGACCAGAGGTGGGCAAACTGCGGCCCGGCAACTGATATTATGCGACCCTCGAGGACATTTAGAAATATAAAATTTTACTTCGTTTTTAAGTTATCTTTTTGAATTTTACAGAATTGTATGTTTCGTTATGATTGATTTAACATTTTTAATAACATTTCTTTATAATTTTCTGTTGTTGTAAACAGTCCTTGACCTTCGTAATGTAAAGCAAAAATGCGCATTTATCAATTTTAATATAGAGAAATATTTATTAACATGCAAATATTTAATCAGCGTGATTTAATGAAAAACAGATATTTCTCCGGTGAATAAAATTATTTATTTTGCAAGAAAATATTAAATTTAAAAGTTTGTTTGATGTTATAAATTATTTTCACATTTACAATGTTCACATCAATTTATTTATTTTAGGATTCTTGATATATTTCTGATATTTATTCTGAGTTTACTCCTTGTTTTCCGAATAGTTCATTTTCACACAGAACCGGAAGTAGTTTGTTTCATTTCATTTGTAAAGTTTTATAAAATTTCTAACTTAGAATTTTATTAAAACAATGAGTGTCACCAAAAAAAAAAAAAAAAAGAAGAAAGATTGGAGATGAATGACGTATTTTTAATGATAAATGGACAACTAAATACTGTTTTATAAAAGTTGCTAGCACATCAGTTTGCTTGTTGTGTCGTGAGTCAGTGGCTGTCTTCAAGGAGTACTATTTAAAAAGACATTATCAAACAAAACATTCCGATTTGCGATACAATTTAACAATCGAAGAGAGGGAAACGAAATGCCTGGAGTTGGTGAAAAATTTGGAGATATAGCAAACTGTTTTCACTAAACAGTCTTCAATTCAAGATGCTGCAAAAGAAGCTAGTTTTGTGGTGTCAGCACAAGCCATTTTCTGATGGCGTGTTCATCCAGGAATGTTTGCTAGAAGCAGCAAAACATTATGTGTCCACATGTACCTATCCAATTACACTCCTCCACCTGAAGCGTTGGCACAATGTGGGTGTCAGGTTTGGTGAGCCCAACATTTGGCTCTAACAGAGAACGTAGTACTGCCTACTGTCATACGGTAGCTCGGTCATATCTGACTGAGACCTGATTTCTACCAAGATATAAGGTCAGGGGTCTCAATATGCAGGGCTCCAGTCATCGTGCCTTGTGACAATGTTTACCAGGCACCTGGGGTTTTTAAATAGATTTCTTAACCCAGAAAGCTCTGTGGCAAAGGGGTTATGATCGCAATTGATAACCCCACATACCACGTTTGAAACACAGCTGCCGGCAATTTGGCAGCAGACCACATTGAGCTGGTTTTCATAGAATGGTATAAGCGTCGGTTGTTCAGAAAATGGCAAACTACTAAACATAAACTGGCCAAGAAACCACAAACAGCCAAAAAATGCTGGGCTTGACTGTGACGTCCTGTAAAAGGATGTTAACTAACTTCTTTGTCAATAAAAACAAAAAGCTGGCTCTTGAGAAAAATGGTCTGGCTCCTGAGTTGTTTAGTTATGTCTACCCTGCAAAGGTGTTGTACCAACGATACTTTAAAATATGTGTGGCTCCTGAAGATAAAACACAACACACCTGTGCGATGTTTTGATAATTGAAAAACTTTTCTCATGAAAAATATAAACATAGGTGATGATACAATTAATGTGTGTGAGCTTGGTGTGGTGGAGACCTTTGCGGGTAAATACGATATATCATTTTGTTGGTGGATGTAGAGTATGATGTTCTTTGTTTCACAATGATATAATTGAATGTTGTGAAAGTTGTGGTACTTTATATACCGAAAGGCAAGAAAATATATTTTTTTTTGTCGAGAGATGGATGTTTTGTTGCATTTATCACAATGATCCTGGTGTGTGGTATTTTTTAAATGTCGTTGTATGTTTAGTTGTCTTCCATGTTTAATATGAAAAAGAATGAGATAATATTAGTGTGTTCTTCTTCTTCTTCTTTCGTTCGCTTGAAATACATCTATAACTGCAATGTTGTCTCCTGTATGAATCTAACAGTCTTTTTTAGTTCACTCAGCGGTCCATAGAATGTATCTTCCACTGTTGTCTCTCTAGGCCAGAAGGTTCGCCTGGATATGTTATAGTTTGGACAGTCTTGGAATATGTGCTCTGCTGTCTGTGGCCCCAAACCACATGTACACATGGCTGAGTTACCAATCTTGAATTTTGAATACATGTGGTTGCGCAATCTGTTGTGTCCTGTTCTAAGGCGCAGAATAATGACCTGTTCTGGTCTGTCCATAACGTGGTAGTCATCTTGAGCAGGTTTTGGTGGCCTTCTGACTGATTTGATCATTCTTTTCTTTTGGTTGTATGTAATGGGCACATCAGGCTGTTCTTCTTTTGCTCCTTCCTTAGCCAATTGATCAGCTCTTTCGTTTCCGGGTACTCCACAGTGGGATGGTATCCACTGCATGGTGACCTTATGTTGACTGCTGAGTTCAGAAAGTAGAGTCCTTAGTACTGGCAATTTCCCAGACTGGAGCGCCTCGAGTACTGATTTTGCATCTGTCAACAACACCACTCGGTGAGTGATGCGGTCAGTATCACATCGGTAGTTAGCTTCACTTCCCAAGATAGTTCCTGTACTGTTTGAAGGCTGATAAACCTGGGGGAGGCAGAGGTTCACGTGAGTCTACAACACGCAAGACATGGCCATTGACCTCGACACGTTTGGAGGCTGATCAATCTGGGGGGGGGGGGAGGGGAGTGGTTCACGTGAGTCTAGAGTACGCGAGTTATGACCATTGATCCATTGGCCTAGACACGTTTGGAGGCTGGTCAATCTGGGGGGGGGGGGGAAGGCATGTGAGTCTACGAGTCTACAACACGCTACGCAAGACATGACCTTTGACCAAGACACGTTTGGAGGCTGATCAACCTGGGGGTGGGGGAGGGGGGTGGTACACGTGAGTCTATAGTACGCGAGATATGACCATTGGCCTAGACATATTTGGTAGAAAGAATGTCAGGTATACTTGGCATTATGTATCCTCTGTATCAGAGTTATTAAACACACCTGCGCGAGATTCGGCAGCGGATTGCGTCGCGTTTGTTGTTTATGGGGGTATGTGAGCCGGTCGGTCAGAAAGCAATGGCAAACCACTGAACGTAACACTTGCCAAGACATCAACAGCAGCTGAAACATGCTGGTGTTGACTGCAATGTCCTGTAAAGGATATGCGGAAAAAGAATCAGTGTTATTGAGACAAGAAATACATTAATCATATGTCTTCACCTGCATGAAAGTTAGTTGAAATGTACCTCCAACACACACACACACACACACACACACACACACACACATACACACACACACACACGCGCGCACACACACGCACGAACGCGCGCACGCACGTACGCACGCACGCACGCACGCACACACACACACATGCACACTCACACAATTTCGCTCTCTCTCTCTCTCTCTCTCTCTCTCTCTCTCTCTCTCTCTTGATCTCTTTCTACACTGTACTCTCTCGAATCTCTTTCCTCTCTCTCTCTCTCTCTCTCTCTCTCTCTCTCTCTCTATCTCTCTCTCTCTCTCTCTCTCTCTCTACTGTCTCTCTAATCTATATCTCTACTCTCTATATACTCTCACTCTCTACTATCTCTGCCTATATTCTCTCTCGAATCTCTCTCCATACTCTCCTTCTCTCTCTGTACTGTCTCTATACTCTTTTTACTCTCTCTTACTCTTTTTCTCTACTCTCTCTATTCCCTCTCTCAACTCTCCTTCTACTATCCCTCTCTACTCTTCCTCTACTCGCCCTCTCTACTCTATCTCTGCTCTCTCTCTCCATATATTCTCTCTCGACTCGCTCTAATCTCTCTGCATACTCCCCCCCCCCCCACGTCTGTATTGCCTCCCTACTCTCTCTACTCTCTCTCTACTCTTTTCTCTACTCTCTCTACTCCCTCTCTCTACTCTTCCTCTACTTTCTCTCTCTAGAATGCGACTTGCGTGAAATAATGAAAGATCAACAAACAATGCCCAAAGATCCAGGGCTGCAGCAATCCAGCAGAATACAGAACCATAATGCCAACATTGATGAATGACTCGAAGGCCGGTGTTCAACATTTTAAGGCACTATTTATTTGCCTGATTCGAGTTTGTTGCATATTCAATAACATCAGTGACAATTTACAATTCGTTGATACTGTGCCTGTTATGGCCAGGCAGGACGGTATAAAAATATTAATTATGAACAGTATATAGTTGAATACTTGCAACGACCCTGTCACAGTCCTTCCGTCCTTCTATACCGTGCCTATGAGTCACCTTGCTCTGACTTTCTAAGTTTCATTCTGATCTGGGCACATCTGTCCATGATTTTCGGGCTGATATCCATCATGCATTAATATTCTCCTGCTCCTTTCCAATAGTTGTTGGCCATCATAATAGTGTCCTGCCAGTATATATTATATCTCGTTCCAGAGAATCGAATCATGCTGCCTCGCTCGTCAAGCTCTAAGATCTGACTGTTTGTTGTTGTTGACAATTTTTCTGACGTTTTCTCCATTTTACGTCAGCCTCCTAGTTTCTAGTAAGATTAGGTTCGCGATTTTCTCATTAACTCTAGTTTGCGTCATTTCATCTGCCCTGCTACTTGGCACTCACTCTCCACTCTCTCTCTCCCTCCACATATTCTTTCTCTACTCTCTCGTTGTTTCCCCTCTCTCTCTCTCTCTCTCTCTCTCTCTCTCTCTCTCTCTCTCTCTCTCTGGCGGTACACTATATATTTCTTGATATTAACTCCTAACTTGTATTATTGTCCATGTCTTGCTGACCTGCCTTCAACTTGCCACTCGTATACGTTATCCTAATGCTACAAAAACAAAAATAATGACAATTGATTAAAAAAATATTTTCACACACACACACACACACATACACACACACACACCGATATATATATATATATATATATATATATATATATATATATATATATATATATATATTATATATATATCATTCATCATTGGCACCTTGCCGTCTTGACAGACGATAGTTTGTGCTATAAAAAGGCATAATAACTTTTAACTATGGCGGTAGCGAGTGTGACCGACAAGGCCAACCTGCGCTGCAAATGTCCGTCCACAGCGGGCGCATGTGAACACGTGGTCATTTCCACCATCATGCACCATCTTACGTCTCAAACGCTTGGTGTGTGACTTTTCTGCAATAATTTTCTCCTTTGACTTTATTCCATTTCTGATATTTGCCCTCCATGCAACACGTTCAGTGGCGACTTGCTCCCAATGTGCATTATCAATGCCTGTATCAATCATGTCCCGCTTACACACATCTTTGTATCGTAGTAGAGGCCGACCCTGAGATCTCTTACCCATCTGTAATTCACCAAAAAAGATATCCTTTGGTATTCTACCATCATCCATCCTCCTAAGATGTCCTATCCATCTAAGTCTACGAAGACTGAGCATGGAATAAACTGTCACACAACCTGATCTTTCCAATACTTCAGTATTTGTGATTTTGTCTTGCCACTTAATACCAAGAATTCTTCGCAGACACCGCATATGAAAGCTGTTTAAATTGTTCTCTTGGTGTGAGTAAGTTGTCCAGGTTTCACTGCCATAGAGAAGAGTACTAAGGACACAGGCTTGATAGACAAGGACTTTTGTTTTGGCAGTAAGCTTCCTGTTCTCCCAGACTCTTTTTCTTAACCTGTTCATTGTTGTTGCTGCCTTACCAATCCGGATGTTGATTTCCTGATCTAGGGATAATTTGCTATTTACCACCGATCCTAGATATGTAAAATGGTCTACTATCTCTAGTTCGGCGTCGTCAATAAAGATTGATGGTACCCCATGTGCACCTTGTGACATAATCTGTGTCTTCTTTTTGCTAATTGTTAAACCAAATTCAGAACAAGCATTGGAGAATGCAGATAGTAGACATTGCAATTCTTCCTCAGAGTGAGTCGTAACTGCAGCATCATCTGCAAAAAGCAACTCTCTGATCAGTACCCTCCTAATTTTGGTCTTAGCCTTCAATCTCTGAGCATTGTAGAGGCCGCCATCTGAGCGTGAGTGAATGTATATACCACCATCCTGATCACGAAATGCATATTTCAGTAGAAGTGAAAAGTATATTCCAAAGAGGGTGGGAGCTAGTACACAACCTTGCTTAACTCCACTCTTGATTTCAAATTCTTCAGAAGTTGCACCATCAAACTTGATTATACCCTTCATGCCTGTGTGGAACGATTCTACAATGGACAGAAGAGTTGGTGGGCAGCCAATCTTCTTTAGTGCCTTGAACAGACCCTCACGACTGACCAAATCAAATGCCTTTGTGAGGTCGATGAAATATATATATATATATATATATATATTATATATATATCATGATGATTTTCCACTTTTGCCGTCTATCGACGTGGAATGAAATAGTTGACGTTACCGTGGCCGATTGGTGGCGCTGTATATTGTCATTCCGTGTCAATCTATTTTCTTCTCGGGCGTCCTCGTGATCTCGTATGATGTCTTCTTTGATGTGGGGCCAGTGCTTGTAGTTAATGGTGTTTCATTGTAACGAACTGACCGAACTAGTTGATCATCTGCCTTTTACTTGTATGTGGCACAAGGTGTTGATCCAACACTCAGATTTATACTCCGTTTGAGGAAATACTATGGGCATAAAAACACGCCTATATTTACTGCTGCTTTCTTTGCATTCATTCCTATTGACGCATGAAGGTGAACACAGAAGACGAAGATACAGTAGAAGACATATGTAATACTTGAATGTTTGGAAATGGAAATTATGAAAGGTGGCTTACTGAGAAAGTGGAGAAGAGGAGAAGCACAACGTAGGATTCAGGATGCGACGGATAATTTACACATGACATTAACTTAGGTAAGACACCTGGTGTAACAGAACGAAATTTGGTAAGACTTTAGACCAGTGGTTCTCAACCTTTTTTGGCCCATGCACCCCTTCACTATATGTTCAGAACGTCATCCACCCCCTTTTCGTATTTCCTCTTTATAAATTCCCCTTCCCCGCCCCTACACAGTGTATGTAAAAATGGAAACAAAATTTAATAACACAAGTCTACACGTCTACATAAAATGTGATATGCGTGTCTACTTACATTATAAAATGAATTTAAGAAGGGCGAGAAGTACAGAACTGTAAAGTATGGAGGGAAAAACAATATCAAATAATCGGTTCGTGTACGAGGGGAAGTCGATAAGTAAGTCACAAATGGCTGCAGAAAAGTAACTGAACATGATAACAACTTGAAACAAGTTTATTTTTATACATACATTGTCCCTTTTCGTGATGACGGAGTTAATCCTGACTGTGTTACCAAGGAAATCCCCTTTGTCAGACTAAGAAAAAGAGTGAGAATAGGAACGTGGAATGTGAGAAGTCTGTACGAGGGAAAGCTTAAAGTAGTATGTGATGAGATAGAGAGGTTAAATATTGAAATTTTAGGAATTAGTTAACATCGCTGGAAAGGCAAGGGACATTTTACAACTGAAAATGAAAGTCTTTTCATTTATTCTGGTAGAGACGTCGGAGGCCAGGGTGGTTTAGATAAAACAACTGCAAAAGCTTTACTGGAATATAACCCAGTTAGTGATAAAAGCCTCACTATTAGACTTAAAGGCAGGCCAAAAAACACAACACTCGTACATATATATGCACCTACTTCAACAGCAGAGGAGGACGAAATTGAAGATTTTTACAACACACTGCAAGACACATTAAATAAGATTAGTCATAATGATATAGTAATAATACTGGGAGATTTTAATGCAAAAGTAGGTACATGAAGAGCTGAAAATGAGAGACACGTTTTAGGAAAATTTGGGTTGGGAAACAGAAATGATGCAGGTGACAAATTAATTGAATTTTGCACAGAAAATGAGTTAATGATAGCCAACACACTTTTTAAACAACATCCAAGAAGACTCTTCACATGGAAGTCCCCGGACAGTATTACCAAATATCAGACAGATTATATTTTAATACAAAGAAGATGGAGATCAAGCATAACATCTGCAAAAACCCTACGAAGTGCAGACTGTGATACGGATCATCAGTTATTAGAAGCAGATATCTGAAATTAAAACTCAAAAAGCTTACCCGAGGACCAAGGCTACTTCGTTTTGATCTCACAAAAATACCAGATGCATACAACGTAGAAGTTAGGAATCGTTTTAGGGTCTTGATGTCTGTACAAGAGGAAATGACACCTGATCTGATGAACTGGCAGTACAAGCTAGATATATCTTGATAACTGCAGCCAAAGATTTAATTCCGACCAAGAAAAAGCAACTTAAGCCATGAATTACATCAGACACGATAGAATTAATAAAACAACGAAGGGAACGGAAACAGAAAGGAGGTGAAACCGATAACAGCAGGATGAAGTATAAATCTTTGACTCGAGAAATAAGAAAGAACACAAGAAAGGACAAAAATCAATATATACAAGATCTCTGTACCAGAATAGAGCAATATCATAAGACTGGAAGAGATTACGAAATGTTCAAAGAAATGAAGTTATTGACAAGAAATGTTCAACCTCAATTGAATGTTATCTGTGACAAGATGGGAAAAACCTTAACAGAATCTAGACAAATTCTAGAAAGATTGCAGGAATATTGCAGCGGAATGTATGATATGTGTGACAGTGAGGATATGAATGATATACATGAGCCAAGGACAGCAGAGACAGAACATGAACCCTCATTAGATAAAATTGCATGGGTAATAAAGAACCTTAAGAATGGTAAATCTCCTGGATGTGATGAGATACCAACTGAGCTAATTAAAGCGGGAGGAGAAGAAATCATACAAATCTATCACGCATTATGTAAAAAGATATGGAAATATGGTATATGGTCAAAAGATTGGAAGAGAACTGTTGTTTGTCCATCAAGAATGATGATGACCATTCATTTCATCCAGTAGGGTTGAAAGTATGTAGCCGTGGGTTCTAAGATGGCTGATAAGGCCTATTTTGGCTCGAAATGTTCTTTGACAATGTGGACAAAGAATGCTTGACGTTTCTGGAGGAGGATTTCCTGCAGTGGTTTTTCTGTCCTGCCTTTTCTTTACAGCTCTTGCAGTCCTGGTTGCCTCACACATGACTGCACCCTTGTGTAATGATGCATGCCACGAATTTCGGTTTCTGGCTGCAGTCTCCCAGGTGTCATGATGAATTCCAAAAGCATTCAGAGAGATTTTCAGATTCCTCTAGCCATCTTGGGAGCGTTTACCACAACGCAGTTCGCTGTAAAAAATTCCTTTAGGGAGCCTGTGATCTGGCATGCGAGTCAAGTGACCAGCCCAGCGAATCTGATTCTTCATCAGTAGAGTGTGGATACTGGGCATGGACACTCTTTCTAGGACTTCAGTGTCTGGGATCTTGTCTTGCCATTTAATCTTCAGTAGCTTCCTTAGGCAGACTGTGTGGAAGTGGTTTAATTTCCTAGCGTGTCGCTGATAAACAGTCCAGGTTTCACAAGCACATAGCAGTGTGGATAATACAACTGCTTTATAGACTTTTAGCTTTGTTTGCAGGCTTATTCCAGTTCTGTCCCATACATTCTTGTACAGTCTGCCAAAGGCCACACTGGCCTTGGAGATTCTTGCATTCACTTCGTCATCAATTGTGACAGCTTGTGACACAGTGCTGCCAAGATAGGTGAATTTGTCCACAACACTTAGTCTATGACAATTCACTTTGATATTCGGCACAGTGTGATTATTCTCTGGAGCTGGCTGGTACATAACTACAGTCTTCTCCAAGTTGATATTGAGCCCAAAGTTGGCACAGGCATGTGAGAAAGCTGTAACATTATGTTGCATGTCCGCCTGTGAGTTGGCGTACAGAGCGCAAACATCAGCAAACAGGAGCTCTCTGACGGTGTCGCTGTTAATGTTGGTTATAGCTTTCAGCCTTCTGAGATTGAATAACTTTCCATCCATACGGTAGTTGATGTCTATTCCAATGTAGTCGTTCTCGAAGGCTTTCATCAACATGGCTGAAAACATGAGGCTGAACAGTGTTGATGCCAGGACACATCCTTGCTTCACTCCATTGGTGACAGGAAAGGGTTCAGACATTTCACCATTTTCCTGTACTCTTGCCTGCATACCATCATGAAACAGCCGCACTATTTGGACAAACTTTCGTGGACAGCCATATTTTGCCATGATCTTCTACAGTCCTTCTCTGCTGACTGTATCAAAAGCCTTGGTAAGGTCAATGAAAGTGGAGAACATTTCGCAGGTCTGTTCCTGACATTTCTCTTGCAGCTGCCTTGCAACGAAAATCATGTCAACAGTTCCACGTTCTTTTCTGAAGCCACATTGACTCTCAGAAAGAAGACCTTGATCGAGATGGGCCGTGAGGCGATTGAGAAGAATTCTGGCGAGTATCTTCCCTGCAATTGAAAGCAAGGAGATGCCTCTGTGGTTGTCACAGGATTGGCGGTTTCCTTTACGTTTATAAAGGTGGACTATTGACGCGTCCTTGAAATCTTGTGGCATGGTCTTGTTCACCCATATGTTTGTAAAGACATGGTGAAGCTGCTCTGTTAGGACCGGCCCACCTGCCTTGTATATCTCTGCCGGGATGGCCTCCGGACCAGGTGCCTTGCCGCTGGAGAGTTGCTGGATGGCTTTGTTTATTTCCACTATGGTTGGCAGGTCATCAAGTGTCTCATTGGTGGGAACTTGAAGAAGGCGGTTGACGGTTTCATCATCGAAGAAGGAAGTTGCATTTAAGATGTTGCTGAAATGCTCTGCCCAGCGTTGAAGGATTTCTTTCTTATCGGTGACCAATGTTCCCCCATCTGCACTGAGGAGGGGAGCTATGCCTGATGATGTAGGACCACAGACCACTTTCAGTGAGTCGTTGAAGTTTTTCATATCATGTCTGTCAGCAAAGCCTTGAATTTCATCAGCTTTGCTGCTCAGCCATGAGTCCCGCATGTGCCGAAGTTTCTGCTGCACTACTCTCTGAATGTTCTTGAAGGCATCTTTTTTAATGTTGACTTCGGGTCATTCAAATGTGCCTTGAGGAGAAGATGTTTCTCGGCCAGCAATTGGTTGATGTCTTCGGAATTTTCATCAAACCAATCTTTATGCTTTCGGGGGGCTGGCCCAGGATTTCCATAGCAGTGTTGTAAATTATGTCCTTTAGGGCTCTCCACTCTGTTTCTGTATCCTGATTAGGTGCAGCAATGGGCTTGAAGCGGTCTTCCAGCATATTTTCAAACGACAGCTGCATTTTTTTGCTGTTTAGGCGGGTGACATTTAGTTTTTTTTGCATTTTTACCCCCTGAGGACGCCGTGGCGGCCTGATGTGAATGTTTATTTTTGAGACAATGAGACGATGGTCTGTCCAACATTCGGCACCACACATGGATTTTGTTACCCGAACGTCTTGTCTGTCACTTCTCCTGACGATGACATAGTCAATGAGGTGCCAGTGTTTCGAGCGAGGGTGCATCCACGATGTCCTGTTTCTCATGGGGAGACGGAAAATTGTGTTGGTAATCAGGAGATCGTGTTCGGCACATGTCTGAAGGAGGAGGAGTGATATATGACGTTGGATGAAGAATGACTTGTGCGATGACTTGGATTAAAGTGAGGAAGAGTTGCGCAATTCGTCGACCTCACTCTCTCGCCTGAGTCCATCTGAGTCCAGTGGCAAGACAAGTCGAGACGACAGGAGAATACAGGTGCAGTGGATGACCAGGGCGCTCTACGTGCCTTGCCGTGCTCATTACGTTCCACAACGCTTTGCAGGTAAACGCCGTCTTGCCCGTTGAATCAGGAATGATTTCTTCCGCGCAGTCTGCCGAATCCTGTCTTCACATGCTGGGTAGGCATACCATAGTTTACCTCTTGGTTTGACACCAAATCGGCAACCCATGCCTGGTTTATCCAGCCTCTCACAGCTGTTGCCCGGGGGGTGGCCGCTGTCGCATGCTACAGCTACTAGGAGCCACAGGCGCGAGCTGGGTGTCAGGCTTGGACCAGTGGGGGATGGGTCCTGAAAAGGACATGAGAGTCATCCTTACCAAAGGTGCTACCAATGCCTGACACCCCGTACCCCCCTAGAGAACTATCTTCATTCCAATACCAAAAAAGGGCAACCTGAAATTATGCACCAACTATAGAACTGTTGCCCTGATCAGTCATGCAAGTAAAATTCTACTAAGAATCATATTGGGAAGACTTCGTAAGAAAATAGAAGAAGAAATTAACGTGGTTCAAGCTGGATTCAAACAAGGAAGAGGAACAAGAGATCACATTCTCAATATGCGTTTAATAATAGAGAAGTGCAGAGAATTTAATGTAAACCTATTCTCAAGTTTTGTGGATTATTCAAAGGCATTTGACTGTGTACAACATCAGAAACTTTGGGAAATCATGAGAAATATGGGCTTTCCACCACATGTAATACAACTCATAAGAATGCTCTATCTAGACCAACAAGCAGCGGTTAGAATAGATGGCGAGACATCAGATTGGTTTGACATCAAGCAAGGAGTCCGTCAAGGATGTGTGTTGTCCCTCTATTTGTTTAACCTGTACGCCAAAAATATAATGTGAAATGTAAGAGATGATATAAATAGGGAGCTTTATGATGCCCTAAATATCGGTGGTCTTGACATACCAGAGATTCGGTATGCTGGTGATACAGTATTGCTATCCACAACACAAACTGGTATAGAAAACCTAACAGCCTCAACCCAACTGAATAGTGAAAATGACATCTTGTATCTTAACATTGCAAAAACAAAGATAATCGATACAGATAAAACGAATAAAAAAGAGGTGTATATCCTGGGAAGAGAGGAAGAGGAAGGCCAAAGAGAAGATGGGTGCAGGATGTGGCGGATGATCTCCAGATGGGTGTATCGGACGCGGGACATCTTGCTTATGATCGAGAGGTTTTCCGGAAGGTTGTTATGGGAGCTAGGTTATGCCAAGGACATGCTACTGAATGAATGAATGAATGAATTGTCCCTTTATTTCTCAACATAATTTCAACCAACATTGGTGCACTTATCCCATCGTTTTATCAGTCCTCCCAAAACGGCTGCATAGAACTGCCTGCTCTGTTTTCTAAACCACGTTTTCACTTCACATTCAACTTCGGCGTCATTCGTGAAATGTCTCCCGCCAAGGTGAGTTTTCAGTGGACCAAAAAGGTGGAAATCGCTAGGGGCTAAGTAGGTGGATGTTCCAGAACTTTCCACCTTTGTTGATTAATTTTATCCTGAGTTAATCGAGCTGTATATGGTCTGGCATTGTCATGATGAAGCAACACTCCTTTAGTCAGCAGTCATGGACATTTCAATCAATCATGCATTATGCTGTATGCTGAATCATGTGAGTAACCTATTGCAGATGCTACAGAGTCTATCGTTACTCGCCTGTCACCTCTAATCATCTCCTCCACCCGCAGCAGGGATGCGTCTGTTGCAATCTCAACAAAGACGACCAGATCGGATTTCATCAACAATTTTAGAGCATCCTTGAGAAAATTGTTCTACCCAGCTATGCACCGCTTTACGGGACAAAAATTTGTCAGCATAAACAGGAAGTATTTCCTTATATATGTCACTAGCTGACCCGGCCCGGCTTCGCCCAGCACCAGGCGGGGATCTATCTATCTATCTATCTATCTATCTATCTATCTATCTATCTATCTATCTATCTATCTATCTATCTATCTATCTATCTATCTATCTATCTATCTATCTATCTATCTATCTATCTATCTATCTATCTATCTATCTATCTATCTATCTATCTATCTATCTATCTATCTATCTATCTATCTATCTATCTATCTATCTATCTATCTATCTATCTATCTATCTATCTATCTATCTATCTATCTATCTATCTATCTATCTATCTATCTATCTATCTATCTATCTATCTATCTATCTATCTATCTATCTATCTATCTATCTATCTATCTATCTATCTATCTATCTATCTATCTATCTATCTATCTATCTATCTGAAAACGAAAAGAATGCTAAAGCAGAGGGAGACAGGGTTTCCCTATACTTGGGTGCTAGAGAGAAAGAAATGCAACGTCGACTGCGTTAGGGCCACAGTTAAGAAGAGAAAAAAAAAAAAGAGTTTAAGCACCTCATACATTCCTCTCGCTGCTCAAGAAAGAGATAGGATAAGAAAAAGATGGTTACCAGGTTCGGGTAGACAGAGAATCAAGATATCTTAATTTTTGATTCCAGGCAATGAATTACCCAATAGGCAGTTCCAACCACAGCAATTATTCAACTCAAATAACAAACCAAATAACATACTGATATCAATTTTATTGCTAAAAAAAAATTAACCCTTTCAAAACCGAGATAATGCCAAACAAATCAAAACCACATAATTCTATCCGTAATTAGGAACACAAATAGACCCCTGATACGACCATACTAACTCATAGCTGCAAATAAACAAACAAAATGCACAAAATTATAGACTCTGCCACCATTTGACACATTCAGTTGCATCCATAAAAAGACTTCACAGGACAACCAGTACGACAATGGTGTATGTAAACAATGTCTTTGTGGCACCAACATAGACATGGACTGTGTAAATTCACACCAACCACACGATGCTTCCACTGGACAACAATGATACGAATAGGTTATAGGATATGCTCCACATAAAAGAATAAATGACAAAGCACTCCTACTCTACAGCATCCTATGCTTGCTACCAGCTCACCACATATCCCTAGTCTCACACCATATCCATCATCACAATCACCATCACAATCATAATTACCATATGATCACTCTTGCAGGGTCATGCTCACAACCATGTCACCATAGCCATATCACCATCACAATCAACAAATGACCACTCTCATCATAGCCATCCTCATCCCAATCATCTTAGTTGACATCATTACATGATCAGCCTCAACATAGTCATTACCACAATCATATCACCATCACAATCATCAAATGATCACTCTTACCATAGCCATCATCATCCCAATCATCTTAGCTGACATCACTACATGATCAGCCTCAACATAGTCATTACCACAATCATATCACCATCACAATCATTCTTACCATAGCCATCATCACAATCCTAATCCCAATCATCTTAGCTGAGATCACTACACGATGCCAAGGCTACACAGCAACACCAATAAGTAACAAATTCAACGTAGAGCACAACTGAGCTACACCGGTGTACAACGACTCTAACAGGACAAAACCATTTGAACATGTACATACAGGACATAAATACAGTTCAATGCACCAACAGCAATCAAGCAGACATATAGGATATGCAACTCAATATGACATCGCCAGGACACCCACCTTTGTACTGATGACAACTAGACAACATCAATATGCCAGATGTACAGTTCTACACATGACACCAGCAACAATCAGGACAAAGGCTATAACATAAGTTACCGCCAACAACTCAGACATATAACGCCACATAAAGTCATTACAATATTATTCCCCACTTTGATCAAGCTCAGCCAATAATACCCCAGATCCATTATGAGTGCCCTGTTCAGCACCTCTTGTACTGGCTGATCAGGAGACTATTCTTATTTGTTCACATTTGTCAAACCTGAACAACACAGATTATTATCCTCATAATCATGAACCTTATAATTATAAACAACACTATCATATGTGTAGTGTTCAACCTGGCACCTTCATCACTGCACACAGTCATGAATAATTATTACCATAGCTACATTTATCTAGGAGAACATAACAGACATTGTCATCAAGCACCACCTGTCTACTGCTTTCACCGTGCCACTCTACACCTCCGTACGCCAACCATCACTACAGTTTGAGCATTTTTGAGACATACTAAGTCATCTGACTTCAAACACAATATAGCATGGTGGGGGTGCCTCTGGCTGTGCAGTTCATAATTGCCTAGTTTGATCACTGCAGATCATTCGCCTCAGCCATTGCTGTGCACTTATAAACAAAGCTACCAGCCTAATGTAATTTCTACTAACTAAACCCACACTGATATTCCATAACAGAGACACACTGATTCTTCCTGTCATGGTAATTTAAATGCGCCCACAATGCACCACACCTAAAACATTACCTGTTATACCTGTTATGTGCCACAAACATAAATATGGTTTCCCCACCCTGTTGTCATTTTCATGGGTATAGTTATATTTCAATACACCTCCCTGCAGCACTTGGCCTGGCTGCCTCCTTACAGATTTTCCTCCTCACTAGCATTAATGATAACCCCATTTCCTGTGTCTCCGTTCTCCATATACTCTCTTGGCTGTGATAATCCTACCCCTTATCATATATCAAACACTGCTGTGTTCAGGTCCCTACAGGTGCAATGACTTTCCTCTTGTCAGAACCTGGGCATCCTGGCTTCTAATACATTATCTGTTCATGGTGATGCCATCATCATCATGTGCCACTTCTACAACATTCATTATAGGGATTATTTAAATGCATTATAAGAATCCAATCATAGTATTCACAAGTGGAATTCTTCAACAACAGCCTGTCCAGCCTACCTCAAGCCTTTGTGATCACAACAAAGTCACACCCAGCCCACAACAACAGCGCAGTCTTCAGGTGATTGTTCATCTCAACACAGGAGGAGTATTCCCTACATCTCTTCCTACCGTCTCTCTACCTTTCTACTTGTCTGAATTCTGCTAAGCTACTTGGAGATTTGAGCGGCCTCCTCTTGGACACATCACTGCGAATCTCCACCTATCTTCTTGTTTACCTTTTCAACTTGCATTCAGCCATCTTGCAGAAGCCTGCAATCTTGCGCAGACCGTATGCGCAGTAGCCTGTCAGGAGAGCTATACACTGTTATATTCTGCTGAGGATGTACTCCCAGGTTTTCCTACATGCTAGCAACTTGAATTTAATGGTCACACTCAGGAATTAGTTAGTAATTAATTATATTTTACATATTGGAAGGGCAAACCTCCGTTTATTATTACACTTTGCCTATCATGCGAATGGTGGGTTTTTGATTAACCCCGCGCCTTCTCCATCTTATAAAATTATTCAGTAGCATTGCAAATGTTAACTCTTTCTTAGATTTAGAACTAAGTATAGAGAATACATACCAGTCACAGCGATCAATACATTTGTAACATTGGTGATCTTATCACTCATAGTGGCATTTGCGCCATTTCTCAGTGGCTATAGCTAATTTCAAGTTTCGGGCTTAAGCACCCTCTGGCTTCCAAATTCGGTTTGAAGAGGCCCCTTTTATCCCGATGCTGGCGCGGCTTCGCAACCTAAGTCACACGGACATTTCCATGTATCCCACGAGGGACTACCAATCAGCTTACAGCACGCCCTGGCCAATTTGCATGTTTAATCTGTATCTCTAACTTACTTGACCCCCGCTACGTCCCCACCTGGGTTCAGAGTCCGCTGTGGGTGCATGTGTGTTCCCACAGCCGTAAATATGCCAGCCTACGGTACCTGCTTTTGTCCTTTGACAGTCTCCGTTTATTTCTGATCTCGTATGTACCTATAAACTACGTGGCATGTGTTGTTTTCTGACAGCTCCAGATTAATCCTGAACTGTTTATAACTATAAATTCTCCACCATCTAGAGTTACTCACGGCCACTTGACAGTTCAGAACAGATTTACATTACTTTTGGCTGAAAAATCTTACTCTAGTTTCTGTCTGGGTGACCCAGGGTTTACCAGTTCATTTGTCGCCCGAGGCCCTGAACTCCCTAACTGTTTAAAACATATCCTGGACGATGAACTTAGGTACGCTCACGTTAACGCGATCTTTAAATAATCTTAACACCCCCCCCCCCCCTCTTGGAAACCATAAAATTCCTCCGGGGTGGGGAGGGGGGAATTCCCCACCGGTTATGAACCACTGCTTTAGACTCTAATTGGGATGGGTAGGGTGCGGGGGGTGGGAGATAATCTGCTTGGAGAAAGCCACTGAATGTTGATGCTTGATTAATTTGGTTAAAGTGGTCGCAGCTTTTGACTTAAGAAGCCGCGACACCGTAATGGGTAGCTCCTGGCCTGCGGGTCCGTTGGTCATGAGTTCTAGTCTGCATCGGAGCTGATATTTAAAATTTACCTCGGCTCCCAGATCGATCTTGGGTACTAGGAAATATCTTGGAATTAAAAGCAGCCTGAGCAATTTTGACCATATTAGTCACCGAGTGCTATTGATCTATTAAATTATGGGTTTATCACCATCTACCCAATGCCACTTAAGGCGTGGAGAAGAGCCCTTTGCTTACTTACAGTTCTTGATACGAGTTTTTGACTTTGGTTTTTGACCTGAATGTTTGACTTGAGTTTTTGACTTATTCTGTTTTCCACATAAGCGTACTTCATGTCTAACTTCTGGAGGGTTTCTTCAATCGTTTAATTTTTCCTCACATCTAGGGAAATAATAACAGGTTGTTGTTATTTTTGTTGTTGTTTGTGAATGCTCTAGAAAATTGGGTTTTCACTCGTAAGTCCAGTGCATTCTCGTTCGGGTCGCTCAAGCCCCGGAAATGGGATTACATCTATCGGCGGGAGGTTTGTGTAGGGACATTTCTCCCGCCCGGAAATGGGATTACATCTATCGGCGGGAGGTTTGTGTAGGGACTTTTCTCCCGCCCGGGAATGGGATTACATCTATCTACGTGAGGTTTGTGTAGGGACTTTTCTCCCGCCCGGGAATGGGATTACATCTATCGGCGGGAGGTTTGTGTAGGGACTTTTCTCCCGCCCGGGAATCAAAATGCCATCTCCACGTGGATTGTGTTACCGAGCTGTCCCTCCCCTTCCCTAGCCCAGAAACCAGCGTTGTCCAAGACAGGTACTGGGACTTCACATCTGTGAAAAACTTGACTATATTACAGCACAGCGCTTTGGACTCGCTGGAAATAGACCTGGGTTCGTTTAACCATAGGATAGTGGTAGTTTATTGTCTACATACTTACACCAAAGTGTTCTTGTCAACATACTCCAAAGCGTTCATAGTCAACATAATCCAAAGTGTTCATTGTCAACATACACCAAAGTGTTCATTGTCAACATACTGCAAAGTGTTGATTGTCAACATACTCCAAAGTGTTGATTATCAACATACTCCAAAGCTTTCACTGCCAACATACTCCAAAGCAGTGCCCCCTAGGGGAAATAATAAAAGATAAACAGGCAATTGTAACTGTGTAGTAGATAATGGGGTAGTTGTGTAACGTGCTAGCTCTTGTCTAGCCATAAATGATAAACCATGATTCGCGAGCCATACTGCGGTATGTATCCTGTCTCTGACTCTGGTAACTCCTCCATCAGAGCTGACATAGGGCAGACATCTGTGATGAAGACTCTCTAATCTTGTGTTACGTCTGATGTTTCGATGACGTTGGTCTTGCTTAAAGCATTATTACTTACCCAATTGATTAAATTATTCTTCTGTCTATCCTGCCGAGTATTGTCCCAAATCAAACTAATTCCATTATTCCACCACTTCTGGCTGGCCTCGCGGTAGCACAACCACTAGCAAGCATGACTGCGGCCAACGGTCAGCAGTTTAAATTTCCACTCAGGAGAATTTTAAAAATAAATGTACCGAGTCTGAACTCACGGTCGATCCTGCTTAAAAGGAGTTCCAGTAAATGTCCTGTTGAATAAAGCCGTGTAATCGACCACTCTCCCATGGAATGCCTACTGGTATATTAATATATGGGCTAGCAACATATACATAGTATACCACGAGGCGCATACCAGTTCCCTGACTTGTGTTAACATTTTCTGTTGATTTGATCCATACATTTCATGTGCATGTTCCATCTCATCTCATCTCATCATGTTCCTCTTGTACCTTGCGGTGTCGAGGTGAAGTATAAATAGCGGGAGAGTACCCGCTTACGGGCTTCATGTATCGATATTTCCATGGACTATGTTATTCCCTGTGTCCATCTTTTACGAGGTTGGCCTCTTCCTCTGTTTCCCTCTGGTCTGTACATCATTGCTTGTTGTGGTATACTGTTAGTTGGCAACCTACTTGCACGGCCAAACCATTTGACTTGCTGCCTTCTAATAAAATCTAGTGCAGCTATAACCCCCACTTTAGTCCTGATGTCTTAATTTCTGATCTTATCTCTTCTTGATACATTGAGTATTCTTCACATGAATCTCATTTCTGTTGATGTGATTTTTTCAGTCCGTTTATACTTCTTGGTGTTTCTACGAGCAGTACGAAGATCCCCTGCCGGCTTTCTAGATCAGTCGCAGGGCAGGTTTAGGACAAAAATCTGACCATAGGGAGTCCATCCCCTATGTTCCATATGGTATTAATATTTGATCTTGTAACACCTGCAGCTCTCAATGTCTCAGTGTTTATTTTCTTCTTTGTTCTTGATATCCTCAACATTCTGCTCAAAACTGGCACTCCCAACGCATAAAGAACAGTCTTTACATGACTTTTCCACAATCCAATGTGGATTCTAGTATACTCAATAGATCTACTGCTCTACATAATATGAGTCAACCTCGAAATATACTGATCTCGCTGAAAGAATCTTGCCACTGCTTGGTTGTAATTTCAAGACCTTTGTGTTGATAAGCAAACATGCTAACCAATTGACCATCACATCCAGTAGAAGAAAGTTTAAGTGTCTTTGGCTTCCTGCGTAGTGTTCTTGCTTCCGGTCAGGGTGACGGCGGACGATTATGCAGTTTTGAGACCGTTCCCTTTTTGCTGAAGATGGATTTTTTCAGCTCTTGCGTGTAATTTGTGTGCCAGGATGTAAAACCAGGAGTTTCTTCTCAAGATCTGCACCGATGATACGGGGTTCGTGCATTGAGCGAAGCAATCCTCATTTACCGGTGCTGCGCAGAATAGAAGGGCTGAAAAGTATGGCAAAATCTATAATGCAGAGCTTATGAAAAGAACTAGACAGACTTAAGCGAATCACGATGCGGGGTTAAGACGCTGGACACAGTAAGAAAGCCGCCTGATAACTGTGTAAGTAGCATGTTCCCCTTCTAGAATACACTCGATACACGTAATAAAAGCACCCGATAAAGAGACGGGGAGATAGAGATGACAACAAATATGGGCAGTGCATGGAAGGAATTGAAGAGATAGCAAAAGATGGGGCGGCTTGCAGCGATTGGCTTGTAGACAGCTCCAATGGACTATTAATTGATTATATTCCGAAGGATAATATATCGCCAAATATGACTTTCCATGTGAGCAGAAGGACGATATATCACCTTACTAATGTAATCGTGTAATTTGTTCGTTTTGCAGTGTCTTCCACAATTGTAATGTTCCGTGAATGGAGATTTACATTATAATACTTCTTCATTTGAATGTACACCAAGTTTGGTCCGCACTTACGTTTTGCTTGGCCCTGAATCAGTTAAGGGCAGCAGTAGAAGAAGAAGAATTACAGTTAATTTTGTCTAATATTTAGACAAAGCTTTTGTTTCGACTTTCTCTTGAAATTATATGTTCCATGTCTTGTAACTGCATTTTATTTTCAGCGACGAAGCCGTGTTATCTTGGTAATAAACATGAGACTGATGAAGTCGTCATTTTATTGCTTTATTATATGAAGAGAAGAACTGGAGAACGCTATGACAACTTGAAATATTGATGGCAAGAGAGACAGAAGAAGAGAGCGAGAGAAGACTCTTGGCAGCCTTTCATCATGATAACCAGACGGGTCGGCTTGCCAATTGATACATTCTGTTGAAGAGCGAGAGATGCGCAGATGCACAATCGACCACGCCTGCTGACGAGACAAATGATTGTTTTACATCCACGTGTTCCTTTGTCTTCACTGTAAATATCTAGTTCTGTCCTTTTGTAAAATAAGTCAGTACTCACATTCTCAAATATATAGAATCACGCCGCTCTGAGTGTACGACAGCACAGTTTTCATGACGCTATTTCTGTCTTCTCACTGACATGTAAGGCTGCAATGACCGATATGTGAAAACATTGCTTTGTTTCGTGTAGAAAGTTTATGTTCTGGGTTGTTTTTAGGTCGCCTGCGTGCGTCAGTTGTTTATTATATGACGTTAGTTCAGGGATCCAATGACCAGTGACATTGCTTCTTGATGTTTATTTAATTATATATTTCCACGGCGAAGGGGTTAACGACTTTCTCCGTAATCTCGTATATCCACGCAGGGAATACAGTTGCGCAAGATTCGGTAGAGGATCGTGTGGCGCTGGTTAATTACGGGGGTATGTGAGCCGGTCGTTCAGAAGGCAATGGCAAACTACTGAGCGTAATCTTGCCAAGAACATCAACAGCAGCTGAAAAATGCTGGTGTTGACTGCACAGTCCCGTAAGGGATATGCAACTTTAGAAGAAAAAAAATCTCCACGGCCGAGCCAAGGTTATGAATCTTTAGTTGCTGATCAGTCTGCTCAGTTATATCCAATAAGTTAGGCTGGCACATTTCCTTGCTGTATCTTATTGCAACCTAGCTCATCTTTAGCATGTATGTGATTGCACCTTGTCATAACTGTTGGTATTATATCAATTAAACAAATATTGCATGTATGTGCTTGCCCCTTGTCATAACATGTGGTATTACATCAATTAAACAATGGTTGCATGTCCAGTGCAGGCCATTGCAACCTACCTCATCTGTAGCATGTATGTGATTGTCCCTTGTCATAATTTATGGTATTACATCAATTAAACAAATGTTGCATATATGTGATTGCGCTCTGTCATAAGTCATTATACCTTTGACGGCTTTTAGTTTCGGTCTCAGCTGGTTACTATTTTTAACTTTCCCATTGAACCAATGATTCGCTTCTCCTTAAAAATAAATACTCCGTGTCTTATACGGCTGCAGGCTCAATTTATTTTAAAATTAACTGACCATAAAAATGGTGCGGATATCATCTTTTGAGAAAATGACAATCTTGTTTTAAAAACAAACTATCCTCTAAGGACAAAATATTTAACTTTTTTCGTACTCTTTTTTTCAACTCACGTTGCGGACAGTCAAAGACGGGCTCGCGAACCGCCTCGGTCCGCGGACCACCACTTTGGGAAGCACTGAGCCACTGACCTAGGTCATAGCCAACATGGTCTGGCAAGAATGAGACAGCGAGGGGTGACGAGGGGATCCGGCCGACGCTCGACGCTCAGAGACGGACATATAATCAGATTGCTACTGGTACTATTGGTGCTGGAACTCTTCGCTGGCTGCTGAGGATGGGGACGGAGCGCTTATGGGAATGTCCAGAACGATGTGATGTCGGTTCCTAAATCAATCAATCAATCAATCAATCAATCAACCAATCAATCAATCAATAGATCAATTAGCTACTTGTCACACCACTAACCTTCTCGTTGCTACTTTGGAGTTGAAATCCCCGAGGAGGGCAGTGATTTAAAAATTGTTACTGGTCCTCTGCTATGTCTGATTTATAAGTTATATTATTCAAGAAGCCTTGAGCAAGAAAGCGTGAAGCGAAGAAATTCATTTGCATTGAGAATCTTTCGCATTTACTGAACTCTTGCCTTCTACAAATCCATATTTTTATTTTCCTATTCATATATCCATTATAATTGATACTCCTGTTGCAGCGAACGAAAGAAGAACAAGAAGATACCCCTGTTTTTTTTCCACCTCTCCACAAGAATGATTTATGCTATATTCCTCGGAAGTTATAATATCCTCTGGTCTCAGATATACCTACCATGTGAATATTCAGTCTTCTCATTTCTCTCTTAATGTTATCAAAGTGTGGGACAGGTATGGTTAACGTTCTTTAAAGTTTGTGTGGCCCTATGAGGCCAGTAAAAAAATGTTGTTCCCGCATAGGGGAACTTGTTTAGAGATGACCATACCAGATGTCATTAAAAGTACACTTTTAGAAGTTAAACGTAATCGGTTAATGCTAAGAGTTAATTTTCAAATGTAATTATGTTAAAGATAAAAACAAATATTTTCCACCAGGAACTAAAACATTTAAATTTATGTTATAATATCTGAGTATAATAATGATTTCTGAATTTCCAGGAAAAAAATTAAGATATTTATAGTAAATTAATGATAAAATATTAAGTATGTCATTTTCTTTATTAACATATAGTTGCCTCCCTTGTAACAATATTAAATGTTTATGTCCCCTATTCAGTGCTTATCTAAGTGTAAATTCCGCAGAATGCTTGAACATAAATATAATTGCATTACATAAAGACGGAAACATTTTAACAGCAAAGCAAGCAGCTGACCATTTTGCGGACTCAATGAGCATAAGATAACAATATCGAAATAAGTCCAGAGAAACAACAAGAGATTCGAGAGAAATGGCAACATACAGGACAGAATATTATCCTACATGAGGTTATGGAGGCACCTATCACAATCAGTGAACTGGAGCTAGCCATATCAAAACTTTAAATGAGAAAGTCACCAGGAGCTGATGGTATCTCCAATGAAATGATCAGGAACTTAGGAACAGAGGCCAAAGCAAAACTATTACAGATCTTCAATAACACCTGGACCTTAGGCGGCAATGTTCCACAAGCCTGGAGAGAAGCAATCATGACACCCCTCCTAAAATCAGGGAAAGATAGTTCCATTGCCACAGGCTACAGACTAATTAGCCTCACCAGCTGTCTCTGCAAATCAATGGAGCGCGTCATCAATCACAGACTACATTGGTACATTGAAAGAGAAAACATCCTTGTGCCATAACAGGCTAGCTTTAGGCAGTGCTACTCTACGGAAGATCAGACAACCTACCTCTCTCAAGAAATTGAGGATGCATTCCAAGAGAAGAAGCTGGTGCTTGCGGCATGGATAGATCTGAAGAAAGCCTTTGACAAGGTCTGGAAAGGAGGTCTGATGAAGAAACTGAGAAATTGTAAAATGGGTGAAAGCATACTTGTACAACTGAAGAGCCTGAGTATAGATAGACGGTCTCAAAAGCAAGAAAGTACTATTGGGTCACAGTTTTCCCCCAGTGTCGTGTGTGTAAAGAATGAATGTAGTAGTTATTTGCTCTTCTTTACCACTTTAGTGTCGTCCCTGGAGTGAGGGGAATCAACACCCACATTTCTTTTAATTCAATATCTCTATCCTGGAGATATCCAGCATACTCCGTCCACAACACTCCCTCAATCTGAAGACACCTTCTTCTCACTCTTACTCACCCCTGGATCATGCCCCTCTCATTCTTCCCCAACATAACATACTTGACAACTCTTGCTTCAACAAATAAAAACAAGAAATTTATTAAAGCAAAGAGTATATGTAGGAGAAGTGTGTGTGTGTGTGTGTATATAAAGTGTAGAATGTGTGACGTGTACTCTAAAGTGTCTGTAGACTCAGATCAGTGTTCAGGAGTATAGTCATTCACATCACTGTACTGAGAACAAACTAGCACCATTCAGTCCAGACAAGCAACCTCACCAAGGTGATGCTCCTCCGGTCACGTGAAGACTTCCTCCGTTGTCTCTTGAACCACTAGGATGCTTGGACACCCATGACAAACACTGTCTAATGAGAGTCTTCAATCTGTTTTACCCTATGAATTTCCTCTGTTATTTAACTGAATGTTAATTAGAAAATTCTAACACTATTGTCACTGTTACTGGGGAAATCTTACTTGATCTAGTGTCACTGGTTTTAAAGATTCCCCATATTAACAACACAATTTGAAGTTCCCGGTATCAGTCTCTCTCATCTCTCATCATGTTCCTCTTGTACCTTGCGGTGTCGAGGTGAAGTATAAACTTCGTGAGAGTGCCCGGTTATGGGCTTCGTATATCGACATTCCCATGGATTCTGTTATTCCCTCCGTCCAACGTTTACGTGGTCGGCCTCTTCCTCTGTTTCCATCTGGTCTGTACATCATTGCTTGTTGTGGCATGCTGTTGGCTGGTAGCCTACTTGCATGGCCAAACCATTTGACTTGCTGCTTTCTAATAAAATCTAGAGCAGCTTTAACCCCCACTTTAGTCCTGATTTCTTCATTTCTGATCTTATCTCTTCTTGATACGTTGAGTATTCTTCTCAGGAACCTCATTTCTGTTGTTGTGATTTTTCTTTTCTCTCTTTCTGTCATTGTCCAGGTTTGGCATTGGTAGCACAGAGTTGGTAGGAAGATTGTGTTGTAAAGTGCTTTCTTAGTAGTTATTGATACATGTTTGTTCTTTAGTATTGGTGCCATTTGTCCAATGATTTGATTTGCCTTATTGCACCTATTTTCGATCTCGTCTTCTGATCTGCCATTTGATGATATTATACTTCCTAGGTACTTGAAGCTCTTTACTTGTTTCAAGGGATGTTCGTTTAGGTGAATTGTTGTTGTTTGTTCTTCTTTAGTTATAGTCATTACCTCTGTTTTGCTTGTGCTAATTTTCATGTTATGTTCCCTACACATTTCGTTTAGACTATTCATGTGGTCTTGTAATTCAGCTTCTGATTTTGCTATTAGTGCTTGGTCGTCCGCAAACAGGAGTTCTCTAATGGTTAGATTTGCAGATGGTTCTTCTTCTGTGTTCTCTTCATGCGGTATTCTTGCTGTCTCTGCTTGGCTGGTTTCTTTACATATGTTGTCTATATATGTTATGAACAAGAGAGGGGACAGGACACAACCTTGTCGTACTCCAGATCTTATGGTGAAGGGTTCTGAGTGTCCTCCAGTTGCTCTCACTATGCATTCACTGTTGTTGTATAAACTTCTACATAGGTTTGTTAGATGTGTACTCACTCCATATTGTTTGAGGATTTCCCACAGCTTGTTTCTATCTACCCTATCAAATGCCTTTTCTTGGTCGACAAAGGCTAAGTAGAGTGTTTCATTGAATTCAATTGATTTTTCTATAAGTTGTCTAAGAGCGAAAATGGCGTCTGTGCATCCTTTGTTTTTCCTAAATCCAAGCTGCGTTTCGCTTAGCTGAGGTTCTAAGGTAGTTCGTAATCTTTTTTCAAGAATTTTGCAAAATATTTTCCCAGTATGACTCAACAGTGAAATGCCTCTGTATTGTGTGCAATCTCTTTTGCTGCCTTTGTTTTTCCAAATTGGGATAATTATGGCGTTTCCCCAGTCTCGTGGTGTCTGTTGTTCTACCCAAATATGGTTGAATAGTCTGTGTAGCCAAGCTGTTCCTACTTCCCTTGCTGCTTTAATTAGTTCATTTGGTATTATATCCTGTCCTGGTGATTTGTTCAATGGGGCTAATCTGATGGCTTCTATAATTTATTCTTTTAGTATGTCTGGTTCTAGTTCCTCGGTGACATCTGTGTAGGTCTCTTGAATTCCTGTGACATCTGATGGGATGTTGAGAAGTTGTTCGAAATACTGCTTCCATCTTATTAGGATATGTTTTTGTTCACTTATTGGTTCTCCATTTTCGCTGTTAATTATTTCAGTTGGGTCAGTCCGTTTATACTTCTTAGTTTTTCTACGAGCAGTGTGAAGATCCCCTGCCGGCTTGCTAGGCCAGTAGCAGGTTTAGGACACTAATCTGACCACAGGGAGTCCATCCCCTATGGTGAGCCATAGCCCCGTTAGCCCATGACCTCGCGGTCATGGTTGCCCGGTCTGCACCACGTGGAGGTGGGGGTTGACTTGTGTAGTCTGCGGGTCATCGGCAGGCTACTAATTTTCGCTCTTCACCCCTCCTGGGAGAGGCTAGCCGACCCTAACCCTGCTGGCTGCAGGGCCAGGCGCATTCCACACCTTACAGACCTTACACACCCGGTATCAGTATAATATTTATATGACTGTTTCTGGTATCAGTGTTGTATATGTAAAATATATATAATGTTCTGACTGTTCAGTGATACACCTATCACTTGCTAAAACATAGGTATCATCAGTATATCCTGCTCAGCAGAAGTCAGGTTCCCGCAAACCAACTTGGGTATAAGCCCTATGTAGCGGCCTCTCAGCAACTTCTGTCTTCAAATTCTGAGCCATCATCTTCTAAAATGTGTTAGCTTCACTGGTCAAAATCATAGCACACATACGTGGACCTGTAAATGGAACCTGTAGAATAGAGAATACCATGGTGAGGGCAACTCAATCCTGGCCGGAATTAGGTGAGTGTAGGCCAATAGCAGCACTCAGACCTATAACAGAGATCAGATCTCTGTCATACGGCCAAATAACTCATCATATGATCTGAGACATGGCAACACCAGGAAAGAATAAAGGAACGGGTAGAAACCCAACAGATGCCCTACTGGAAGATCCTACCATTTCACATTCCTCTCCTCCCTATCAACCACCCTTAATCTCTCTAATTATTATTCCACTACATTGTCCTCAACTCCCTGAGTAAAATGATATATCACACAAGCTAGTTGAAGCCACACAATAGAATACTAGTGCCGACGCTCAGATGATACTTTCTAGCACCGCACTTATAGAACATTCTATCACTAATCATAAAACATTATATCATCACACCTATAATATATTATATCACCGCGCTATGATACATTATATTACCGCACTACGATACATTATATTACCGCACATACTGTACTCTATTCCTATTCATACTCTAAGTTAGATATGATTAATAGCCTACCATATGCCTATTCCAGTTGCTAATCGAAACTAGGCGATCACAGACTGGATCTATGTCCGCCGATAACTATCAACACTTTGACACCCCTAGTTTCTTTTATGTAACACAATTCCAAATACTGCATCGCTCTTTCCAACTTCAGAAATCTGGTCAACTCACTCCTCTTGTTTACTGCAACGCTTTTTATATTGGGCTGTGAGTGACGTCACCAAAAAGTTCAGACGCTTACCAGTCCAGAGTCTGGTTCCTCCTCCTGTTCTAGACTAACTGGAGTCAACCCGCGGTCAAATTTGCTTTCATTTGGGGAAATTCCAGTCTGTCTGTGAACCAGAGAATTCCCCACATCAGAGAATCCATCCCGCCTGTTTTCCAGACTTTCCGTCTGGCACTTCAAATGCCGTCTCCCGCCTCGCAGACAAATGACGCCGTTGTTCGTCTCGAGCAACAATTTTGTTAAACAATGCCGACCGGTGTAGACATTGTAACGTGACGTATTTGTTCCGAACAATCCACATCATACAGATTCGCCGACCAGAGGTAGACATTTTGACGCCATGTATTTTGTTTCCCAGTTAGAAATGCCGACTGTGTAGACAGTTTTAACGACGTATTTTTCTCAGTCTGGACAACATCAAAGAGTCGGTTGTTTTTTCAGACTTATGTTGGGCCTTGTTTGTCATTGATCGAATCTCAAGTTTATTTATGCGACACCCAGGGTGGAGTCTTTTCCTCCATACTTTTTCTAATCTTCATCAATGATCTTGTTGCTAATCTACCGGATAGAATTACAGCGGCAATGTACGCTGATGACCTGGTTTTGTGGAGCACAAATGAGCATGCATCAGTGGCCACCAGATCACTACAAAGAGTTGTAGATACATTTATTGCATGGTCGGATAAACGGTGTATCAGCATAAGCACTGACAAGTGCAGCACCACTCTATTTACCCTCTCTCCGAAACAAAAGGCAGGGATCATCCAGATAAATGGAACACCCCTAAGAGAAGATAAAGAACCAACATACCTTGGAGTAACATTTCATAACAGGCTGACATGGAGAAAACACATTTAAAAAAAAAGCAGCAGCAAAAGCCAGAAGGAAAATAGACATTCTGAGAAAGCTAAGTGGAACCACATGGGGAGCCAGTGGGAAAATACATAGCAAAGTTAATCAACAGAGCTTACGACAATACCTGGAATACGAGTCAACTGCGTGGTGTTCAGCATCAAAAATCGCACTACAAGAGTTGGACAAGGTGCAAAATCAAGCTCTTAGAGTCACCACCACAGGAGGGTTGAGATCAACCCCTATAGTAGCAATGGAGAAAATGGGGAGAAAACAAGCACTCAGAGAGCGCAGAGATACGAAAATACTAATACAAGCAGAAAAGCGGTTGAAAAGAAGTAGTTTTATCCACAAGGCCAAACGATTCTGCAGAGAACATAAATATTAATAAGTGTATGATCAATCAAGGCATTATTCTCTATGCAAACGTAATTGCACCAGCATTTGGCAGAGAGAGAGAGAGAGAGAGAGAGAGAGAGAGAGAGAGAGAGAGAGAGAGAGAGAGAGAGAGAGAGAGAGAGAGAGAGAGAGAGAGAGAGGGAGAGAGAGAGAGAGTGTGAGAGCGAAAGAGAGGGAGTGAGAGTGGGAGGGGGGGGGGGAAGGGAGAGAACTATTTCTTTCAAAATGAATGAAATTTACAAACATTAATAAAATTGCCTCTACATATAATATTTGTTTACATAAACCCCATAAACTTGCACGGCCTTTCGTCAGTGCGAAAAAAGTGCAATCAGGCCTTGACTGTGCCAGACCAGGTTTTGTACTGCTCACTTCGCCTATTAATCGTCATATCTCTCCTTCCTATCACCTAGACCAGAGGTGGGCAAACTGCGGCCCGGCAACTGATATTATGCGACCCTCGAGGACATTTAGAAATATAAATTTTTACTTCGTTTTTAAATTATTTTGTTGAATTTTACAGAATTGTATGTTTCGTTATGATTGTTTTAACATTTTTAATAACATTTCTTTATAATTTTCTGTTGTTGTAAACAGTCCTTGACCTTCGTAATCATCATCATCATCATCATCATCATCATCTTCCACTTCTGCCGTCAATTGTCGTGGGTGTGACGAATTGGCAGCCTTTACTTCCCAGAACAATTTTCGGTTCACTTTTGATGGGCCATGTAGAGGATCAACAGACGAACAAAACTGTTTTCTCTATATTCAAGGCTATACTGTCTTGACGTAAGCTTGCAAAACCTGCAAGTAAACAACCACCAGGAATGGCTTTCTATTTGGGAAGTTAATTTGACACCAGTACCGGTCACCCCCAGATCAGTTTCACAGTCTTATCAATCCAGCCAGACGGGAGGGCAGACTCAGGGGACTGAATAGTAATTAAAACCAACCAGGTATGACGCAAGTAAACCTGGTTTACCAACAGAGTTGTAAACTGGCTGTTGACCATGAGAACCTAATTGTTCCCTTGACATGACACCTGATAAGAATAGCTAGGAAATCGCCCAACCGCGATGGATGACCCCATCTGGTAGAGACTAGAGGCGCAAGGTGTGAAGGCTAGTGTGCATGCAGAAAGAAATTTTATGACTGGACAGACTTGGAGTTAATTGCAATTACTGTCAGGACAAGATAAGAAGAATTTATGACGGGAATGCCAAGGAGATAATACGGTCTGCTTGACTCAGCTTAAATAAGGGTCCCTAGCCTGTTTTATGTTAGATTAAGTTTGACTGACTTGTGGTCAGGTCTTAGTCAGATATGACTGAGCTACCGTATAACAGTAGACGGTACTACCTGGTTTCTGTTAGCGCCGAACGTTGGGCGGCGCTTACCAAACCCGACACCCCACATTGTGCCAACGGCTTCGGGCGGAAGAGCGCAATTGGGAGGGTACAAGCCTTACCCTGGTGCGAGGAAATGCAAGCTAAAGACAAAATTGTCATGGCAAGGCAGACCAGGCCCTAAGCCTTGGTTGGCGACTGGTCTAGGATCGAAGCTCCGACAGGCGGACAGTTAGAGCATTGCTTTGCTGATCCGGCAGCTTCTGCAGCTTGTCTTGTTCCAGATGTAGGGGTGTTACCTTTCCTCTGGAGTGAACTAGGCAGGCCGAGAGAGGGATCATGCTGCATGGGCAACACATGATCTCTATATTTTAGCCCAGGCTTCGTGCTATGGAGAGGCAATAACTCCATCCCTGGTCTTAACTGGCCTCGGAATCAAAGCGAGAGGCAACTGTTACTGGTTATAAGTCCTTGCCAGTTGGCGTAGACATGGGGCGCCACGCGTTGCCTCTGACGGTGGGAGACACCTATAGGTGTCACTGATCAGCTACCGCCCGCCTCAAGCTGGGCAGCCCCCAGCCAATTGGGTGCTGATCCGCCACAGCCTGCCTGCTTCAATAGGTGCTTTCAGCTAGGACAAAATCTGAATCGCAGGCTGTAAAACCAATGCACCAAGTACAAACAAAAATATAAATAGAAACCTCAAGCTACGGCTTGCAACCTGGAACGTGAGAACCATGTGTCCAGGATTTTCCACTGACTTGACCAATATTGATGATGTGAGAAAAACGGCTGTGATTGATGCCGAACTCAATCGTCTTAACATTGATATTGCTGGCCTGCAGGAGACTCGCCTCGCTGAGGAAGGGTCACTCAGGGAAAACAACTACACCTTTTTCTGGAAGGGTAAAGGGCAAGCAGAAAAAAGGCAACACGGTGTGGGCTTTGCAGTGAAGAATTCGCTACTGGGAATGATTGAAATTCCAGCAGGAGGAAATGAAAGACTATTATCCCTGCGCTTGGCAACCTCTTGTGGGTTTGCCACCATTATTACTGCATATGCACCGACACTCGATTCCTCTGATGATGTGAAGGATTTGTTCTATGAGGAGTTAGACTCTGTGATCAAGGCAGTTCCAAAATCCGACTACATTTATATGCTCGGTGATTTCAATGCTCGTGTGGGCAAGGACTCGAGTTCATGGCCACTGTGCCTTGGAAAATACAACATCGGTCGCATGAATGAAAATGATCAAAGGCTGCTGGAGCATTGCACCAGTAATGACCTATGTATTACAAACTCTTTTTTTAAAACAAAAGAGATGCATAAGGTCACATGGAAACATCCAAGATCCGGCCATTGGCACCAGCTGGACTTCATCATCACACGGAGACAACATCTGAACCATATATCATTGACTCGTAGTTACCACAGTGCTGACTGTGATACGGATCATTCTTTGGTTGTTGCAAGGGTTAGACTGAGACCAAAGAGAATCTACACAGCTAAACACAAATCTAGCCCCAGGATTAATATTATTAACACTCATGATCCTGAAAAGTGCTTTCAGTTTCAACAGCAACTTGAAGACGCTTTCACTGATACACCAGAAAATTGTACAGTAAATGATAAATGGAATAAACTTAAGGAAACTCTTTGTAAAACTGCCGTAAAGGTTTACGGCACTGTGGATCATAAGAGGCAGGACTGGTTTGCGGCCAACAGCGAGACTCTGCAGCCCTTGATTGATAAGAAGAAGAAAGCTCTCTTAAGAAACAAGGAAAGACCAACGCGTAACACTCTGAGTGAGCTAAGGCAAGCTAGGAAGGATGTGCAAAAGGCTGCCAGGCAGTGTGCAAATGATTATTGGATCAAGTTATGTGAGTCCATTCAAATCGCAAGTGATAATGGAGACATAAGAAGCATGTATGAAGGAATAAAGAAAGCCTGTGGTCCGGTGATCAAAAGAAGTGCACCATTGAAAACCTTGACTGGAGAAGTCATCACTGATAAGAAACAGCAGATGGACAGATGGGTAGAGCACTATTTGGAGCTTTACTCAAATGAGACCAAACTAGCGGATAATGCCCTCAACGCCATAGAGGCCCTACCAACTCTTGACCACCTGGACACACTTCCCACCATAACAGAAGTTAAGTGTGCTATAAATGAACTTGCATCTGGCAAGGCTCCAGGTAAGGATGGGATTCCAATAGAGGTTATCAGGAGTGGGCAAGACACACTCACTATACAGATCCACCAGCTAATAGAGCTATGCTGGCGTGAAGGACAAGTCCCACAGGATTTCAAAGATTCAAGCATCATAACACTGTACAAGAACAAGGGCGATCGGAGCGACTGCAACAACTATAGGGGTATCTCACTTCTGTGTATTGTTGGAAAAGTATTTGCCAGAATTGTTCTGCGCAGACTTCAAGTCCTAGGAGATCAAGTCTACCCCGAATCACAGTGTGGCTTTCGACAGAACCGGTCTACCACTGATATGATATTCTCATTGCGAAAAATGCAAGAAAAATGCCGTGAACAGAATCAACCACTGTTTATTGCCTTCATCGACATCACAAAGGCATTTGATTTGGTCAGTCGTGAGGGTCTGTTCAAGGCACTAAAGAAGATTGGCTGCCCACCAACTCTTCTGTCCATTGTGGAATCGTTCCACACAGGCATGAAGGGTATAATCAAGTTTTATGGTGCAACTTCTGAAGAATTTGAAATCAAGAGTGGAGTTAAGCAAGGTTGTGTACTAGTTCCCACCCTCTTTGGAATATACTTTTCACTTCTAATGAAATATGCATTTCGTGATCAGGATGGTGGTATATACATTCACTCACGCTCAGATGGCGGCCTCTACAATGCTCAGAGATTGAAGGCTAAGACCAAAATTAGGAGGGTACTGATCAGAGAGTTGCTTTTTGCAGATGATGCTGCAGTTACGACCCACTCTGAGGAAGAATTGCAATGTCTACTATCTGCATTCTCCAATGCTTGTTCTGAATTTGGTTTAACAATTAGCAAAAAGAAGACACAGATTATGTCACAAGGTGCACATGGGGTACCATCAATCTTTATTGACGACGCCGAACTAGAGATAGTAGACCATTTTACACATCTAGGATCGGTGGTAAATAGCAAATTATCCCTAGATCAGGAAATCAACATCCGGATTGGTAAGGCAGCAACAACAATGAACAGGTTAAGAAAAAGAGTCTGGGAGAACAGGAAGCTTACTGCCAAAACAAAAGTCCTTGTCTATCAAGCCTGTGTCCTTAGTACTCTTCTCTATGGCAGTGAAACCTGGACAACTTACTCACACCAAGGGAACAATTTAAACAGCTTTCATATGCAGTGTCTGCGAAGAATTCTTGGTATTAAGTGGCAAGACAAAATCACAAATACTGAAGTATTGGAAAGATCAGGTTGTGTGACAGTTTATTCCATGCTCAGTCTTCGTAGACTTAGATGGATAGGACATCTTAGGTGGATTTATGATGGTAGAATACCAAAGGATATCTTTTTTGGTGAATTACAGATGGGTAAGAGATCTCAGGGTCGGCCTCTACTACGATACAAAGATGTGTGTAAGCGGGACATGATTGATACAGGCATTGATAATGCACATTGGGAGCAAGTCGCCGCTGAACGTGTTGCATGGAGGGCAAATATCAGAAATGGAATAAAGTCAAAGGAGAAAATTATTGCAGAAAAGTCACACACCAAGCGTTTGAGACGTAAGATGGTGCATGATGGTGGAAATGACCACGTGTTCACATGCACCCACTGTGAACGGACATTTACAGCGCAAATTGGCCTTATCAGTCACACTCGCTACCGCCATAGTTAAAAGTTATTATGCCTTTTTAAAGCACAAACTATCGTCTGTCAAGACGGCAAGGTGCCAATGTGTATGTGTAAGTTTGACTTCAGAACAGGTAGGCCGCCAGCTCAATGTCTGTAGTCATATGCATGAATATTATGTTGGCTTCTAGGAATTATTTCTTAGTAACTAGTCCCGTAGTAAGTCTCTTAGTTTCTTAGATGGATGGACCGATTTTCAGTTTATATCTGATCTAGGTTATTGCAAGAACTATCATTGTCATAGGTTACTTGAGTGTTCTTTCTAAGTTCTGTGTTCAATATCATTGTGCTGTAAGTGCTACTCTTCTGAGAAGTAGAAACTTATGGAAGGCAGGTCTTGTCTAGATATACTTGAGGTGTCTTGGTAGATGCTTGTCATTTCTTTGTACACTATCCTAGTTGCATTTTGGTGTGTGCATTTGTTGTTCAGAATATAGTCAACTGACTATTTATTTAATTCTCACAACAGCAGTAACTAAGTGGTGATTCAACCGGGCAGCTCAGCAAATATAGCTGGTCTGTGTGGTAACTTCAATTAAGACCTGTTGTATATCTCATTTTGTAGCTATACAATATTAGTACTCATTAATAATGACTGATGCTATTATATTGAGTATCATTATATGTCCATCTTGAAGTAATATAATGTTTACGGATGTTGGATGTATGTAGGTGTAATTTCATAAACTAACTAGTGCATTATGCTATGATGTTAAAGTATCATATGTCTAGTTTAATCAATAGGTTTATGTGTATTGGATGTTTGGTATATTGATTTGTCATATGCAAGCCTACCAATATGAAGTGTTATATTATGGTGTGCGCATTGGCACACTAACCATCGATTGCATTTGTAGCAGAGGTGTAATGGTACAGACATTACCCACAAGTGTTAGGGGGTATATGGTGCTAAACCTTTTTCATCGTATGATGGAGGGTAGTTCACGGAACCCTGGCACAGCTACTGGTCACGGCTTGTAAGCCCGGATGACCCGGCATCATTATAATACCATTACCGACCCTGTGAGCTGCTAAACTAACTTTGGACGGAGCGGCTGTACGACACAGAATTTCTGTATTAGCGACATGGACATGGGGCGGCAGAAATGTAATCATTACAGGCGTGTGAGACAATTGAAAAGCCCGTCCCAGACTAAAGACAGTAGGGAGAAGGAGGATGGTGAACGCAGTAGAGCTGGAAGATAAACTTGGCCAGACTGGTCATTGTATATGTTTGTGTTATGATATGTTTTAATTAGGATTGCGCTGATGTAGAACTGACATAACACATTCTTGACTTTCTTTCAAGCTCTCACAAGGAGCACCTATGTTATAGATCTCCTAGAACGAGTTATGACTAGGTAGAGCCAGGACTGGCAGACGTTAGAATACCGGCAAGCTGTTTCTTTTGTGTGTGTCTACTGGAGAGTGGGGATCTGGACCACAGATCCAGATAGATGGAGTAACAAGTAAAGTTACGTAATGTTTGTCATCAATATCAATATGTATATGATTTCATCATCCTCATATTGACAATCATCCTATGTCTGTTGTTATGATTAGCAAATAAATGTTGTAGTATTGTAACTCATAGTTCTGTCGTTATATTTTAATTCCAATTGTGCATACGTGTTGTGTGTGTACATTGGTGGGGGTTCACTTACACACCAAGGAAGGGAGCAGTCAGGGAGAAAAACCTGTACTGGAATAGTTGTCTTTACACTTTAATTCAGACGTAAAAATCTATTCTAACTAACCTTCTCCTTCCCATCCTTGGCGAATATTCAGCACAGTTCATTTCAATTTTGTAACGAGCCACTAGGAACTGTACGTTGGATATTCAAGGGCTTAATCTGTAGTTCAGCCATATAGATTTTGTCCCTAGTCAGTTTCTGACTATCTGGGGTTGCTCGTCAGTGAATAATACATTCATCTAGCCGGTGGGGCACCCCGACTTCTGACAGATTGGGCTTCTCGTACGGTATTTGAATTCGGACTTCTCGCTTTCAATAGACTCCGGTACTAGACCCTAGACATACGATTTTAAAAGTTAACTCTTGTAATCTTCAGCCATCAAAATAGACTATCATCAAATGTAGCTACTTTTAGTTGAGGAAGTTTCAGAGTACATATATAACTTTTCAAAAGTATAACAGATAAGAACTTATGAGAAAACTACCATCATCTATCATTTAGTGTTATCATTAATCATTTATTGATAATTGAACACTTTAATCATATTTACATTGATGTGTTTGATGATTTAACTGCTTGACTGATTTGCAATTTTATGCTAATATATGCCATGTTCATTTTGACATGTATGCAGTGCATTTTAATGTTTATTTAGGTAAATATTACTGTTGATTACTGTGTAGTATACCTCTCACACTTACTTCACTGCTGTCGCCAGGTACTACTTGAATATTATTTTCAGTTGTCTTTCACTGCTGAGGCTAAACTATACACATTGGATAGCGTAGACTGTCAGTAGTTAACTCTTGTCTTTCTAGTAGATCTGATTTTTGATATATACATAGGAGCTAACCTGAATATAGTCATTAGCAATTATGTTCTTGCTTTACCGGAATCTTGAAGAGGATCTGAAGGCGCGCGCAGATTTCTCAGAGACCGCGAGAGGGTGGGGCATAAGAGAAGGCTTACAGGGAGAGCAACTAGAAACATACATCATAGCAGAGTTAGAATGGTGGGACCAAGAAGAAGACATTATGTTTAAAGAAAATGATGAGTTCTTTGAAGCACAAGAGCGTAGCAAAACTGAAGGAGTAAAGATGGAGAAAACGCATATGGAAGCAGTCAATGCGGAGAAGCTAACCTTTCTAGCGGAACATAAGGTAGGAGATATGGATGCTCACCCAACCAGGAAGGAAGAGACATCTTTGCCACCCACCGCAGAATCAGAGGTAGTGGACCGGGAACTAAAGGTTCTCATTCGACCCAGTCCTAAACGGAAAAGAGGGAAGAAAAAACGTACCAAGGGCATTTCAAACAGTCACAAACGTGATAACTGTTTGCACCACGGCAATAGTCGTTTGACAGTAGAGGACCTTCAGGAAAACCACTTGACTGCTACGAGAAATGAATCTCGAGAGAAAGAGGAACTGAAGACAACCTTTAATGAGGTCGCAGGCGGAGACCTAGCCGATTCTCACATTCCCTTCTGGTCACAGAATCACGAAGTGGAATTACATCTGACTGAAATAGGGAGGAAGGAAGGAACAGAATCCCAGGTGAATTTCACTGCTGCAACGCGGGAAGAGTCACTAATTATCAGTTCAGATAATTTACCTAGTAACAGTTACCCAGAGGACAACTGTTTGCACTACGGTTTGCCAGTACAAGACTCCCAGGAATCTCATTTTACTTCAACGAGAGGTGAAACTCAAGAGGAAGATTACCTGAGGACATCTTTTAAGGAGGTCGGAGATCGAAAGGTAACCGACTTTATTATTCCCTTCAGCCCAGACGAGGAAGAAGTGGGATTAAATGTGACTGACAGTGGGATGAAGGATGACCCGGAACCCTTTGTGATCTTTGAGGCTGCAGCTCAGGAAAAGACACTAGACATCAGTTCAAATGATTTACGTAGTGTGATGGATTGTGTAGACACCAGCCCATCACAGGATTTACCTCAACTGGACTTAGCCCATGAAAGCACGACCAGAGAGGAACATCCAGACCAGGAAACATTTCCAGTTGTTATCTCACAGTATACCAGTTCGGAGACTCAGGAAACACAGGGAATTGCCAGGAGCCAGAATATGGACTCTGATATTGTGCAGACAACATTGTCTGTAGTTGCTAAAGAAGAAAATTCTTTGCACAAGATGGAGGAAGAAACGCCTATCATCTCATTAGCTGAAGTTATCAGGGAATTCCAGCAACAGGGACCTGAAGTAACAGACGTCAAGAGTGGTTTGGAATCAACACTCTTAGGACTCAATCTACCCTTCAGTCAGGTCGATTTGATAGGAGTAGATCAGCTATTTGTGGATACTTTATTCAAAAGTAACACCACTTTATCGCCCTGGAGTAACTATGTTATTTCTCAAGGCTGGACAACTTGGCACACTAAAATTCCAATTTCTAGCACGGTTTTCACACGAAACTCTAATGCAGAGAAACTCAGCCCGTTAACTGATTATCAGGGGAAGAAACCGCGACACCGAGGAGGGAAGATTGTTACGCCCAACTTTGAAGGAGGAAAGCGCCAGTTGAATTTATATCATGGGACCATGATGTGTAACATTATTCCTTTCAAAATGAAGTTATTGATGGATCAGTGGAGGATCTATAATGGATGGAGGAAAATCACGGAGACAAGCTTTGCTGTGGCCAGCTTATGCAAGACCTCACTACGGGTACATCCTCGGCTGAAAGGAGTAAATCACGTGAGTGAATGGTGTAAAACAATTGCTGCCCAGAGGCGTAGAAGAATCCCGTTGATTGTGATCTTTCCCAGAGGGATAAAATTACAACCTCCTGACAATTACCGGATTTTACCAAGCTATTGCATGGAATCCCGGCCGAAAACCAGGTACAAGGACCTATCCAAAGTATCATGGGAGTATGGAAATGGAACGTCTTTATGCAGATGCAGGACAACCCATTGCCACAATGAATATTGGAAACCTTTAGGCAGATACAGAACGGAGAGTGCTTAGGCATTATTCTGGGATGTACGGCGTGCTTTGACAAAAGATTTCTGGCAGAAACTTTTTTTTAAGGGGAAAGCTCTGTCACGAATTGGCAGCCTTTACTTCCCAGAACAATTTTCGGTTCACTTTTGATGGGCCATGTAGAGGATCAACAGACGAACAAAACTGTTTTCTCTATATTCAAGGCTATACTGTCTTGACGTAAGCTTGCAAAACCTGCAAGTAAACAACCACCAGGAATGGCTTTCTATTTGGGAAGTTAATTTGACACCAGTACCGGTCACCCCCAGATCAGTTTCACAGTCTTATCAATCCAGCCAGACGGGAGGGCAGACTCAGGGGACTGAATAGTAATTAAAACCAACCAGGTATGACGCAAGCAAACCTGGTTTACCAACAGAGTTGTAAACTGGCTGTTGACCATGAGAACCTAATTGTTCCCTTGACATGACACCTGATAAGAATAGCTAGGAA
This sequence comes from Cepaea hortensis, assembly GCA_963921405.1. Classification (NCBI taxonomy): domain Eukaryota; kingdom Metazoa; phylum Mollusca; class Gastropoda; order Stylommatophora; family Helicidae; genus Cepaea; species Cepaea hortensis. Next base: position 66,050,173 of record OY992890.1, on the reverse strand, counting down.
ATCGCCCAACCGCGATGGATGACCCCATCTGGTAGAGACTAGAGGCGCAAGGTGTGAAGGCTAGTGTGCATGCAGAAAGAATTTTATGACTGGACAGACTTGGAGTTAATTGCAATTACTGTCAGGAGGAGATAATAAGAATTTATGACGGGAATGCCAAGGAGATAATACGGTCTGCTTGACTCAGCTTAAATAAGGGTCCCTAGCCTGTTTTATGTTAGATTAAGTTTGACTTCAGAACAGGTAGGCCGCCAGCTCAATGTCTGTAGTCATATGCATGAATATTATGTTGGCTTCTAGGAATTATTTCTTAGTAACTAGTCCCGTAGTAAGTCTCTTAGTTTCTTAGATGGATGGACCGATTTTCAGTCTATATCTGATCTAGGTTATTGCAAGAACTATCATTGTCATAGGTTACTTGAGTGTTCTTTCTAAGTTCTGTGTTCAATATCATTGTGCTGTAAGTGCTACTCTTCTGAGAAGTAGAAACTTATGGAAGGCAGGTCTTGTCTAGATATACTTGAGGTGTCTTGGTAGATGCTTGTCATTTCTTTGTACACTATCCTAGTTGCCTTTTGGTGTGTGCATTTGTTGTTCAGAATATAGTCAACTGACTATTTATTTAATTCTCACAACAGCAGTAACTAAGTGGTGATTCAACCGGGCAGCTCAGCAAATATAGCTGGTCTGTGTGGTAACTTCAATTAAGACCTGTTGTATATCTCATTTTGTAGCTATACAATATTAGTACTCATTAATAATGACTGATGCTATTATATTGAGTATCATTATATGTCCATCTTGAAGTAATATAATGTTTACGGATGTTGGATGTATGTAGGTGTAATTTCATAAACTAACTAGTGCATTATGCTATGATGTTAAAGTATCATATGTCTAGTTTAATCAATAGGTTTATGTGTATTGGATGTTTGGTATATTGATTTGTCATATGCAAGCCTACCAATATGAAGTGTTATATTATGGTGTGCGCATTGGCACACTAACCATCGATTGCATTTGTAGCAGAGGTGTAATGGTACAGACATTACCCACAAGTGTTAGGGGGTATATGGTGCTAAACCTTTTTCATCGTATGGTGGAGGGTAGTTCACGGAACCCTGGCACAGCTACTGGTCACGGCTTGTAAGCCCGGATGACCCGGCATCATTATAATACCATTACCGACCCTGTGAGCTGCTAAACTAACTTTGGACGGAGCGGCTGTACGACACAGAATTTCTGTATTAGCGACATGGACATGGGGCGGCAGAAATGTAATCATTACAGGCGTGTGAGACAATTGAAAAGCCCGTCCCAGACTAAAGACAGTAGGGAGAAGGAGGATGGTGAACGCAGTAGAGCTGGAAGATAAACTTGGCCAGACTGGTCATTGTATATGTTTGTGTTATGATATGTTTTAATTAGGATTGCGCTGATGTAGAACTGATATAACACATTCTTGACTTTCTTTCAAGCTCTCACAAGGAGCACCTATGTTATAGATCTCAAGAACGAGTTATGACTAGGTAGAGCCAGGACTGGCAGACGTTAGAATACCGGCAAGCTGTTTCTTTTGTGTGTGTCTACTGGAGAGTGGGGATCTGGACCACAGATCCAGATAGATGGAGTAACAAGTAAAGTTACGTAATGTTTGTCATCAATATCAATATGTATATGATTTCATCATCCTCATATTGACAATCATCCTATGTCTGTTGTTATGATTAGCAAATAAATGTTGTAGTATTGTAACTCATAGTTCTGTCGTTATATTTTAATTCCAATTGTGCATACGTGTTGTGTGTGTACATTGGTGGGGGTTCACTTACACACCAAGGAAGGGAGCAGTCAGGGAGAAAAACCTGTACTGGAATAGTTGTCTTTACACTTTAATTCAGACGTAAAAATCTATTCTAACTAACCTTCTCCTTCCCATCCTTGGCGAATATTCAGCACAGTTCATTTCAATTTTGTAACGAGCCACTAGGAACTGTACGTTGGATATTCAAGGGCTTAATCTGTAGTTCAGCCATATAGATTTTGTCCCTAGTCAGTTTCTGACTATCTGGGGTTGCTCGCCAGTGAATAATACATTCATCTAGCCGGTGGGGCACCCCGACATCTGACAGTGTGGAGAAATAATTAGCGTTCCAGCGCCCGGTGGGCGGCACTGGATAGTGTCATTCCGTTTGGTTGTACAATGTCTCAGATGTCGTCAATCCATTTTCTTCTTGGACGTCCTCGTGGTCTCGTCGCAGATGATCTTTGATGTAAGACCAGTGATGGTAGTTGCTGGTGTTGCATTCTAACGACATCGCCAAACCACTTGATCTTCTGTCTTTGAATAAATGTGGCACAAGGTGTTGATCCCACAGTCTGTCTGATAGTAGCATTTCTTACTCGGTCTCGGATTGTTAAGTTGGCAGCTCTCCTCAAGCATCTCATTTCACAGGTGTTGATTTTGCGAAGGTGTAATTTGGATAAAGTCCAGGTTTGAGATTGGTAGCATAGGGTTGGTGAGAATATACTGTTTATTATCTGTCGTTTTGCGGACATGGGTATGTTTGGATGTTTCAGTAAGGGTTATAGTTGATATGTAAGTGCACTAGCTTTTTGACATCTGATTTCAATTTCTCTGTCCAATCTGCCATCTTCTGTGATCATACTTCCAAGGTATTTGAATTCTTTAACTTGTTTCAGAGTTGTGTTATTTATCTGTATACTTAGTGGGCCTGGCGATCTGCTAACTTGCATTACTTCGGTTTTGGCTGTGTTTATACTCATATTGTATCTGCTGCAGGTTGAACTCAGATTAGTAATATGATTTTGTAGTCTGCCCTCATCGCTGTAAAACAGGCACTGATCATCTGCAAATAGAAGTTCATTTATTCCCTGTGGCTCAGTTGTTTCATCTGGAGTAAAGAGTTCTAAATTTTCTGAATCTGTTCTGTCGAGACTTGCTTCTTTGGAAATTCTGTCCATGTAGATATTGAATAGCAGGGGAGAGAGCACACAACCCTGCCTCACTCCTGTATTGACTGTGAACATATCTGATATACCTTCTTGTGTTCTTACTGCACTTTGGCTTGAGTGGTACATGGCTATGATGTTTTCTAGCAATTGCCCTTGTATCCCATAGTCTTCAAGGATGGTCCATAATCTGTCTACTCTATTGAAAGCCTTTTCCTGATCTACAAACACAACATTCTGCTGGTCACTATATTCGATAGTTTTTTCACAAATTTGTCTAAGTGTAAATAATGCATCAGTGCAACTGCTCTGCGTTACCTTTCCTTCGTAATATAAAGCAAAAATGCGCATTTATCAATTTTAATATAGAGAAATATTTATCTATATGCAAAAATCTAATCAGGGTGATTTCATGAAAAACAGATATTTCTCCGGTGAATAAAATTATTTATTTTACAAGAAAATATTAAAATTAAAAGTTTGTTTGATGTTATAAATTATTTCCACATTTACAATGTTCACATCAATTTATTTATTTTAGGATTCTTGATATATTTCTGATATTTATTCTGAGTTTACCCCGTTTTCCGAATAGTTAATTTTCACACAGAACCGGAAGTAGTTTGTTTCATTTCATTTTTAAAGTTTTATAAAATTTCTAACTTAGAATTTTATAAAAACAATGAGTGTCACCAAAAAAAAAAAAAGATTGGAGATGAATGACGTATTTTTAATGATAAATGGACAACTAAATACTGTTTTATAAAAGTTGCTAGCACATCAGTTTGCTTGTTGTGTCGTGAGTCAGTGGCTGTCTTCAATGAGTACTATTTAAAAAGACATTATCAAACAAAACATTCCGATTTGCGATATAATTTAACAATCGAAGAGAGGGAAACGAAATGCCCGGAGTTGGTGAAAAATTTGGAGAAACAGCAAACTGTTTTCACTAAACAGTCTTCAATTCAAGATGCTGCAACAGAAGCTAGTCGTGTGGTGTCACACAGAATTGTAAAACAGAACAAGCCATTTTCTGATGGCGTGTTCATCAAGGAATGTTTGCTAGAAGCAGCAAAACATTATGTGTCCACATGTACCCATCCAATTACACTCCTCCACCTGAAGCGTTGGCCCAATGTGGGTGTCAGGTTTGGTGAGCCCAACATTTGGCTCTAACAGAGAAGGTAGTACTGCTTACTGTCATACGGTAACTCGGTCATATCTGACTGAAACCTGTTTCTACCAAGACATAAGGTCAGGGGTCTCAATATGCGGGGCTCCAGTCATCGTGCCTTGTGACAATTTTTACCAGGCACCTGGGATTTTTTAATAGATTTCTTAACCCAGCAAGCTCTGTGGCAAACAGGTTATGATCGCAATTGATAATCCCACATACCACGTTTGAAACATAGCTGCGGGCAATTTGGCAGCAGATCACATTGAGCTGGTTTTCATACAATGGTATGAGCGTCGGTTGTTCAGAAAATAATGGCAAACTACTAAACATAAACTTGCCAAGAAACCACAAACAGCCAAAAAATGCTGGGCTTGACTGTGACGTCCTGTAAAAGGATGTTAACTAACTTCTTTGTCAATAAAAACAAAAAGCTGGCTCTTGAGAAAAATGGTCTGGCTCCTGAGTTGTTTAGTTGTGTCTACCCCTGCAAAGGTGCTGTACCAACGATACTTTAAAATATGTGTGGCTCCTGAAGATAAAACACAACACACCTGTGCGATGTTTTGATAATTGAAAAACTTTTCTCATGAAAAATATAAACATAGGTGATGATACAATTAATGTGTGTGAGCTTGGTGTGGCGGAGACCTTTGCGGGTAAATACAATATATCATTTTGTTCGTGGATGTAGAGTATGATGTTCTTTGTTTCACAATGATATTATTGAATGTTGTGAAAGTTGTGGTACTTTATATACAGAAAGGCAAGAAAATATTTTTTTTTGTCGAGAGATGGATGTTTTGTTGCATTTATCACAATGATCCTGGTGTGTGGTATTTTTTAAATGTCGTTGTATGTTTAGTTGTCTTCCATGTTTAATATGAAAAAGAATGAGATAATATTAGTGTGTTCTTCTTCTTCTTCTTTCGTTCGCTTAAAATACATCTATAACTGCAATGTTGTCTCCTGTGTGAATCTAACAGTCTTTTTTAGTTCACTCAGCGGTCCATAGAATGTATCTTCCACTGTTGTCTCTCTAGGCGAGAAGGTTCGCCTGGATATGTTATAGTTTGGGCAGTCTTGGAGTATGTGCTCTGCTGTCTGTGGCCCCAAACCACATGTACACATGGCTGAGTTACCAATCTTGAATTTTGAATACATGTGGTTGCGCAATCTGTTGTGTCCTGTTCTAAGGCGCAAAATAATGACTTGTTCTGGTCTGTCCATAACGTGGTAGTCATCTTGAGCAGGTTTTGGTGGCCTTCTGACTGATTTGATCATTCTTTTCTTTTGGTGGTATGTAATGGGCACATCAGGCTGTTCTTCTTTTGCTCCTTCCTTAGCCAATTGATCAGCTCTTTCGTTTCCGGGTACTCCACAGTGGGATGGTATCCACTGCATGGTGACCTTATGTTGACTGCTGAGTTCAGAAAGTAGAGTCCTTAGTACTGGCAATTTCCCAGACTGGAGCGCCTCGAGTACTGATTTTGCATCTGTCAACAACACCACTCGGTGAGTGATGCGGTCAGTATCACATCGGTAGTTAGCTTCACTTCCCAAGATAGTTCCTGTACTGTTTGAAGGCTGATCAACCTGGGGGAGGCAGAGGTTCACGTGAGTCTACAACACGCAAGACATGGCCATTGACCTCGACACGTTTGGAGGCTGATCAATCTGAGGGGGGGGGGGGGGTGGTTCACGTGAGTCTAGAGTACGCGAGTTATAACCATTGATCCATTGGCATAGACACGTTTGGAGGCTGATCAATCGGGGGGGGGGGGAAGGAAGAGGTTCACGTGAGTCTACAACACGCAAGACATGGCCATTGACCTCGACACGTTTGGAGGCTGATCAATCTGAGGGGGGGGGGGGGAGTGGTTCACGTGAGTCTAGAGTACGCGAGTTATGACCATTGATCCATTGGCCTAGACACGTTTGGAGGCTGGTCAATCGGGGGGGGGGGGGAGGAAGAGGTTCACGTGAGTCTACAACACGCAAGACATGGCCATTGGCCTAGACACGTTTGGAGGCTGGTCAAACTGGGGGGGGGGGGGGGAATGGTTCACGTGAGTCTAGAGTACGCGAGTTATGACCATTGATCCATTGGCCTAGACACGTTTGGAGGCTGGTCAATCTGGGGGGGGGGGGGGGCACGCGAGTCTACGAGTCTACAACACGCAAGACATGACCATTGACCTCGACACGTTTGGAGGCTGATCAATCTGGGGGAGGGGGGGGGGAGTGGTTCACGTGAGTCTAGAGTACGCGAGTTATGACCATTGATCCATTGGCCTAGACACGTTTGGAGGCTGGTCAATCTGGGGGGGGGGGGGGGCACGCGAGTCTACGAGTCTACAACACGCAAGACATGACCATTGACCTAGACACGTTTGGAGGCTGGTCAATCTGGGGGGGGGAGGGGGAGGGGGGTGATCCACGTGAATCTATAGTACGCGAGATATGACCATTGGCCTAGACATATTTGGTAGAAAGAATGTCAGGTATACTTGGCATTATGTGTCCTCTGTATCAGAGTTATTAAACACACCTGCGCGAGATTCGGCAGCGGATTGCGTCGCGTTTGTTGTTTACGGGGGTATGTGAGCCGGTCGGTCAGAAAGCAATGGCAAACCACTGAACGTAACACTTGCCAAGACATCAACAGCAGCTGAAACATGCTGGTGTTGACTGCAATGTCCTGTAAAGGATATGCGGAAAAAGAATCAGTGTTATTGAGACAAGAAATACATTAATCATATGTCTTCACCTGCATGAAAGTTGGTTGAAATGTACCTCCAACACACACACACACACACACACACACACACACACACAAACACACACACACACACGCACACACGCACGAACGCGCGCACGCACGTACGCACGCACGCACGCACGCACGCACGCACACACACACACACACACATACACACTCACACAATTTCGCTCTCTCTCTCTCTCTCTCTCTCTCTCTCTCTCTCTCTCTCTTGATCTCTTTCTACACTGTACTCTCTCGAATCTCTTTCCTCTCTCTCTCTCTCTCTCTCTCTCTCTCTCTCTCTCTCTCTACTGTCTCTCTAATCTATATCTCTACTCTCTATATACTCTCACTCTCTACTATCTCTGCCTATATTCTCTCTCGAATCTCTCTCCATACTCTCCTTCTCTCTCTGTACTGTCTCTATACTCTTTTTACTCTCTCTTACTCTTTTTCTCTACTCTCTCTATTCCCTCTCTCAACTCTCCTTCTACTATCCCTCTCTACTCTTCCTCTACTCTATCTCTGCTGTCTCTCTCCATATATTCTCTCTCGACTCGCTCTAATCTCTCTGCATACTCCCCCCCCCCCACCACGTCTGTATTGCCTCCCTACTCTCTCTACTCTCTCTCTCTACTCTTTTCTCTACTCTCTCTACTCCCTCTCTCTACTCTCCCTCTACTTTCTCTCTCTAGAATGCGACTTGCGTGAAATAATGAAAGATCAACAAACAACGCCCAAAGATCCAGGGCTGCAGCAATCCAGCAGAATACAGAACCATAATGCCAACATTGATGAATGACTCGAAGGCCGGTGTTCAACATTTTAAGGCACTATTTATTTGCCTGATTCGAGTTTGTTGCATATTCAATAACATCAGTGACAATTTACAATTCGTTGATACCGTGCCTGTTATGGCCAGGCAGGACGGTATAAAAATATTAATTATGAACAGTATATAGTTGAATACTTGCAACGACCCTGTCACAGTCCTTCCGTCCTTCTATACCGTGCCTATGAGTCACCTTGCTCTGACTTTCTAAGTTTCATTCTGATCTGGGCACATCTGTCCATGATTTTCGGGCTGATATCCATCATGCATTAATATTCTCCTGCTCCTTTCCAATAGTTGTTGGCCATCATAATAGTGTCCTGCCAGTATATATTATATCTCGTTCCAGAGAATCGAATCATGCTGCCTCGCTCGTCAAGCTCTAAGATCTGACTGTTTGTTGTTGTTGACAATTTTTCTGACGTTTTCTCCTTTTTACGTCAGCCTCCTAGTTTCTAGTAAGATTAGGTTCGCGATTTTCTCACTAACTCTAGTTTGCGTCATTTCATCTGCCCTGCTACTTGGCACTCACTCTCCACTCTCTCTCTCTCCCTCCACATATTCTTTCTCTACTCTCTCGTTGTTTCCCCTCTCTCTCCTCTCTCTCTCTCTCTCTCTCTCTCTCTCTCTCTCTCTCTCTCTCTCTTTCTCTCTCTCTCTGGCGGTACACTATATATTTCTTGATATTAACTCCTAACTTGTATTATTGTCCATGTCTTGCTGACCTGCCTTCAACTTGCCACTCGTATACGTTATCCTAATGCTACAAAAATAAAAATAATGACAATTGATTAAAAAAATATTTTCACACACACACACACACACACACACACACACACACACACACACACACACACACACACACACACACACACACACCGATATATATATATATATATATATATATATATATATATATATATATATATATATAATGATGATTTTCCACTTTTGCCGTCTATCGACGTGGAATGAAATAGTTGACGTTACCGTGGCCGATTGGTGGCGCTGTATATTGTCATTCCGTGTGATTGTACATTGTCTTTGATGTTGTCAATCTATTTTCTTCTCGGGCGTCCTCGTGATCTCGTATGATGTCTTCTTTCATGTGGGGCCAGTGCTTGTAGTTAATGGTGTTTCATTGTAACGAACTGACCGAACTAGTTGATCATCTGCCTTTTACTTGTATGTGGCACAAGGTGTTGATCCAACACTCAGATTTATACTCCGTTTGAGGAAATACTATGGGCATAAAAACACGCCTATATTTACTGCTGCTTTCTTTGCATTCATTCCTATTGACACATGAAGGTGAACACAGAAGACGCAGATACAGTAGAAGACATATGTAATACTTGAATGTTTGGAAATGGAAATTATGAAAGGTGGCTTACTGAGAAAGTGGAGAAGAGGAGAAGCACAACGTAGGATTCAGGATGCGACGGATAATTTACACATGACATTAACTTAGGTAAGACACCTGGTGTAACATAGAACGAAATTTGGTAAGACTTTAGACCAGTGGTTCTCAACCTTTTTTGGCCCATGCACCCCTTCACTATATGTTCAGAACGTCATCCACCCCCTTTTCGTATTTCCTCTCTATAAATTCCCCTTCCCCGCCCCTACACAGTGTATGTAAAAATGGAAGCAAAATTTAATAACACAAGTCTACACGTCTACATAAAATGTGATATGCGTGTCTACTTACATTATAAAATGAATTTAAGAAGGGCGAGAAGTACAGAACTGTAAAGTATGGAGGGAAAAACAATATCAAATAATCGGTTCGTGTACGAGGGGAAGTCGATAAGTAAGTCACAAATGGCTGCAGAAAAGTAACTGAACATGATAACAACTTGAAACCAGTTTATTTTTATACATACATTGTCCCTTTTCGTGATGACGGAGTTAATCCTGACTGTGTTACCAAGGAAATCCCCTTTGTCAGACTAAGAAAAAGAGTGAGAATAGGAACGTGGAATGTGAGAAGTCTGTACGAGGGAAAGCTTAAAATAGTATGTGATGAGATAGAGAGGTTAAATATTGAAATTTTAGGAATTAGTGAACATCGCTGGAAAGGCAAGGGACATTTTACAACTGAAAATGAAAGTCTTTTCATTTATTCTGGTAGAGACGTCGGAGGCCAGGGTGGTTTAGATAAAACAACTGCAAAAGCTTTACTGGAATATAACCCAGTTAGTGATAAAAGCCTCACTATTAGACTTAAAGGCAGGCCAAAAAACACAACACTCGTACATATATATGCACCTACTTCAACAGCAGAGGAGGACGAAATTGAAGATTTTTACAACACACTGCAAGACACATTAAATAAGATTAGTCATAATGATATAGTAATAATACTGGGAGATTTTAATGCAAAAGTAGGTACATGAAGAGCTGAAAATGAGAGACACGTTTTAGGAAAATTTGGGTTGGGAAACAGAAATGATGCAGGTGACAAATTAATTGAATTTTGCACAGAAAATGAGTTAATGATAGCCAACACACTTTTTAAACAACATCCAAGAAGACTCTTCACATGGAAGTCCCCGGACAGTATTACCAAATATCAGACAGATTATATTTTAATACAAAGAAGATGGAGATCAAGCATAACATCTGCAAAAACCCTACGAAGTGCAGACTGTGATACGGATCATCAGTTATTAGAAGCAGATATCTGAAATTAAAACTCAAAAAGCTTACCCGAGGACCAAGGCTACTTCGTTTTGATCTCACAAAAATACCAGATGCATACAACGTAGAAGTTAGGAATCGTTTTAGGGTCTTGATGTCTGTACAAGAGGAAATGACACCTGATCTGATGAACTGGCAGTACAAGCTAGATATATCTTGATAACTGCAGCCAAAGATTTAATTCCGACCAAGAAAAAGCAACTTAAGCCATGAATTACATCAGACACGATAGAATTAATAAAACAACGAAGGGAACGGAAACAGAAAGGAGGTGAAACCGATAACAGCAGGATGAAGTATAAATCTTTGACTCGAGAAATAAGAAAGAACACAAGAAAGGACAAAAATCAATATATACAAGATTTCTGTACCAGAATAGAGCAATATCATAAGACTGGAAGAGATTACGAAATGTTCAAAGAAATGAAGTTATTGACAAGAAATGTTCAACCTCAATTGAATGTTATCTGTGACAAGATGGGAAAAACCTTAACAGAATCTAGACAAATTCTAGAAAGATTGCAGGAATATTGCAGCGGAATGTATGATATGGGTGACAGTGAGGATATGAATGATATACATGAGCCAACGACAGCAGAGACAGAACATGAACCCTCATTAGATGAAATTGCATGGGCAATAAAGAACCTTAAGAATGGTAAATCACCTGGATGTGATGAGATACCAACTGAGCTAATTAAAGCGGGAGGAGAAGAAATCATACAAATCTATCACGCATTATGTAAAAAGATATGGAAATATGGTATATGGTCAAAAGATTGGAAGAGAACTGTTGTTTGTCCATCAAGAATGATGATGACCATTCATTTCATCCAGTAGGGTTGAAAGTATGTAGCCGTGGGTTCTAAGATGGCTGATAAGGCCTATTTTGGCTCGAAATGTTCTTTGACAATGTGGACAAAGAATGCTTGACGTATCTGGAGGAGGATTTCCTGCAGTGGTTTTTCTGTTTTGCCTTTTCTTTACAGCTCTTGCAGTCCTGGTTGCCTCACACATGACTGCACCCTTGTGTAATGATGCACGCCACGAATTTCAGTTTCTGGCTGCAGTCTCCCAGGTGTCATGATGAATTCCAAAAGCATTCAGAGAGATTTTCAGAGTGTCTTTAAATCGTTTCCTCTAGCCACCTTGGGAGCGTTTACCACAACGCAGTTCGCTGTAAAAAATTCCTTTAGGGAGCCTGTGATCTGGCATGCGAGTCAAGTGACCAGCCCAGCGAATCTGATTCTTCATCAGTAGAGTGTGGATACTGGGCATGGACACTCTTTCTAGGACTTCAGTGTCTGGGATCTTGTCTTGCCATTTAATCTTCAGTAGCTTCCTTAGGCAGACTGTGTGGAAGTGGTTTAATTTCCTAGCGTGTCGCTGATAAACAGTCCAGGTTTCACAAGCATATAGCAGTGTGGATAATACAACTGCTTTATAGACTTTTAGCTTTGTTTGCAGGCTTATTCCAGTTCTGTCCCATACATTCTTGTACAGTCTGCCAAAGGCCACACTGGCCTTGGAGATTCTTGCATTCACTTCGTCATCAATTGTGACAGCTTGTGACACAGTGCTGCCAAGATAGGTGAATTTGTCCACAACACTTAGTCTATGACAATTCACTTTGATATTCGGCACAGTGTGATTATTCTCTGGAGCTGGCTGGTACATAACTACAGTCTTCTCCAAGTTGATATTGAGCCCAAAGTTGGCACAGGCATGTGAGAAAGCTGTAACATTATGTTGCATGTCCGCCTCTGAGTTGGCGTACAGAGCGCAATCATCAGCAAACAGGAGCTCTTTGACGGTGTCGCTGTTAATGTTGGTTATAGCTTTCAGCCTTCTGAGATTGAATAACTTTCCATCCATACGGTAGTTGATGTCTATTCCAATGTAGTCGTTCTCGAAGGCATTCATCAACATGGCTGAAAACATGAGGCTGAACAGTGTTGATGCCAGGACACATCCTTGCTTCACTCCATTGGTGACAGGAAAGGGTTCAGACATTTCACCATTTTCCTGTACTCTTGCCTGCATACCATCATGAAACAGCCGCACTATTTGGACAAACTTTCGTGGACAGCCATATTTTGCCATGATCTTCCACAGTCCTTCTCTGCTGACTGTATCAAAAGCCTTGGTAAGGTCAATGAAAGTGGAGAACATTTCGCAGGTCTGTTCCTGACATTTCTCTTGCAGCTGCCTTGCAGCGAAAATCATGTCAACAGTTCCACGTTCTTTTCTGAAGCCACATTGACTCTCAGAAAGAAGACCTTGATCGAGATGGGCCGTGAGGCGATTGAGAAGAATTCTGGCGAGTATCTTCCCTGCAATTGAAAGCAAGGAGATGCCTCGGTGGTTGTCACAGGATTGGCGGTTTCCTTTACGTTTGTAAAGGTGGACTATTGACGCGTCCTTGAAATCTTGTGGCATGGTCTTGTTCACCCATATGTTTGTAAAGACATGGTGAAGCTGCTCTATTAGGACCGGCCCACCTGCCTTGTATATCTCTGCCGGGATGGCCTCCGGACCAGGTGCCTTGCCGCTGGAGAGTTGCTGGATGGCTTTGTTTACTTCCACTATGGTTGGCAGGTCATCAAGTGTCTCATTGGTGGGAACTTGAAGAAGGCAGTTGACGGTTTCATCATCGAAGAAGGAAGTTGCATTTAAGATGTTGCTGAAATGCTCTGCCCAGCGTTGGAGGATTTCTTTCTTATCGGTGACCAATGTTCCCCCATCTGCACTGAGGAGGGGAGCTATGCCTGATGATGTAGGACCACAGACCACTTTCAGTGAGTCGTTGAAGTTTTTCATATCATGTCTGTCAGCAAAGCCTTGAATTTCATCAGCTTTGCTGCTCAGCCAGGAGTCCCGCATGTGCCGAAGTTTCTGCTGCACTACTCTCTGAATGTTCTTGAAGGCATCTTTTTTAATGTTGACTTCGGGTCATTCAAATGTGCCTTGAGGAGAAGATGTTTCTCGGCCAGCAATTGGTTGATGTCTTCGGAATTTTCATCAAACCAATCTTTATGCTTTCGGGGGGCTGGCCCAGGATTTCCATAGCAGCGTTGTAAATTATGTCCTTTAGGGCTCTCCACTCTGTTTCTGTATCCTGATTAGGTGCAGCAATGGGCTTGAAGCGGTCTTCCAGCATATTTTCAAACGACTGCTGCATTTTTTTGCTGTTTAGGCGGGTGACATTTAGTTTTTTTTTGCATTTTTACCCCCTGAGGACGCCGTGGCGGCCTGATGTGAATGTTTATTTTTGAGACAATGAGACGATGGTCTGTCCAACATTCGGCACCACACATGGATTTTGTTACCCGAACGTCTTGTCTGTCACTTCTCCTGACGATGACATAGTCAATGAGGTGCCAGTGTTTCGAGCGAGGGTGCATCCACGATGTCCTGTTTCTCATGGGGAGACGGAAAATTGTGTTGGTAATCAGGAGATCGTGTTCGGCACATGTCTGAAGGAGGAGGAGTGATATATGACGTTGGATGAAGAATGACTTGTGCAATGACTTGGATTAAAGTGAGGAAAAGTTGCGCAACTCGTCGACCTCACTCTCTCGCCTGAGTCCATCTGAGTCCAGTGGCAAGACAAGTCGAGACGACAGGAGAATACAGGTGCAGTGGATGACCAGGGCGCTCTACGTGCCTTGCCGTGCTCATTACGTTCCACAACGCTTTGCAGGTAAACCTTACAGATTTTCCTCCTCACTAGCATTAATGATAACCCCATTTCCTGTGTCTCCGTTCTCCATATACTCTCTTGGCTGTGATAATCCTACCCCTTATCATATATCAAACACTGCTGTGTTCAGGTCCCTACATGTGCAATGACTTTCCTCTTGTCAGAACCTGGGCATCCTGGCTTCTAATACATTCTCTGCTCATGGTGATGCCATCATCATCATGTGCCACTTCTACAACATTCATTATAGGGATTATTTAAATGCATTATAAGAATTATATCATAGTATTCACAAGTGGAATTCTTCAACAACAGCCTGTCCAGCCTACCTCAAGCCTTTGTGATCACAACAAAGTCACACCCAGCCCACAACAACAGCGCAGTCTTCAGGTGATTGTTCATCTCAACACAGGAGGAGTATTCCCTACATCTCTTCCTACCGTCTCTCTACCTTTCTACTTGTCTGAATTCTGCTAAGCTACTTGGACATTTGAGCGGCCTCCTCTTGGACACATCACTGCGAATCTCCACCTATCTTCTTGTTTACCTTTTCAACTTGCATTCAGCCATCTTGCAGAAGCCTGCAATCTTGCGCAGACCGTATGCGCAGTAGCCTGTCAGGAGAGCTATACACTGTTATATTCTGCTGGGGATGTACTCCCATGTTTTCCTACATACTAGCAACTTGAATTTAATGGTCACACTCAGGAATTAGTTAGTAATTAATTATATTTTACATATTGGAAGGGCAAACCTCCGTTTATTATTACACTTTGCCTATCATGCGAATGGTGGGTTTTTGATTAACTCCGCGCCTTCTCCATCTTATAAAATTATTCAGTAGCATTGCAAATGTTAACTCTTTCTTAGATTTAGAACTAAGTATAGAGAATACATACCAGTCACAGCGATCAATACATTTGTAACATTGGTGATCTTATCACTCATAGTGGCATTTGCGCCATTTCTCAGTGGCTATAGCTAATTTCAAGTTTCGGGCTTAAGCACCCTCTGGCTTCCAAATTCGGTTTGAAGAGGCCCCTTTTATCCCGATGCTGGCGCGGCTTCGCAACCTATGTCACACGGACATTTCCATGTATCCCACGAGGGACTACCAATCAGCTTACAGCACGCCCTGGCCAATTTGCATGTTTAATCTGTATCTCTAACTTACTTGACTCCCGCTACGTCCCCGCCTGGGTTCAGAGTCCGCCATGTGTGTTCCCACAGTCGTAAATATGCCAGCCTTCGGTACCTGCTTTTGTCCTTTGACAGTCTCCGTTTATTTCTGATCTCGTATGTACCTATAAACTACGTGGCATGTGTTGTTTTCTGACAGCTCCAGATTAATCCTGAACTGTTTGTAACTATAAATTCTCCACCATCTAGAGTTACTCCCGGCCACTTGACAGTTCAGAACAGATTTACATTACTTTTGGCTGAGAAATCTTACTCTAGTTTCTGTCTGGGTGACCCAGGGTTTACCAGTTCATTTGTCGCCCGAGACCCTGAACTCCCTAACCGTTTAAAACATATCCTGGACGATGAACTTAGGTACTTCCAAATTCCACAACCAGTTTTGTTGGCACTACTATCCTGTGCCTTATTATCCCCTTTTGTGACGCATCCGGCGTTCACATATCTATCTATCTATCTATCTATCTATCTATCTATCTATCTATCTATCTATCTATCTATCTATCTATCTATCTATCTATCTATCTATCTATCTATCTATCTGTCTGTCTGTCTGTCTGTCTGTCTGTCTGTCTGTCTGTCTGTCTGTCTGTCTGACCCGGCCCGGCTTCACACAGTCCCTGGTGGGGAGGATCTCATTTATTTAATTCATATAAGTAGTCATATAAGCTCCCATTCCCGACTATCTGTCTGTCTGTCTATCTGTCTGTCTATCTGTCTGTCCGACCCGGCCCGACTTATATCTATCTATCTATCTATCTATCTATCTATCTATCTATCTATCTATCTATCTATCTATCTATCTATCTCTATCCGTCCGTCCGTCCGTCCAGCCAGCCAGCCAGCCAGCCAGTCAGCTATCTATCTATCTATCTATCTATTTATCTATCTATCTATCTATCTATCTATCTATCTATCTATCTATCTATCTCTATCTATCTATCTATCTATCTATCTATCTATCTATCTATCTATCTATCTATCTATCTATCTATCTATCTATCTATCTATCTATCTATCAATCTATCTATCTATCTATGTTCAGCCCGTTCCCGTTAAAAATATAGATAGAATAGAAGAATAGATAGATTGATAGTAGAAAATATGATTGGAAGAGATCTATCTAAAGTAAACTTACCAAGATATCACGAACAGCCAATAAATGGTGGGCGGTGGGTTGACTGCAGAGTACTGCAAACGATATGCAACTAACTTTCTCTCACAAAAAATTACTTTTTGTTTTTAACGAACGAAAATCTTTCGCAGGCCCGTCCTACATTCTGCCCTTCTTCTCTATTTCCTCTCATACATTCTTTCATTCAACATCTCTTATGAAGCAATTCTTTGACAACAAAAGAATAACAAGCATTAAAATGCATGAAATGTAACTCGTTGAGGAAATGTTTAACATGGGCATCATAAATACCCAATGCGGGTGTAACGCGTCATACATATGAGAATGTTAAAAAAAAATTAATGTGCTGTTGAAGAAACATAAAAAGATGAGTTAGAAAATCTTCACTATTTAAATAGATGCATTATTTTTATGAAAACTATGAAAATGCCTTAAAGATATCATTATTTACTATATATATATATATATATAAAATAATAGCAATGTTATTAAAAGTTATGCCCCTTGAAATAACTTTTCTTATGTTAAGTCCCCTCGCTATAGCGAAATGATAATGCAAATTTAAATATTAAATTATAGTAAGTAAATTGCTGATTGTACACTAACAAACTATGACAGTTGGTTGCACGGGAATGAACAGAAATAATGTAGAAAATTTCATCTCAATCGGATGGACCGTTCGCGAACGCATAAAGAACGGACATAAATACATACATACATTGTGTTTTATAGATATAGATTTGCAGGCAGTCCTTTTGCTCACCAACAAAAACGCACAACTGCGCGTTGCTCTTTGGTGTACACTCCGTAAGTACAGTCGTCATTTTGTTTATGCGCTGTGTATGCACATGAGACACCTAGCGCCACCTGACGAACGGGAATATAAAGTTCTATGTTGCTATCACCTAATTACACCTGTAGAAAACACCGACTACATTTACCTGTCATCGCACAGAACTGTGTGACTTACTTATTGACTCGCCCTCACGTTAACGCGATCTTTAAATAATCTTAACCCCCCCCCCCCCTCTTGGAAACCATAAAATTCCTCCGGGGTGGGGAGGGGGGAATTCCCCACCGGTTATGAACCACTGCTTTAGACTCTAATTGGGATGGGTAGGGTGCGGGGGGTGGGAGATAATCTGCTTGGAGAAAGCCACTGAATGTTGATGCTTGAATAATTTGGTTAAAGTGGTCGCAGCTTTTGGCTTAAGAAGCCGCGACACCGTAATGGGTAGCTCCTGGCCTGCGGGTCCGTTGGTCATGAGTTCTAGTCTGCATCGGAGCTGATATTTAAAATTTACCTCGGCTCCCAGATCGATCTTGGGTACTAGGAAATATCTTGGAATTAAAAGCAGCCTGAGCAATTTTGACCATATTAGTCACCGAGTGCTATTGATCTATTAAATTATGGGTTTATCACCATCTACCCAATGCCACTTAAGGCGTGTAGAAGAGCCCTTTGCTTACTTACAGTTCTTGATACGAGTTTTTGACTTTGGTTTTTGACCTGAATGTTTGACTTGAGTTTTTGACTTATTCTGTTTTCCACATAAGCGTACTTCATGTCTAACTTCTGGAGGGTTTCTTCAATCGTTTAATTTTTCCTCACATCTAGGGAAATAATAACAGGTTGTTGTTATTTTTGTTGTTGTTTGTGAATGCTCTAGAAAATTGGGTTTTCACTCGTAAGTCCAGTGCATTCTCGTTCGGGTCGTCCAAGCCCCGGAAATGGGATTACATCTATCGGCGGGAGGTTTGTGTAGGGACTTTTCTCCCGCCCGGAAATGGGATTACATCTATCGGCGGGAGGTTTGTGTAGGGACTTTTCTCCCGCCCGGGAATGGGATTACATCTATCTACGTGAGGTTTGTGTAGGGACTTTTCTCCCGCCAGGGAATGGGATTACATCTATCGGCGTGAGGTTTGTGTAGGGACTTTTCTCCCGCCCGGGAATCAAAATGCCATCTCCACGTGGATTGTGTTACCGAGCTGTTCCTCCCCTTCCCTAGCCCAGAAACCAGCGTTGTCCAAGACAGGTACTGGGACTTCACATCTGTGAAAAACTTGACTATATTACAGCACAGCGCTTTGGACTCGCTGGAAATAGACCTCGGTTCGTTTAACCATAGGATAGTGGTAGTTTATTGTCTACATACTTACACCAAAGTGTTCTTGTCAACATACTCCAAAGCGTTCATAGTCAACATAATCCAAAGTTGTCATTGTCAACATACACCAAAGTGTTCATTGACAACATACTCCAAAGCTTTAATTGTCAACATACTCTAAAGTGGTGACTGTAAATATACCCCAAAGTGTTCATTATCAACATGCTCCAAAGCTTTCATGGTCAACATACTCCAAACTTTCATTGTCAACGTACTCCAAAGTGTTCATTGTCAACATAATCCAAAGTGTTCATTGTCAATATACACCAAAGCGTTCATTGTCAACATACTGCAAAGTGTTGATTGTCAACATACTCCAAAGTGTTGATTATCAACATACTCCAAAGCTTTCACTGCCAACATACTCCAAAGCAGTGCCCCCTAGGGGAAATAATAAAAGATAAACAGGCAATTGTAACTGTGTAGTAGATAATGGGGTAGTTGTGTAACGTGCTAGCTCTTGTCTAGCCATAAATGATAAACCATGATTCGCGAGCCATACTGCGGTATGTATCCTGTCTCTGACTCTGGTAACTCCTCCATCAGAGCTGACATAGGGCAGACATCTGTGATGAAGACGCTCTAATCTTGTGTTACGTCTGATGTTTCGATGACGTTGGTCTTGCTTAAAGCATTATTACTTACCCAATTGATTAAATTATTCTTCTGTCTATCCTGCCGAGTATTGTCCCAAATCAAACTAATTCCATTATTCCACCACTTCTGGCTGGCATCGCGGTAGCACAACCACTAGCAAGCATGACTGCGGCCAACGGTCAGCAGTTTAAATTTCCACTCAGGAGAATTTTAAAAATAAATGTACCGAGTCTGAACTCACGGTCGATCCTGCTTAAAAGGAGTTCCAGTAAATGTCCTGTTGAATAAAGCCGTGTAATCGACCACTCTCCCATGGAATGCCTACTGGTATATTAATATATGGGCTAGCAACATATACATAGTATACCACGAGGCGCATACCAGTTCCCTGACTTGTGTTAACATTTTCTGTTGATTTGATCCATACATTTCATGTGCATGTTCCATCTCATCTCATCTCATCATGTTCCTCTTGTACCTTGCGGTGTCGAGGTGAAGTATAAATAGCGGGAGAGTACCCGCTTACGGGCTTCATGTATCGATATTTCCATGGACTATGTTATTCCCTGTGTCCATCTTTTACGAGGTTGGCCTCTTCCTCTGTTTCCCTCTGGTCTGTACATCATTGCTTGTTGTGGTATACTGTTAGTTGGCAACCTACTTGCACGGCCAAACCATTTGACTTGCTGCCTTCTAATAAAATCTAGTGCAGCTATAACCCCCACTTTAGTCCTGATGTCTTAATTTCTGATCTTATCTCTTCTTGATACATTGAGTATTCTTCACATGAATCTCATTTCTGTTGATGTGATTTTTTCAGTCCGTTTATACTTCTTGGTGTTTCTACGAGCAGTACGAAGATCCCCTGCCGGCTTTCTAGATCAGTCGCAGGGCAGGTTTAGGACAAAAATCTGACCATAGGGAGTCCATCCCCTATGTTCCATATGGTATTAATATTTGATCTTGTAACACCTGCAGCTCTCAATGTCTCAGTGTTTATTTTCTTCTTTGTTCTTGATATCCTCAACATTCTGCTCAAAACTGGCACTCCCAACGCATAAAGAACAGTCTTTACATGACTTTTCCACAATCCAATGTGGATTCTAGTATACTCAATAGATCTACTGCTCTACATAATATGAGTCAACCTCGAAATATACTGATCTCGCTGAAAGAATCTTGCCACTGCTTGGTTGTAATTTCAAGACCTTTGTGTTGATAAGCAAACATGCTAACCAATTGACCATCACATCCAGTAGAAGAAAGTTTAAGTGTCTTTGGCTTCCTGCGTAGTGTTCTTGCTTCCGGTCAGGGTGACGGCGGACGATTATGCCGTTTTGAGACCGTTCCCTTTTTGCTGAAGATGGATTTTTTCAGCTCTTGCGTGTAATTTGTGTGCCAGGATGTAAAACCAGGAGTTTCTTCTCAAGATCTGCACCGATGATACGGGGTTCGTGCATTGAGCGAAGCAATCCTCATTTACCGGTGCTGCGCAGAATAGAAGGGCTGAAAAGTATGGCAAAATCTATAATGCAGAGCTTATGAAAAGAACTAGACAGACTTAAGCGAATCACGATGCGGGGTTAAGACGCTGGACACAGTAAGAAAGCCGCCTGATAACTGTGTAAGTAGCATGTTCCCCTTCTAGAATACACTCGATACACGTAATAAAAGCACCCGATAAAGAGACGGGGAGATAGAGATGACAACAAATATGGGCAGTGCATGGAAGGAATTGAAGAGATAGCAAAAGATGGGGCGGCTTGCAGCGATTGGCTTGTAGACAGCTCCAAAGGACTATTAATTGATTAAATTCCGAAGGATAATATATCGCCAAATATGACTTTCCATGTGAGCAGAAGGACGATATATCACCTTACTAATGTAATCGTGTAATTTGTTCGTTTTGCAGTGTCTTCCACAATTGTAATGTTCCGTGAATGGAGATTTACATTATAATACTTCTTCATTTGAATGTACACCAAGTTTGGTCCGCACTTACGTTTTGCTTGGCCCTGAATCAGTTAAGGGCAGCAGTAGAAGAAGAAGAATTACAGTTAATTTTGTCTAATATTTAGACAAAGCTTTTGTTTCGACTTTCTCTTGAAATTATATGTTCCATGTCTTGTAACTGCATTTTATTTTCAGCGACGAAGCCGTGTTATCTTGGTAATAAACATGAGACTGATGAAGTCGTCATTTTATTGCTTTATTATATGAAGAGAAGAACTGGAGAACGCTATGACAACTTGAAATATTGATGGCAAGAGAGACAGAAGAAGAGAGCGAGAGAAGACTCTTGGCAGCCTTTCATCATGATAACCAGACGGGTCGGCTTGCCAATTGATACATTCTGTTGAAGAGCGAGAGATGCGCAGATGCACAATCGACCACGCCTGCTGACGAGACAAATGATTGTTTTACATCCACGTGTTCCTTTGTCTTCACTGTAAATATCTAGTTCTGTCCTTTTGTAAAATAAGTCAGTACTCACATTCTCAAATATATAGAATCACGCCGCTCTGAGTGTACGACAGCACAGTTTTCATGACGCTATTTCTGTCTTCTCACTGACATGTAAGGCTGCAATGACCGATATGTGAAAACATTGCTTTGTTTCGTGTAGAAAGTTTATGTTCTGGGTTGTTTTTAGGTCGCCTGCGTGCGTCAGTTGTTTATTATATGACGTTAGTTCAGGGATCCAATGACCAGTGACATTGCTTCTTGATGTTTATTTAATTATATATTTCCACGGCGAAGGGGTTAACGACTTTCTCCGTAATCTCGTATATCCACGCAGGGAATACAGTTGCGCAAGATTCGGTAGAGGATCGTGTGGCGCTGGTTAATTACGGGGGTATGTGAGCCGGTCGTTCAGAAGGCAATGGCAAACTACTGAGCGTAATCTTGCCAAGAACATCAACAGCAGCTGAAAAATGCTGGTGTTGACTGCACAGTCCCGTAAGGGATATGCAACTTTAGAAGAAAAAAAATCTCCACGGCCGAGCCAAGGTTATGAATCTTTAGTTGCTGATCAGTCTGCTCAGTTATATCCAATAAGTTAGGCTGGCACATTTCCTTGCTGTATCTTATTGCAACCTAGCTCATCTTTAGCATGTATGTGATTGCACCCTGTCATAACTGTTGGTATTATATCAATTAAACAAATATTGCATGTATGTGCTTGCCCCTTGTCATAACATGTGGTATTACATCAATTAAACAATGGTTGCATGTCCAGTGCAGGCCATTGCAACCTACCTCATCTGTAGCATGTATGTGATTGTCCCTTGTCATAATTTATGGTATTACATCAATTAAACAAATGTTGCATATATGTGATTGCGCTCTGTCATAAGTCATTATACCTTTGACGGCTTTTAGTTTCGGTCTCAGCTGGTTACTATTTTTAACTTTCCCATTGAACCAATGATTCGCTTCTCCTTAAAAATAAATACTCCGTGTCTTATACGGGTGCAGGCTCAATTTATTTTAAAATTAACTGACCATAAAAATGGTGCGGATATCATCTTTTGAGAAAATGACAATCTTGTTTTAAAAACAAACTATCCTCTAAGGACAAAATATTTAACTTTTTTCGTACTCTTTTTTTTCAACTCACGTTGCGGACAGTCAAAGACGGGCTCGCGAACCGCCTCGGTCCGCGGACCACCACTTTGGGAAGCACTGAGCCACTGACCTAGGTCATAGCCAACATGGTCTGGCAAGAATGAGACAGCGAGGGGTGACGAGGGGATCCGGCCGACGCTCGACGCTCAGAGACGGACATATAATCAGATTGCTACTGGTACTATTGGTGCTGGAACTCTTCGCTGGCTGCTGAGGATGGGGACGGGGCGCTTATGGGAATGTCCAGAACGCTGTGATGTCGGTTCCTAAATCAATCAATCAATCAATCAATCAATCAATCAATAGATCAATTAGCTACTTGTCACACCACTAACCTTCTCGTTGCTACTTTGGAGTTGAAATCCCCGAGGAGGGCAGTGATTTAAAAATTGTTACTGGTCCTCTGCCATGTCTGATTTATAAGTTACTAGCTGACACGGCCCGGCTTCGCCCAGACTCTGGTGGGGAGCATCTCATTTAATTCATATAAGTAGTCATATAAGCTCCCGTTCCCGACTGTCTGTCTGTCTGTCTATCTATCTGTCTGTCTGTCTGTCTGTCTGTCTGACCCGGCCCAGCCCATGGTGGAGAGCATCTCATTTAAATCATATAAGTAGTCATATAAGATCCCGTTCCCGACTATCTGTATGTCTGTCTGTCTTGGGTAAATGGAGGAGGGAGGAGGAAGAGGGAGGTGGAGGAGGGAAGAGGAGGGAGGAGGAGGGAGGAGGAGACAGGAGGAATAGGAGGGAGGAGGAGGGATTAGGAAGAGGAGGGAGGAGTAGGGTGGAGGAGGAGGGGGAGGAGGAGGGAGGAGGAAGAGGGAGAAGGAGGGAGGAGGAGATCGCAGGAGGAGGAGGAGGAGAGGGAGGAGGAGGAGGGAGAGGGAGGAGGAGGGAGGAGGAGGAGAGAGTAGGCGGAGGGAGGAGGCGGAGGGAGCAGGAAGAGGGAGGAGGAGGAGGGAGGAGAAGGAGGAGGGAGGAGTAGAGAGTGGGAGGAGGGAGGAGGCGGAGGGAGGAAGAGGGAGGAGGAAGAGGGAGAAGGAGGAGGGAAGAGGATGAGAGGGAGGAGGAGGAAGAGGGAGGAGGAGGAATGTGAAGGGAGGAGGAGGGAGGAGGTAGAGGGAGGAGGAGGAGGAGGGAGGAGGATAGAGGAGGAGGAGGGATGAGGAGGAAGAGGGAGGAGGAGGAATGTGAAGGGAGGAGGAGGGAGGAGGTAGAGAGAGGAGGAGGAGGGAGGAGGAGAATGGAGGAGGAGGGATAAGGAGGAGAGGGAGGAGGAGGGGGAGGAGGGGGAGGAGGGGGAGGAGGAGGGAGGAAGAAGGAGGAGGGAGGAAGACGGATGAGGGGGAGGAGGGAGGGGTAGGAGGGGGAGGAGGAGAAGGGAGGAGAAGGGAGGAGGAGGGAGCAGGAGGAAGGAGGAGGGAGGAGGAGGAGGAAGAGGGAGGAGGAGGGAGGAGGAAGAGAGAGGAGGGAGGAGGAAGAGAGAGGAGGAAGGAGGAGGGAGGAAGAGATAGGCGGAGAGAGGAGGAGGAGGGAGGAGGAGGAGTAGGGATGAATAGGAGGGAGGAGAAGGGAGGAGGAGGGATTAAGAGAAAGAGGGGGGAAAGGGGAGAAGGAGGAGGGAGGAGGGAGGAGGAGGAGGAAGAGGGATGAGGAGGGAGGAGGAGGGAGGATGAGGAGGAGGGAGGAGGAGGAGGGAGGATGGTGAAGGAGGAGGAGGAGGAGGGAGGAGGGTGAAGGAGGAGGAGGAGGGGGAGGAGGAAGGGGGAGGAGGAGGGAGAAGGAGGAGGAGGGAGGAGGGAGGAGGGAGGAGGAGAACGTAGGTGGGGGAGGATGAGAAGGGAGGAGGGAGAGCGAGGAGGAGGGAGGAGGAGGAGAGAGGAGGAGGGAGGAGGTGGAGGGAGAAGGAGGAGGGAGGAGACAGGAGGAATAGGAGGGAGGAGGAGGGATTAGGAAGAGGAGGGAGGAATAGGAGGGAGGAGGAGGGATTAGGAAGAGGAGGGAGGAGTAGGGTGGAGGAGGAGGGGGAGGAGGAGGGAGGAGGAAGAGGGAGAAGGAGGGAGGAGGAGAGAGGAGGAGGAGGAGGAGGAGAAGGGAGTAGGAGGAGGGAGAGGGAGGAGGAGGGAGGAGGAGGAGAGAGTAGGCGGAGGGAGGAGGCGGAGGGAGCAGGAAGAGGGAGGAAGAGGGAGGAGGAAGAGGGAGAAGGAGGGAGGAGGAAGGAGGAGGGAGGAGGAAGGAGGAGTAGAGAGTGGGAGGAGGGAGGAGGCGGAGGGAGGAAGAGGGAGGAGGAGGAGGGAGAAGGGAGGAGGAGGGAGGAGGTAGTAGGATGATTGATTGCCATCCCACCAGGTTAATATGTTATCGCGGACCTCAGAGAGAAGTGTCTATGTAGAAGACCATTTCCTGGACGTACGTATTTTGGGAGGGGGAGGAGGGAGGAGGGAGGAGGAGGAAGAAGAAAAAAAAACTACGACAGTTGGCTGCTCTGGAATGAAAGGAAGGCGTGTAGAAAATTTCATCTCAATCGGATGGGCCGTTCGCGAGCGCATAAAGGACATATATACATACATACAGAGATACATAAATACATACAGAGATACGCACATCCTAATTTATATATAAGATTTTATTCAAGAAGCCTTGAGCAAGAAAGCGTGAAGCGAAGAAATTCATTTGCATTGAGAATCTTTCGCATTTACTGAACTCTTGCCTTCTACAAATCCATATTTTTCTTTTCCTATTCATATATCCATTATAATTGATACTCCTGTTGCAGCGAACGAAAGAAGAACAAGAAGATACCCCTGTTTTTTTTCCACCTCTCCACAAGAATGATTTATGCTATATTCCTCGGAAGTTATAATATCCTCTGGTCTCAGATATACCTACCATGTGAATATTCAGTCTTCTCATTTCTCTCTTAATGTTATCAAAGTGTGGGACAGGTATGGTTAACGTTCTTTAAAGTTTGTGTGGCCCTATGAGGCCAGTAAAAAAATGTTGTTCCCGCATAGGGGAACTTATTTAAATATGACCGTAACAAGATGTCATTAAAAGTACACTTTTAGAAATTAAACGTAATCGGTTAATGCTAAGAGTTAATTTTCAAATGTAATTATGTTAAAGATAAAAACAAATATTTTCCACCAGGAACTAAAGCATTTAAATTTATGTTATAATATCTGAGTATAATAATGATTTCTGAATTTCCATGAAAAAAATTAAGATATTTATAGTAAATTAATGATAAAATATTAAGTATGTCATTTTCTTTATTAACATATAGTTGCCTCCCTTGTAACAATATTAAATGTTTATGTCCCCTATTCAGTGCTTATCTAAGTGTAAATTCCGCAGAATGCTTGAACATAAATATAATTGCATTACATAAAGACGGAAACATTTTAACAGCAAAGCAAGCAGCTGACCATTTTGCGGACTCAATGAGCATAAGATAACAATATCGAAATAAGTCCAGAGAAACAACAAGAGATTCGAGAGAAATGGCAACATACAGGACAGAATATTATCCTACATGAGGTTATGGAGGCACCTATCACAATCAGTGAACTGGAGCTAGCCATATCAAAACTTTAAATGAGAAAGTCACCAGGAGCTGATGGTATCTCCAATGAAATGATCAGGAACTTAGGAACAGAGGCCAAAGCAAAACTATTACAGATCTTCAATAACACCTGGACCTTAGGAGGCAATGTTCCACAAGCCTGGAGAGAAGCAATCATGACACCCCTCCTAAAATCAGGGAAAGATAGTTCCATTGCCACAGGCTACAGACTAATTAGCCTCACCAGCTGTCTCTGCAAATCAATGGAGCGCGTCATCAATCACAGACTACATTGGTACATTGAAAGTGAAAACATCCTTGTGCCATAACAGGCTAGCTTTAGGCAGTGCTACTCTACGGAAGATCAGACAACCTACCTCTCTCAAGAAATTGAGGATGCATTCCAAGAGAAGAAGCTGGTGCTTGCGGCATGGATAGATCTGAAGAAAGCCTTTGACAAGGTCTGGAAAGGAGGTCTGATGAAGAAACTGAGAAATTGTAAAATGGGTGAAAGCATACTTGCACAACTGAAGAGCCTGAGTATAGATAGACGGTCTCAAAAGCAAGAAAGTACTATTGCGTCACAGTTTTCCCCCAGTGTCGTGTGTGTAAAGAATGAATGTAGTAGTTATTTGCTCTTCTTTACCACTTTAGTGTCGTCCCTGGAGTGAGGGGAATCAACACCCACATTTCTTTTAATTCAATATCACTATCCTGGAGATATCCAGTAGACTCCGTCCACAACACTCCCTCAATCTGAAGACACCTTCTTCTCACTCTTACTCACCCCTGGATCATGCCCCTCTCATTCTTCCCCAACATAACATACTTGACAACTCTTGCTTCAACAAATAAAAACAAGAAATTTATTAAAGCAAAGAGTATATGTAGGATAAGTGTGTGTGTGTGTATATAAAGTGTAGAATGTGTGACGTGTACTCTAAAGTGTCTGTAGACTCAGATCAGTGTTCAGGAGTATAGTCATTCACATCACTGTACTGAGAACACACTAGCACCATTCAGTCCAGACAAGCAACCTCACCAAGGTGATGCTCCTCCGGTCACGTGAAGACTTCCTCCGTTATCTCTTGAACCACTAGGATGCTTGGACACCCATGACAAACACTGTCTAATGAGAGTCTTCAATCTGTTTTACACTATGAATTTCCTCTGTTATTTAACTGAATGTTAATTAGAAAATTCTAACACTATTGTCACTGTTACTGGGGAAATCTTACTTGATCTAGTGTCACTGGTTTTAAAGATTCCCCATATTAACAACACAATTTGAAGTTCCCGGTATCAGTCTCTCTCATCTCTCATCATGTTCCTCTTGTACCTTGCGGTGTCGAGGTGAAGTATAAACTTCGTGAGAGTGCCCGGTTATGGGCTTCGTATATCGACATTCCCATGGATTCTGTTATTCCCTCCGTCCAACGTTTACGTGGTCGGCCTCTTCCTCTATTTCCATCTGGTCTGTACATCATTGCTTGTTGTGGCATGCTGTTGACTGGTAGCCTACTTGCATGGCCAAACCATTTGACTTGCTGCTTTCTAATAAAATCTAGAGCAGCTTTAACCCCCACTTTATTCCTGATTTCTTCATTTCTGATCTTATCTCTTCTTGATACGTTGAGTATTCTTCTCAGGAACCTCATTTCTGTTGTTGTGATTTTTCTTTTCTCTCTTTCTGTCATTGTCCAGGTTTGGCATTGGTAGCACAGAGTTGGTAGGAAGATTGTGTTGTAAAGTGCTTTCTTAGTAGTTATTGATACATGTTTGTTCTTTAGTATTGGTGCCATTTGTCCAATGAGTTGATTTGCCTTATTGCACCTATTTTCGATCTCGTCTTCTGATCTGCCATTTGATGATATTATACTTCCTAGGTACTTGAAGCTCTTTACTTGTTTCAAGGGATGTTCGTTTAGGTGAATTGTTGTTGTTTGTTCTTCTTTAGTTATAGTCATTACCTCTGTTTTGCTTGTGCTAATTTTCATGTTATGTTCCCTACACATTTCGTTTAGACTATTCATGTGGTCTTGTAATTCAGCTTCTGATTTTGCTATTAGTGCTTGGCCGTCCGCAAACAGGAGTTCTCTAATGGTTAGATTTGCAGATGGTTCTTCTTCTGTGTTCTCGTCATGCGGTATTCTTGCTGTCTCTGCTTGGCTGGTTTCTTTACATATGTTGTCTATATATGTTATGAACAAGAGAGGGGACAGGACACAACCTTGTCGTACTCCAGATCTTATGGTGAAGGGTTCTGAGTGTCCTCCAGTTGCTCTCACTATGCATTCACTGTTGTTGTATAATCTTTTACATAGGTTTGTTAGATGTGTACTCACTCCATATTGTTTGAGGATTTCCCACAGCTTGTTTCTACCTACCCTATCAAATGCCTTTTCTTGGTCGACAAAGGCTAAGTAGAGTGTTTCATTGAATTCAATTGATTTTTCTATAAGTTGTCTAAGAGCGAAAATGGCGTCTGTGCATCCTTTGTTTTTCCTAAATCCAAGCTGCGTTTCGCTTAGCTGGGGTTCTAAGGTAGTTCGTAATCTTTTTTCAAGAATTTTGCAAAATATTTTCCCAGTATGACTCAACAGTGAAATGCCTCTGTATTGTGTGCAATCTCTTTTGCTGCCATTGTTTTTCCAAATTGGGATAATTATGGCGTTTCCCCAGTCTCGTGGTGTCTGTTGTTCTACCCAAATATGGTTGAATAGTCTGTGTAGCCAAGCTGTTCCTACTTCCCTTGCTGCTTTAATTAGTTCATTTGGTATTTCATCCTGTCCTGGTGATTTGTTCAATGGGGCTAATCTGATGGCTTCTATAATTTCTTCTTTTAGTATGTCTGTTTCTAGTTCCTCGGTGACATCTGTGTAGGTCTCTTGAATTCCTGTGACATCTGATGGGATGTTGAGAAGTTGTTCGAAATACTGCTTCCATCTTATTAGGATCTGTTTTTGTTCACTTATTGGTTCTCCATTTTCGCTGTTAATTATTTCAGTTGGGTCAGTCCGTTTATACTTCTTAGTTTTTCTACGAGCAGTGTGAAGATCCCCTGCCGGCTTGCTAGGCCAGTCGCAGGTTTAGGACACTAATCTGACCACAGGGAGTCCATCCCCTATGGCGAGCCATAGCCCCGTTAGCCCATGACCTCGCGGTCATGGTTGCCCGGTCTGCACCACGTGGAGGTGGGGGTTGACTTGTGTAGTCTGCGGGTCATCGGCAGGCTACTAATTTTCGCTCTTCACCCCTCCTGGGAGAGGCTAGCCGACCCTAACCCTGCTGGCTGCAGGGCCAGGCGCATTCCACACCTTACAGACCTTACACACCCGGTATCAGTATAATATTTATATGACTGTTTCTGGTATCAGTGTTGTATATGTAAAATATATATAATGTTCTGACTGTTCAGTGATACACCTATCACTTGCTAAAACATAGGTATCATCAGCATATCCTGCTCAGCAGAAGTCAGGTTCCCGCAAACCAACTTGGGTATAAGCCCTATGTAGCGGCCTCTCAGCAACTTCTGTCTTCAAATTCTGAGCCATCATCTTCTAAAATGTGTTAGCTTCACTGGTCAAAATCATAGCACACATACGTGGACCTGTAAATGGAACCTGTAGAATAGAGAATACCATGGTGAGGGCAACTCAATCCTGGCCGGAATTAGGTGAGTGTAGGCCAATAGCAGCACTCAGACCTATAACAGAGATCCGATCTCTGTCATACGGCCAAATAACTCATCATATGATCTGAGACATGGCAACACCAGGAAAGAATAAAGGAACGGGTAGAAACCCAACAGATGCCCTACTGGAAGATCCTACCATTTCACATTCCTCTCCTCTCTCTCAACCACCCTTAATCTCTCTAATTATTATTCCACTACATTGTCCTCAACTCCCTGAGTAAAATGATATATCACACAAGCTAGTTGAAGCCACACAATAGAATACTAGTGCCGACGCTCAGATGATACTTTCTAGCACCGCACTTATAGAACATTCTATCACTAATCATAAAACATTATATCATCACACCTATAATACATTATATCACCGCACTATGATACATTATATTACCGCACTACGATACATTATATTACCGCACATACTGTACTCTATTCCTAATCATACTCTAAGTTAGATATGATTAATAGCCTACCATATGCCTATTCCAGTTGCTAATCGAAACTAGGCGATCACAGACTGGATCTATGTCCGCCGATAACTATCAACACTTTGACACCCCTAGTTTCTTTTATGTAACACAATTCCAAATACTGCATCGCTCTTTCCAACTTCAGAAATCTGGTCAACTCACTCCTCTTGTTTACTGCAACGCTTTTTATATTGGGCTGTGAGTGACGTCACCAAAAAGTCCAGACGCTTACCAGTCCAGAGTCTGGTTCCTCCTCCTGTTCTAGACTAACTGGAGTCAACCCGCGGTCAAATTTGCTTTCATTTGGGGAAATTCCAGTCTGTCTGTGAACCAGAGAATTCCCCACATCAAAGAATCCATCCCGCCTGTTTTCCAGACCTTCCGTCTGGCACTTCAAATGCCGTCTCCCACCTCGCAGACAAATGACGCCGTTGTTCGTCTCGAGCAACAATTTTGTTAACAAAATGCCGACCGGTGTAGACATTGTAACGTGACGTATTTGTTCCGAACAATCCACATCATACAGATTCGCCGACCAGAGGTAGACATTTTGACGCCATGTATTTTGTTTCCCAGTTAGAAATGCCGACTGTGTAGACAGTTTTAACAACGTATTTTACTCAGTCTGGACAACATCAATGAGTCGGTTGTTTTTTCAGACTTATGTTGGGCCTTGTTTGTCATTGATCGAATCTCAAGTTTATTTATGCGACACCCAGGGTGGAGTCTTTTCCTCCATACTTTTTCTAATCTTCATCAATGATCTTGTTGCTAATCTACCGGATAGAATTAAAGCGGCAATGTACGCTGATGACCTGGTTTTGTGGAGCACAAATGAGCATGCATCAGTGGCCACCAGATCACTACAAAGAGTTGTAGATACATTTATTGCATAGTCGGATAAACGGTGTATCAGCACTGACAAGTGCAGCACCACTCTATTTACCCTCTCTCCGAAACAAAAGGCAGGGATCATCCAGATAAATGGAACACCCCTAAGAGAAGATAAAGAACCAACATACCTTGGAGTAACATTTCATAACAGGCTGACATGGAGAAAACACATTTTAAAAAAAGCAGCAGCAAAAGCCAGAAGGAAAATAGACATTCTGAGAAAGCTAAGTGGAACCACATGGGGAGCCAGTGGGAAAATACATAGCAAAGTTAATCAAGAGAGCTTACGACAATACCTGGAATACGAGTCAACTGCGTGGTGTTCAGCATCAAAAATCGCACTACAAGAGTTGGACAAGGTGCAAAATCAAGCTCTTAGAGTCACCACCACAGGAGGGTTGAGATCAACCCCTATAGTAGCAATGGAGAAAATGGGGAGAAAACAAGCACTCAGAGAGCGCAGAGATACGAAAATACTAATACAAGCAGAAAAGCGGTTGAAAAGAAGTAGTTTTATCCACAAGGCCAAACGATTCTGCAGAGAACATACATATTAATAAGTGTATGATCAATCAAGGCATTATTCTCTATGCAAACGTAATTGCACCAGCATTTGGCAGAGAGAGAGAGAGAGAGAGAGAGAGAGAGAGAGAGAGAGAGAGAGGGAGAGAGAGAGAGAGAGAGAGTGAGAGCGAAAGAGAGGGAGTGAGAGTGGGAGGGGGGGGGGAGGGAGAGAACTATTTCTTTCAAAATGAATGAAATTTACAAACATTAATAAAATTGCCTCTACATATAATATTTGTTTACATAAACCCCATAAACTTGCACGGCCTTTCGCCAGTGCGAAAAAAGTGCAATCAGGCCTTGACTGTGCCAGACCAGGTTTTGTACTGCTCACTTCGCCTATTAATCGTCATATCTCTCCTTCCTATCACCTAGACCAGAGGTGGGCAAACTGCGGCCCGGCAACTGATATTATACGACCCTCGAGGACATTTAGAAATATAAATTTTTACTTCGTTTTTAAGTTATTTTGTTGAATTTTACAGAATTGTATGTTTCGTTATGATTGTTTTAACATTTTTAATAACATTTCTTTATAATTTTCTGTTGTTGTAAACAGTCCTTGACCTTCGTAATCATCATCATCATCATCATCATCATCTTCCACTTCTGCCGTCAATTGTCGTGGGGAGAAATAATTCGCGTTCCAGCGCCCGGTGGGCGGCGCTGGATAGTGTCATTCCGTGTGGTTGTACAATGTCTCAGATGTCGTCAATCCATTTTCTTCTTGGACGTCCTCGTGGTCTCGTCGCAGATGATCTTTGATGTAAGGCCAGTGATGGTAGCTGCTGATGTTGCATTCTAACGACATGGCCAAACCACTTGATCTTCTGTCTTTGAATAAATGTGGCACAAGGTGTTGATCCCACAGTCTGTCTGATAGTAGCATTTCTTACTCAGTCTCGGATTGTTAAGTTGGCAGCTCTCCTCAAGCATCTCATTTCGCAGGTGTTGATTTTGCGAAGGTGTAATTTGGATAAAGTCCAGGTTTGAGATTGGTAGCATAGGGTTGGTGAGAATATACTGTTTATTATCTGTCGTTTTGCGGACATGGGTATGTTTGGATGTTTCAGTAAGGGTTATAGTTGATATGTAAGTGCACTAGCTTTTTGACATCTGATTTCAATTTCTCTGTCCAATCTGCCATCTTCTGTGATCATACTTCCAAGGTATTTGAATTCTTTAACTTGTTTCAGAGTTGTGTTATTTATCTGTATACTTAGTGGGCCTGGCGATCTGCTAACTTGCATTACTTCGGTTTTGGCTGTGTTTATACTCATATTGTATCTGCTGCAGGTTGAACTCAGATTAGTAATATGATTTTGTAGTCTGCCCTCATCGCTGTAAAACAGGCACTGATCATCTGCAAATAGAAGTTCATTTATTCCCTGTGGCTCAGTTGTTTCATCTGGAGTAAAGAGTTCTAAATTTTCTGAATCTGTTCTGTCGAGACTTGCTTCTTTGGAAATTCTGTCCATGTAGATATTGAATAGCAGGGGAGAGAGCACACAACCCTGCCTCACTCCTGTATTGACTGTGAACATATCTGATATACCTTCTTGTGTTCTTACTGCACTTTGGCTTGAGTGGTACATGGCTATGATGTTTTCTAGCAATTGCCCTTGTATCCCATAGTCTTCAAGGATGGTCCATAATTTGTATCTGTCTACTCTATTGAAAGCCTTTTCCTGATCTACAAACACAACATTCTGCTGGTCACTATATTCGATAGTTTTTTCACAAATTTGTCTAAGTGTAAATAATGCTTCAGTACAACTGCTCTGCGTTACCTTTCCTTCGTAATATAAAGCAAAAATGCGCATTTATCAATTTTAATATAGAGAAATATTTATCTATATGCAAAAATCTAATCAGGGTGATTTCATGAAAAACAGATATTTCTCCCGGTGAATAAAATTATTTATTTTACAAGAAAATATTAAAATTAAAAGTTTGTTTGATGTTATAAATTATTTCCACATTTACAATGTTCACATCAATTTATTTATTTTAGGATTCTTGATATATTTCTGATATTTATTCTGAGTTTACCCCGTTTTCCGAATAGTTCATTTTCACACAGAACCGGAAGTAGTTTGTTTCATTTCATTTTTAAAGTTTTATAAAATTTCTAACTTAGAATTTTATTAAAACAATGAGTGTCACCAAAAAAAAAAAAAAAAAAAAGATTAGAGATGAATGATGTATTTTTAATGATAAATGGACAACTAAATACTGTTTTATAAAAGTTGCTAGCACATCAGTTTGCTTGTTGTGTCGTGAGTCAGTGGCTGTCTTCAATGAGTACTATTTAAAAAGACATTATCAAACAAAACATTCCGATTTGCGATACAATTTAACAATCGAAGAGAGGGAAACGAAATGCCCGGAGTTGGTGAAAAATTTGGAGAAACAGCAAACTGTTTTCACTAAACAGTCTTCAATTCAAGATGCTGCAACAGAAGCTAGTCGTGTGGTGTCACACAGAATTGTAAAACAGAACAAGCCATTTTCTGATGGCGTGTTCATCAAGGAATGTTTGCTAGAAGCAGCAAAACATTATGTGTCCACATGTACCCATCCAATTACACTCCTCCACCTGAAGCGTTGGCCCAATATGGGTGTCAGGTTTGGTGAGCCCAACATTTGGCTCTAACAGAGAAGGTAGTACTGCCTACTGTCATACGGTAGCTCGGTCATATCTGACTGAGACCTGATTTCTACCAAGACATAAGGTCAGGGGTCTCAATATGCAGGGCTCCAGTCATCGTGCCTTGTGACAATTTTTACCAGGCACCTGGGATTTTTTAATAGATTTCTTAACCCAGCAAGCTCTGTGGCAAACGAGTTATGATCGCAATTGATAACCCCACATACCACGTTTGAAACATAGCTGCGGGCAATTTGGCAGCAGATCACATTGAGCTGGTTTTCATACAATGGTATGAGCGTCGGTTGTTCAGAAAATAATGGCAAACTACTAAACATAAACTTGCCAAGAAACCACAAACAGCCAAAAAATGCTGGGCTTGACTGTGACGTCCTGTAAAAGGATGTTAACTAACTTCTTTGTCAATAATAACAAAGAGCTGGCTCTTGAGAAAAATGGTCTGGCTCCTGAGTTGTTTAGTTGTGTCTACCCCTGCAAAGGTGCTGTACCAACGATACTTTAAAATATGTGTGGCTCCTGAAGATAAAACACAACACACCTGTGCGATGTTTTGATAATTGAAAAACATTTCTCATGAAAAATATAAACATAGGTGATGATACAATTAATGTGTGTGAGCTTGGTGTGGCGGAGACCTTTGCGGGTAAATACAATATATCATTTTGTTGGTGGATGTAGAGTATGATGTTCTTTGTTTCACAATGATATTATTGAATGTTGTGAAAGTTGTGGTACTTTATATACAGAAAGGCAAATAAATATTTTTTTTGTCGAGAGATGGATGTTTTGTTGCATTTATCACAATGATCCTGGTGTGTGGTATTTTTTAAATGTCGTTGTATGTTTAGTTGTCTTCCATGTTTAATATGAAAAAGAATGAGATAATATTAGTGTGTTCTTCTTCTTTCGTTCGCTTGAAATACATCTATAACTGCAATGTTGTCTCCTGTATGAATCTAACAGTCTTTTTTAGTTCACTCAGCGGTCCATAGAATGTATCTTCCACTGTTGTCTCTCTAGGCCAGAAGGTTCGTCTGGATATGTTATAGTTTGGGCAGTCTTGGAGTATGTGCTCTGCTGTCTGTGGCCCCAAACCACATGTACACATGGCTGAGTTACCAATCTTGAATTTTGAATACATGTGGTTGCGCAATCTGTTGTGTCCTGTTCTAAGGCGCAAAATAATGACTTGTTCTGGTCTGTCCATAACGTGGTAGTCATCTTGAGCAGGTTGTGGTGGCCTTCTGACTGATTTGATCATTCTTTTCTTTTGGTGGTATGTAATGGGCACATCAGGCTGTTCGTCTTTTGCTCCTTCCTTAGCCAATTGATCAGCTCTTTCGTTTCCGGGTACTCCACAGTGGGATGGTATCCACTGCATGGTGACCTTATGTTGACTGCTGAGTTCAGAAAGTAGAGTCCTTAGTACTGGCAATTTCCCAGACTGGAGCGCCTCGAGTACTGATTTTGCATCTGTCAACAACACCACTCGGTGAGTGATGCGGTCAGTATCACATCGGTAGTTAGCTTCACTTCCCAAGATAGTTCCTGTACTGTTTGAAGGCTGATCAACCTGGGGGAGGCAGAGGTTCACGTGAGTCTACAACACGCAAGACATGGCCATTGACCTCGACACGTTTGGAGGCTGATCAATCTGAGGGGGGGGGGGGAGTTAGTTAGTTAGTTAGTTAGTCGACAGATCATCCTCGCTGCACATCGAACCATTCAGTCCATAAGTGCTCGGATCCCCTCCTCAGCAAATCCCGCAGCGTGTAGCGGCTAACGACGCCAGTTCTGTGTTGGTTTATCAATCTTCTTTGGCTTCCTGCGTAGTGTTCTTGTTTGGCCACACCTCTTTTAATTTGATGCTCTAGCAGTCTGGCCATTGTTGTAGATTCACAGTCATCACTTGGTTCTCGCAAAAGTCTCACATCACGTAGAGCATTCAGAATGTCAGCCTGGTCCATGGCGCGTCCGCCCTCCACAGTAGCCTCACCTGCGAGCTTGTCAGCCCGCTCATTTCCTTGTACTCCCGCATGCCCTGGCACGAAGATGAAACTAATCTTTGCCAGCCGAGACCGCTTCAGAGGCAGCAACCATTCTCTTCGGATCGACCCCTCCTCTATCCTCTTGATCATGTTCATTGAGTCGCTAAGGAAACAAGCCCTGGTGAATGTCTGTGTCTCGAGCCATGTTATTGCTTTACTTACTGCCATGACTTCCATGGTCAGGCTACTTGTGGTTTCAGTGAAAGCACCAGAGTCCTCCTTCACAATTCTCCCTCCGGCCCGAGCTGTAAAGGCCCATGAGCTTCTCACATGTCGGACGACCGACCCATCTGTGTAGATGACCGCGTCACCGTCTAGCGAATTCTCGAAAATCAACGCTTGTACTTCAGCCTCAACAGCAGCCGGATTTTCTTGTCTGCATTTTCTATCTAATTGGATGCAAACTGAAAAGGATGTGCAGAAGTCTGTTGGCACTTGCACCCACTCCTCGCCAGGTTCTAAGTCCTCAAGTGAACACACCTGTTGAAGAATGTCTTCGGCTTGACCCATCCACGACCGTCCTCTTTTTAACCTGCTGCCCTTCACCTTCCTAATTTCACTATGCAGTGGATGTTGTGTGTTTGCGTTAATTCTGAGGTAGGCGCGTGCCCTGCAAACTTGTATTCTCTCTTCAATGGTTGGAAAATCAAGAAGGTAGCGCATCGCCCTGCATGCTGTATCTCTTGTACATCCAAGAATAATGCGCATAGCTTCATTCTGTATCCTTTCCATCCTTTCTATCTGCTTATGGCTGAGAGTCAAGATTGCCATTGCATACTCCAAAACAGACATGACCAGCCCCTCGTACAGAAGACATAGATGGCGCTGCTCACAGTTTGCTGCCGCCATCACCCGCATCGCTGCCAAACCCCGCTTGGCCTTTGTTATCACCTGGTCTATGTGCACATTATAAGCAAGGCTTCGATCAAACCGTATCCCCAGGTAATTCATTGCCTGCGTTCTTTCCACCGTCTCTGAACACAGCATTACAGTTGGTGTTGGATTGTTGACAATATGATTATTCAACGAGAACCAAGTCACTGTTGCCTTTGTTGGGTTAACCATTGCCCCAGCTTCATCACACCAAGTACTTATGCGATTGAGTTCGGTTTGTAGTTCCCCAGCAACCTCCTCTCTATCCTTACCCTGACGATACACTAAAACATCATCGGCATATGACAATGTCCTGCCAGGTCCAGTGATCTGCTCACTGGTGATTCTCACTGTGTAGGCGTTGAACAGTACCGGAGATAATGGTGATCCCTGTGGTAGGCCAGGATATATTGTTGTTGGTTCCGAAGTCCAACTGCCACATCTAAAAACTACTTTCCGTTGGAAGAGGGCTGCAGCGATCCAACTAAGGAGGAATGGACTTACGTTTAGTTCAAGAAGCTGAAACATTAAAAAATCCAGTGGTACTCTGTTGTATGCGTCCTCAAGATCAATCGCTGCAGCAACGGTTTCAGTGCCTGAGTGGAAACCTTCATAGACATCCTGGGCAAAGACTGCTGCATTGGTCCAGGTTTCTCTTTTTGGACGGTACCCACCCAGGGTAGGTGGGAAAACACCTTGCCTCTCTAGTTGGCTTGATATTTTCCTGGCAACTACCTTCTCCAGCAGCTTGCAGTGGTTCACGTGAGTCTAGAGTACGCGAGTTATAACCATTGATCCATTGGCCTAGACACGTTTGGAGGCTGGTCAATCGGGGGGGGGGGGGGGAGGAAGAGGTTCACGTGAGTCTACAACACGCAAGACATGGCCATTGACCTCGACACGTTTGGAGGCTGATCAATCTGAGGGGGGGGGGGAGTGGTTCACGTGAGTCTAGAGTACGCGAGTTATGACCATTGATCCATTGGCCAAGACACGTTTGGAGGCTGATCAATCGGGGGGGGGGGGGGGGGAGTGGTTCACGTGAGTCTAGAGTACGCGAGTTATGACCATTGATCCATTGGCCTAGACGTGTTTGGAGGCTGGTCAATCTGGGGGGGGGGGGGAGGGAGGCACGCGAGTCTACGAGTCTACAACACGCAAGACATGACCATTGACCTCGACACGTTTGGAGGCTGATCAATCTGGGGGAGGGGGGGGGGGAGTGGTTCACGTGAGTCTAGAGTACGCAAGTTATGACCATTGATCCATTGGCCTAGACACGTTTGGTAGAAAGAATGTCAGGTATACTTGGCATTATGTGTCCTCTGTATCAGAGTTATTAAACACACCTGCGCGAGATTCGGCAGCGGATTGCGTCGCGTTTGTTGTTTACGGGGGTATGTGAGCCGGTCGGTCAGAAAGCAATGGCAAACCACTGAACGTAACACTTGCCAAGACATCAACAGCAGCTGAAACATGCTGGTGTTGACTGCAATGTCCTGTAAAGGATATGCGGAAAAAGAATCAGTGTTACTGAGATAAGAAATACATTAATCATATGTCTTCACCTGCATGAAAGTTGGTTGAAATGTACCTCCACACACACACACACACACACACACACACACACACACACGCACACACGCACGAACGCGCGCACGCACGTACGCACGCACGTACGCACGCACGCACGCACGCACGCACACACACACACACACATACACACTCACACAATTTCGCTCTCTCTCTCTCTCTTGATCTCTTTCTACACTGTACTCTCTCGAATCTCTTTCCCCTCTCTCTCTCTCTCTATCTCTCTCTCTCTCTCTACTGTCTCTCTAATCTATATCTCTACTCTCTATATACTCTCACTCTCTACTATCTCTGCCTATATTCTCTCTCGAATCTCTCTCCATACTCTTCTTCTCTCTCTGTACTGTCTCTATACTCTTTTTACTCTCTCTTACTCTTTTTCTCTACTCTCTCTATTCCCTCTCTCAACTCTCCTTCTACTATCCCTCTCTACTCTTCCTCTACTCGCCCTCTCTACTCTATCTCTGCTCTCTCTCTCCATATATTCTCTCTCGACTCGCTCTAATCTCTCTGCATACTCCCCCCCCCCACGTCTGTATTGCCTCCCTACTCTCTCTACTCTCTCTCTACTCTCTCTACTCCCTCTCTCTACTCTTCCTCTACTTTCTCCCTCTAGAATGCGACTTGCGTGAAATAATGAAAGATCAACAAACAATGCCCAAAGATCCAGGGCTGCAGCAATCCAGCAGAATACAGAACCATAATGCCAACATTGATGAATGACTCGAAGGCCGGTGTTCAACATTTTAAGGCACTATTTATTTGCCTGATTCGAGTTTGTTGCATATTCAATAACATCAGTGACAATTTACAATTCGTTGATACCGTGCCTGTTATGGCCAGGCAGGACGGTATAAAAATATTAATTATGAACAGTATATAGTTGAATACTTGCAACGACCCTGTCACAGTCCTTCCGTCCTTCTATACCGTGCCTATGAGTCACCTTGCTCTGACTTTCTAAGTTTCATTCTGATCTGGGCACATCTGTCCATGATTTTCGGGCTGATATCCATCATGCATTAATATTCTCCTGCTCCTTTCCAATAGTTGTTGGCCATCATAATAGTGTCCTGCCAGTATATATTATATCTCGTTCCAGAGAATCGAATCATGCTGCCTCGCTCGTCAAGTTCTAAGATCTGACTGTTTGTTGTTGTTGACAATTTTTCTGACGTTTTGTCCTTTTTACGTCAGCCTCCTAGTTTCTAGTAAGATTAGGTTCGCGATTTTCTCACTAACTCTAGTTTGCGTCATTTCATCTGCCCTGCTACTTGGCACTCACTCTCCACTCTCTCTCTCCCTCCACATATTCTTTCTCTACTCTCTCGTTGTTTCCCCTCTCTCCTCTCTCTCTCTCTCTCTCTCTCTCTCTCTCTCTCTCTCTCTCTCTCTCTCTCTGGCGGTACACTATATATTTCTTGATATTAACTCCTAACTTGTATTATTGTCCATGTCTTGCTGACCTGCCTTCAACTTGCCACTCGTATACGTTATCCTAATGCTACAAAAATAAAAATAATGACAATTGATTAAAAAAATATTTTCACACACACACACACACACACACACACACACACACACACACACACACACACCGATATATATATATATATATATATATATATATATATATATATATATATATATATATATATATATATCATGATGATTTTCCACTTTTGCCGTCTATCGACGTGGAATGAAATAGTTGACGTTACCGTGGCCGATTGGTGGCGCTGTATATTGTCATTCCGTGTGATTGTACATTGTCTTTGATGTTGTCAATCTATTTTCTTCTCGGGCGTCCTCGTGATCTCGTATGATGTCTTCTTTCATGTGGGGCCAGTGCTTGTAGTTAATGGTGTTTCATTGTAACGAACTGACCGAACTAGTTGATCATCTGCCTTTTACTTGTATGTGGCACAAGGTGTTGATCCAACACTCAGATTTATACTCCGTTTGAGGAAATACTATGGGCATAAAAACACGCCTATATTTACTGCTGCTTTCTTTGCATTCATTCCTATTGACGCATGAAGGTGAACACAGAAGACGAAGATACAGTAGAAGACATATGTAATACTTGAATGTTTGGAAATGGAAATTATGAAAGGTGGCTTACTGAGAAAGTGGAGAAGAGGAGAAGCACAACGTAGGATTCAGGATGCGACGGATAATTTACACATGACATTAACTTAGGTAAGACACCTGGTGTAACATAGAACGAAATTTGGTAAGACTTTAGACCAGTGGTTCTCAACCTTTTTTGGCCCATGCACCCCTTCACTATATGTTCAGAACGTCATCCACCCCCTTTTCGTATTTCCTCTCTATAAATTCCCCTTCCCCGCCCCTACACAGTGTATATAAAAATGGAAGCAAAATTTAATAACACAAGTCTACACGTCTACATAAAATGTGATATGCGTGTCTACTTACATTATTACATTATAAAATGAATTTAAGAAGAGCGAGAAGTACAGAACTGTAAAGTATGGAGGGAAAAACAATATCAAATAATCGGTTCGTGTACGAGGGGAAGTCGATAAGTAAGTCACAAATGGCTGCAGAAAAGTAACTGAACATGATAACAACTTGAAACCAGTTTATTTTTATACATACATTGTCCCTTTTCGTGATGACGGAGTTAATCCTGACTGTGTTACCAAGGAAATCCCCTTTGTCAGACTAAGAAAAAGAGTGAGAATAGGAACGTGGAATGTGAGAAGTCTGTACGAGGGAAAGCTTAAAGTAGTATGTGATGAGATAGAGAGGTTAAATATTGAAATTTTAGGAATTAGTGAACATCGCTGGAAAGGCAAGGGACATTTTACAACTGAAAATGAAAGTCTTTTCATTTATTCTGGTAGAGACGTCGGAGGCCAGGGTGGTTTAGATAAAACAACTGCAAAAGCTTTACTGGAATATAACCCAGTTAGTGATAAAAGCCTCACTATTAGACTTAAAGGCAGGCCAAAAAACACAACACTCGTACATATATATGCACCTACTTCAACAGCAGAGGAGGACGAAATTGAAGATTTTTACAACACACTGCAAGACACATTAAATAAGATTAGTCATAATGATATAGTAATAATACTGGGAGATTTTAATGCAAAAGTAGGTACATGAAGAGCTGAAAATGAGAGACACGTTTTAGGAAAATTTGGGTTGGGAAACAGAAATGATGCAGGTGACAAATTAATTGAATTTTGCACAGAAAATGAGTTAATGATAGCCAACACACTTTTTAAACAACATCCAAGAAGACTCTTCACATGGAAGTCCCCGGACAGTATTACCAAAAATCAGACAGATTATATTTTAATACAAAGAAGATGGAGATCAAGCATAACATTTTTATGCATTAGACTTTTAGCTTTGTTTGCAGGCTTATTCCAGTTCTGTCCCATACATTCTTGTACAGTCTGCCAAAGGCCACACTGGCCTTGGAGATTCTTGCATTCACTTCGTCATCAATTGTGACAGCTTGTGACACAGTGCTGCCAAGATAGGTGAATTTGTCCACAACACTTAGTCTATGACAATTCACTTTGATATTCGGCACAGTGTGATTATTCTCTGGAGCTGGCTGGTACATAACTACAGTCTTCTCCAAGTTGATATTGAGCCCAAAGTTGGCACAGGCATGTGAGAAAGCTGTAACATTATGTTGCATGTCCGCCTCTGAGTTGGCGTACAGAGCGCAATCATCAGCAAACAGGAGCTCTTTGACGGTGTCGCTGTTAATGTTGGTTATAGCTTTCAGCCTTCTGAGATTGAATAACTTTCCATCCATACGGTAGTTGATGTCTATTCCAATGTAGTCGTTCTCGAAGGCATTCATCAACATGGCTGAAAACATGAGGCTGAACAGTGTTGATGCCAGGACACATCCTTGCTTCACTCCATTGGTGACAGGAAAGGGTTCAGACATTTCACCATTTTCCTGTACTCTTGCCTGCATACCATCATGAAACAGCCGCACTATGTGGACAAACTTTCGTGGACAGCCATATTTTGCCATGATCTTCCACAGTCCTTCTCTGCTGACTGTATCAAAAGCCTTGGTAAGGTCAATGAAAGTGGAGAACATTTCGCAGGTCTGTTCCTGACATTTCTCTTGCAGCTGCCTTGCAGCGAAAATCATGTCAACAGTTCCACGTTCTTTTCTGAAGCCACATTGACTCTCAGAAAGAAGACCTTGATCGAGATGGGCCGTGAGGCGATTGAGAAGAATTCTGGCGAGTATCTTCCCTGCAATTGAAAGCAAGGAGATGCTCGGTGGTTGTCACAGGATTGGCGGTTTCCTTTACGTTTGTAAAGGTGGACTATTGACGCGTCCTTGAAATCTTGTGGCATGGTCTTGTTCACCCATATGTTTGTAAAGACATGGTGAAGCTGCTCTGTTAGGACCGGCCCACCTGCCTTGTATATCTCTGCCGGGATGGCCTCCGGACCAGGTGCCTTGCCGCTGGAGAGTTGCTGGATGGCTTTGTTTACTTCCACTATGGTTGGCAGGTCATCAAGTGTCTCATTGGTGGGAACTTGAAGAAGGCAGTTGACGGTTTCTTCATCGAAGAAGGAAGTTGCATTTAAGATGTTGCTGAAATGCTCTGCCCAGCGTTGAAGGATTTCTTTCTTATCGGTGACCAATGTTCCCCCATCTGCACTGAGGAGGGGAGCTATGCCTGATGATGTAGGACCACAGACCACTTTCAGTGAGTCGTTGAAGTTTTTCATATCATGTCTGTTAGCAAAGCCTTGAATTTCATCAGCTTTGCTGCTCAGCCAGGAGTCCCGCATGTGCCGAAGTTTCTGCTGCACTACTCTCTGAATGTTCTTGAAGGCATCTTTTTTAATGTTGACTTCGGGTCATTCAAATGTGCCTTGAGGAGAAGATGTTTCTCGGCCAGCAATTGGTTGATGTCTTCGGAATTTTCATCAAACCAATCTTTATGCTTTCGGGGGGCTGGCCCAGGATTTCCATAGCAGCGTTGTAAATTATGTCCTTTAGGGCTCTCCACTCTGTTTCTGTATCCTGATTAGGTGCAGCAATGGGCTTGAAGCGGTCTTCCAGCATATTTTCAAACGACTGCTGCATTTTTTTGCTGTTTAGGCGGGTGAAATTTAGTTTTTTTTGCATTTTTACCCCCTGAGGACGCCGTGGCGGCCTGATGTGAATGTTTATTTTTGAGACAATGAGACGATGGTCTGTCCAACATTCGGCACCACACATGGATTTTGTTACCCGAACGTCTTGTCTGTCACTTCTCCTGACGATGACATAGTCAATGAGGTGCCAGTGTTTCGAGCGAGGGTGCATCCACGATGTCCTGTTTCTCATGGGG
The DNA here is from genome assembly GCA_963921405.1 of Cepaea hortensis. NCBI lineage: Eukaryota > Metazoa > Mollusca > Gastropoda > Stylommatophora > Helicidae > Cepaea > Cepaea hortensis. The sequence continues at coordinate 66,005,557 of OY992890.1, read as the reverse complement.
AGACGGAAAATTGTGTTGGTAATCAGGAGATCGTGTTCGGCACATGTCTGAAGGAGGAGGAGTGATATATGACGTTGGATGAAGAATGACTTGTGCAATGACTTGGATTAAAGTGAGGAAGAGTTGCGCAACTCGTCGACCTCACTCTCTCGCCTGAGTCCATCTGAGTCCAGTGGCAAGACAAGTCGAGACGACAGGAGAATACAGGTGCAGTGGATGACCAGGGCGCTCTACGTGCCTTGCCGTGCTCATTACGTTCCACAACGCTTTGCAGGTAAACGCCGTCTTGCCCGTTGAATCAGGAATGATTTCTTCCGCGCAGTCTGCCGAATCCTGTCTTCACATGCTGGGTAGGCATACCCTACTTTACCGCTTGGTTTGACACCAAATCTGCAACCCGCGCCTGGTTTAGCCAGCCTCTCACAGCTGTTGCCCTGGGGGTGGCCGCTGTCGCATGCTACAGCTACTAGGAGCCACAGGCACGAGCTGGGTGTCAGGCTTGGACCAGTGGGGGATGGGTCCTGAAAAGGACATGAGAGTCATCCTTACCAAAGGTGCTACCAATGCCTGACACCCCGTACCCCCCAGAGAACTATCTTCATTCCAATACCAAAAAAGGGCAACCTGAAATTATGCACCAACTATAGAACTGTTGCCCTGATCAGTCATGCAAGTAAAATTCTACTAAGAATCATATTGGGAAGACTTCGTAAGAAAATGGAAGAAGAAATTAACGTGGTTCAAGCTGGATTCAAACAAGGAAGAGGAACAAGAGATCACATTCTCAATATGCGTTTAATAATAGAGAAGTGCAGAGAATTTAATGTAAACCTATTCTCATGTTTTGTAGATTATTCAAAGGCATTTGACTGTGTACAACATCAGAAACTTTGGGAAATCATGAGTAATATGGGCTTTCCACCACATGTAATACAACTCATAAGAATGCTCTATCTAGACCAACAAGCAGCGGTTAGAATAGATGGTGAGACATCAGATTGGTTTGACATCAAGCAAGGAGTCCATCAAGGATGTGTGTTGTCCCTCTATTTGTTTAACCTGTACGCCAAAAATATAATGAGAAATGTAAGAGATGATATAAATAGGGAGCTTTATGATGCCATAAATATCGGTGGTCTTGACATACCAGAGATTCGGTATGCTGATGATACAGTATTGCTATCCACAACACAAACTGGTATAGAAAACCTAACAGCCTCAACCCAACTGAATAGTGAAAATGACAACTTGTATCTTAACATTGCAAAAACAAAGATAATCGATACAGATAAAACGAATAAAAAAGAGGGGTATATCCTGGGAAGAGAGGAAGAGGAAGGCCAAAGAGAAGATGGGTGCAGGATGTGGCTAATGATCTCCAGATGGGTGTATCGGACGCGGGACATCTTGCTTATGATCGAGAGGTTTTCCGGAAGGTTGTTATGGGAGCTAGGTTATGCCAAGGACATGCTACTGAATGAATGAATGAATGAATTGTCCCTTTATTTCTCAACATAATTTCAACCAACATTGGTGCACTTATCCCATCGTTTTATCAGTCCTCCCAAAACGGCTGCATAGAACTGCCTGCTCTGTTTTCTAAACCACGTTTTCACTTCACATTCAACTTCGGCGTCATTCGTGAAATGTCTCCCGCCAAGGTGAGTTTTCAGTGGACCAAAAAGGTGGAAATCGCTAGGGGCTAAGTAGGTGGATGTTCCAGAACTTTCCACCTTTGTTGATTAATTTTATCCTGAGTTAATCGAGCTGTATATGGTCTGGCATTGTCATGATGAAGCAACACTCCTCTAGTCAGCAGTCATGGACATTTCAATCAATCATGCATTATGCTGTATGCTGAATCATGTGAGTAACCTATTGCAGATGCTACAGAGTCTATCGTTACTTGCCTGTCACCTCTAATCATCTCCTCCACCCGCTGCACGGATGCGTCTGTTGCAATCTCAACAAAGACGACCAGATCGGATTTCATCAACAATTTTAGAGCATCCTTGAGAAAATTGTTCTACCCAGCTATGCACCGCTTTACGGGACAAACATTTGTCAGCATAAACAGGAAGTATTTCCTTATATATGTCACTAGCTGACCCGGCCCGGCTTCGCCCAGCACCAGGCGGGGATCTATCTATCTATCTATCTATCTATCTATCTATCTATCAATCTATCTATCTATCTATCTATCTATCTATCTATCTATCTATCTATCTATCTATCTATCTATCTATCTATCTATCTATCTATCTATCTATCTATCTATCTATCTATCTATCTATCTATCTATCTATCTATCTATCTATCTATCTATCTATCTATCTATCTATCTATCTATCTATCTATCTATCTATCTATCTATCTATCTATCTATCTATCTATCTATCTATCTATCTATCTATCTATCTATCTATCTATCTATCTATCTATCTATCTATCTATCTATCTATCTATCTATCTATCTATCTATCTATCTATCTATCTATCTATCTATCTATCTATCTATCTATCTATCTATCTATCTATCTATCTATCTATCTATCTATCTATCTATCTATCTATCTATCTATCTATCTATCTATCTATCTATCTATCTATCTATCTATCTATCTATCTATCTATCTATCTATCTGTAAACGAAAAGAATGCTAAAGCAGAGGGAGACAGGGTTTCCCTATACTTGGGTGCTAGAGAGAAAGAAATGCAACGTCGACTGCGTTAGGGCCACAGTTAAGAAGAGAAAAAAAAGAAAAGAGTTTAAGCACCTCATACATTCCTCTCGCTGCTCAAGAAAGAGATAGGATAAGAAGAAGATGGTTACCAGGTTCGGGTAGACAGAGAATCAAGATATCTTAATTTTTGATTCCAGGCAATGAATTACCCAATAGGCAGTTCCAACCACAGCAATTATTCAACTCAAATAACAAACCAAATAACATACTGATATCAATTTTATTGCTAAAACAAATGAACCCTTTCAAAACCGAGATAATGCCAAACAAATCAAAACCACATAATTCTATCCGTAATTAGGAACCCAAATAGACTCCTGATACGACCATACTAACTCATAGCTGCAAATAAACAAACAAAATGCACAAAATTATAGACTCTGCCACCATTTGACACATTCAGTTGCATCCATAAAAAGACTTCACAGGACAACCAGTACGACAATGGTGTATGTAAACAATGTCTTTGTGGCACCAACATAGACATGGACTGTGTAAATTCACACCAACCACACGATGCTTCCACTGGACAACAATGATACGAATAGGTTATAGGATATGCTCCACATAAAAGAATAAATGACAAAGCACTCCTACTCTACAGCATCCTATGCTTGCTACCAGCTCACCACATATCCCTAGTCTCACACCATATCCATCATCACAATCACCATCACAATCATAATTACCATATGATCACTCTTGCAGGGTCATGCTCACAACCATGTCACCATAGCCATATCACCATCACAATCAACAAATGACCACTCTCATCATAGCCATCCTCATCCCAATCATCTTAGTTGACATCATTACATGATCAGCCTCAACATAGTCATTACCACAATCATATCACCATCACAATCATCAAATGATCACTCTTACCATAGCCATCATCATCCCAATCATCTTAGCTGACATCACTACATGATCAGCCTCAACATAGTCATTACCACAATCATATCACCATCACAATCATTCTTACCATAGCCATCATCACAATCCTAATCCCAATCATCTTAGCTGAGATCACTACACGATGCCAAGGCTACACAGCAACACCAATAAGTAACAAATTCAACGTAGAGCACAACTGAGCTACACCGGTGTACAACGACTCTAACAGGACAACACCATTTGAACATGTACATACAGGACATAAATACAGTTCAATGCACCAACAGCAATCAAGCAGACATATAGGATATGCAACTCAATATGACATCGCCAGGACACCCACCTTTGTACTGATGACAACTAGACAACATCAATATGCCAGATGTACAGTTCTACACATGACACCAGCAACAATCAGGACAAAGGCTATAACATAAGTTACCGCCAACAACTCAGACATATAACGCCACATAAAGTCATTACAGTATTATTCCCCACTTTGATCAAGCTCAGCCAATAATACCCCAGATCCATTATGAGTGCCCTGTTCAGCACCTCTTGTACTGGCTGATCAGGAGACTATTCTTATTTGTTCACATTTGACAAACCTGAACAACACAGATTATTATCCTCATAATCATGAACCTTATAATTATAAACAACACTATCATATGTGTAGTGTTCAACCTGGCACCTTCATCACTGCACACAGTCATGAATAATTATTACCATAGCTACATTTATCTAGGAGAACATAACAGACATTGTCATCAAGCACCACCTGTCTACTGCTTTCACCGTGCCATTCTATACCTCCGTACGCCAACCATCACTACAGTTTCAGCATTATTGAGACATACTAAGTCATCTGACTTCAAACACAATATAGCATGGTGGGGGTGCCTCTGGCTGTGCAGTTCATAATTGCCTAGTTTGATCACTGCAGATCAATCGCCTCAGCCATTGCTGTGCACTTATAAACAAAGCTACCAGCCTAATGTAATTTCTACTAACTAAACCCACACTGATATGCCATAACAGAGACACACTGATTCTTCCTGTCATGGTAATTTAAATGCGCCCACAATGCACCACACCTAAAACATTACCTGTTATACCTGTTATGTGCCACAAACATAAATATGGTTTCCCCACCCTGTTGTCATTTTCGTGGGTATAGTTATATTTCAATACACCTCCCTGCAGCACTTGGCCTGGCTGCCTCCTTACAGATTTTCCTCCTCACTAGCATTAATGATAACCCCATTTCCTGTGTCTCCGTTCTCCATATACTCTCTTGGCTGTGATAATCCTACCCCTTATCATATATCAAACACTGCTGTGTTCAGGTCCCTATAGGTGCAATGACTTTCCTCTTGTCAGAACCTGGGCATCCTGGCTTCTAATACATTCTCTGTTCATGGTGATGCCATCATCATCACGTGCCACTTCTACAACATTCATTATAGGGATTATTTAAATGCATTATAAGAATCCAATCATAGTATTCACAAGTGGAATTCTTCAACAACAGTCTGTCCAGCCTACCTCAAGCCTTTGTGATCACAACAAAGTCACACCCAGCCCACAACAACAGCGCAGTCTTCAGGTGATTGTTCATCTCAACACAGGAGGAGTATTCCCTACATCTCTTCCTACCGTCTCTCTACCTTTCTACTTGTCTGAATTCTGCTAAGCTACTTGGACATTTGAGCGGCCTCCTCTTGGACACATCACTGCGAATCTCCACCTATCTTCTTGTTTACCTTTTCAACTTGCATTCAGCCATCTTGCAGAAGCCTGCAATCTTGCGCAGACCGTATGCGCAGTAGCCTGTCAGGAGAGCTATACACTGTTATATTCTGCTGGGGATGTACTCCCAGGTTTTCCTACATGCTAGCAACTTGAATTTAATGGTCACACTCAGGAATTAGTTAGTAATTAATTATATTTTACATATTGGAAGGGCAAACCTACGTTTATTATTACACTTTGCCTATCATGCGAATGGTGGGTTTTTGATTAACCCCGCGCCTTCTCCGTCTTATAAAATTATTCAGTAGCATTGCAAATGTTAACTCTTTCTTAGATTTAGAACTAAGTATAGAGAATACATACCAGTCACAGCGATCAATACATTTGTAACATTGGTGATCTTATCACTCATAGCGGCATTTGCGCCATTTCTCAGTGGCTATAGCTAATTTCAAGTTTCGGGCTTAAGCACCCTCTGGCTTCCAAATTCGGTTTGAAGAGGCCCCTTTTATCCCGATGCTGGCGCGGCTTCGCAACCTAAGTCACACGGACATTTCCATGTATCCCACGAGAGACTACCAATCAGCTTACAGCACGCCCTGGCCAATTTGCATGTTTAATCTGTATCTCTAACTTACTTGACCCCCGCTACGTCCCCACCTGGGTTCAGAGTCCGCTGTGGATGCATGTGTGTTCCCACAGCCGTAAATATGCCAGCCTTCGGTACCTGCTTTTGTCCTTTGACAGTCTCCGTTTATTTCTGATCTCGTATGTACCTATAAACTACGTGGCATGTGTTGTTTTCTGACAGCTCCAGATTAATCCTGAACTGTTTGTAACTATAAATTCTCCACCATCTAGAGTTACTCACGGCCACTTGACAGTTCAGAACAGATTTACATTACTTTTGGCTGAAAAATCTTACTCTAGTTTCTGTCTGGGTGACCCAGGGTTTACCAGTTCATTTGTAGCCCGAGGCCCTGAACTCCCTAACCGTTTAAAACATATCCTGGACGATGAACTTAGGTACTTCCAAATTCCACAACCAGTTTTGTTGGCACTACTATCCTGTGCCTTATTATCCCCTTTTGTGACGCATCCGGCGTTCACATATCTATCTATCTATCTATCTATCTATCTATCTATCTATCTATCTATCTATCTATCTATCTATCTATCTATCTATCTATCTATCTATCTATCTATCTATCTATCTATCTATCTATCTATCTATCTATCTATCTATCTATCTATCTGTCTGTCTGTCTGTCTGTCTGTCTGTCTGTCTGTCTGACCCGGCCCGGCTTCACCCAGTCCCTGGTGGGGAGGATCTCATTTATTTAATTCATATAAGTAGTCATATAAGCTCCCGTTCCCGACTATCTGTCTGTCTGTCTATCTGTCTGTCTATCTGTCTGTCCGACCCGGCCCGACTTATATCTATCTATCTATCTATCTATCTATCTATCTATCTATCTATCTATCTATCTATCTATCTATCTATCTATCTATCTATCTATCTATCTATCTATCTATCTATCCATCCATCCATCCGTCCGTCCGTCCGTCCGTCCAGCCAGCCAGCCAGCCAGCCAGCCATCCAGCTATCTATCTATCTATCTATCTATCTATCTATCTATCTATCTATCTATCTATCTATCTATCTATCTATCTATCTATCTATCTATCTATCTATCTATCTATCTATCTATCTCTATCTATCTATCTATCTATCTATCTATCTATCTATCTATCTATCTATCTATCTATCTATCTATCTATCTATCTATCTATCTATCTATCTATCTATCTATGTTCGGCCCGTTCCCGTTAAATATATAGATAGAATAGAAGAATAGATAGATTGATAGTTGAAAATATGATTGGAAGAGATCTATCTAAAGTAAACTTACCAAGATATCACGAACAGCCAATAAATGGTGGGCGGTGGGTTGACTGCAGAGTACTGCAAACGATATGCAACTAACTTTCTCTCACAAAAAATTACTTTTTGTTTTTAACGAACAAAAATCTTTCGCAGGCCCGTCCTACATTCTGCCCTTCTTCTCTATTTCCTCTCATACATTCTTTCATTCAACATCTCTTATGAAGCAATTCTTTGACAACAAAAGAACAACAAGCATTAAAATGCATGAAAAGTAACTCGTTGAGGAAATGTTTAACATGGGCATCATAAATACCCAATGCGGGTGTAACGCGTCATACATATGAGAATGTTAAAAAAAAATTAATGTGCTGTTGAAGAAACATAAAAAGATGAGTTAGAAAATTTTCACTATTTAAATAGATGCATTATTTTTATGAAAACTATGAAAATGCCTTAAAGATATCATTATTTACTATATATATATAAAATAATAGCAATGTTATTAAAAGTTATGACCCTTGAAATAACTTTTCTTATGTTAAGTCCCCTCGCTATAGAGAAATGATAATGTAAATTTAAATATTAAATTATAGTAAGTAACTTGCTGATTGTACACTAAAAAACTATGACAGTTGGTTGCACGGGAATGAACAGAAAACATGTAGAAATTTCATCTCAATTGGATGGACCGTTCGCGAACGCATAAAGAACGGACATAAATACATACATACATTGTGTTTTATAGATATAGATTTGCAGGCAGTCCTTTTGCTCACCAACAAAAACGCACAACTGCGCGTTGCTCTTTGGTGTACACTCCGTAAGTACAGTCGTCATTTTGTTTATGCGCTGTGTATGCACATGAGACACCTAGCGCCACCTGACGAACGGGAATATAAAGTTCTATGTTGCTATCACCTAATTACACCTGTAGAAAACACCGACTACATTTACCTGTCATCGCACAGAACTTTGTGACTTACTTATTGACTCGCCCTCACGTTAACGCGATCTTTAAATAATCTTAACACCCCCCCCCCCTCTTGGAAACCATAAAATTCCTCCGGGGTGGGGAGGGGGGAATTCCCCACCGGTTATGAACCACTGCTTTAGACTCTAATTGGGATGGGTAGGGTGCGGGGGGTGGGAGATAATCTGCTTGGAGAAAGCCACTGAATGTTGATGCTTGAATAATTTGGTTAAAGTGGTCGCAGCTTTTGGCTTAAGAAGCCGCGACACCGTAATGGGTAGCTCCTGGCCTGCGGGTCCGTTGGTCATGAGTTCTAGTCTGCATCGGAGCTGATATTTAAAATTTACCTCGGCTCCCAGATCGATCTTGGGTACTAGGAAATATCTTGGAATTAAAAGCAGCCTGAGCAATTTTGACCATATTAGTCACCGAGTGCTATTGATCTATTAAATTATGGGTTTATCACCATCTACCCAATGCCACTTAAGGCGTGTAGAAGAGCCCTTTGCTTACTTACAGTTCTTGATACGAGTTTTTGACTTTGGTTTTTGACCTGAATGTTTGACTTGAGTTTTTGACTTATTCTGTTTTCCACATAAGCGTACTTCATGTCTAACTTCTGGAGGGTTTCTTCAATCGTTTAATTTTTCCTCACATCTAGAGAAATAATAACAGGTTGTTGTTATTTTTGTTGTTGTTTGTGAATGCTCTAGAAAATTGGGTTTTCACTCGTAAGTCCAGTGCATTCTCGTTCGGGTCGCCCAAGCCCCGGAAATGGGATTACATCTATCGGCGTGAGGTTTGTGTAGGGACATTTCTCCCGCCCGGGAATGGGATTACATCTATCGGCGTGAGGTTTGTGTAGGGACTTTTCTCCCGCCCGGGAAATAAAAATGCCATCTCCACGTGGATTGTGTTGTCGAGCCGTCCCTCCCCTCCCTCAGCCCAGAAACCAGCGGGGTTGTCCAAGACCGGTACTGGGACTTCACATCTGTGAGACTATAACTTGACTATATTACAGCACAGCGCTTTGGACTCGCTGGAAATAGACCTGGGTTCGTTTAGCCATAGGATAGTGGTAGTTTATTGTCAACATATCCCAAAGTGTTCATTGTCAATATACTCCAAAGCTTTCATTGTCAACATATCCCAAAGTGTTGACTGTCAACATACTCCAAAGCTTTCATTGCCAACATACTCCAAATCTCTCATTTTCAACATATCCCAAAGTGTTGATTGTCAACATACTCTAAAGTTTTCACTGTCAACATATCCAAAGTGTTGATTGTCAACATCTCCAAAGCTTTCATTGCCAACATACACCAAAGCTTTCATTGCCAACATACACCAAAGCTTTCATTGCCAACATACACCAAAGCGTTCATTGCCAACATACATCAAAGCTTTCATTGCATACATACTCCAAAGCTTTCAATGCCAACATACTCCAAAGCTTTCATTGTCAACATACTATAAAGTGTTGATTGTCAACATACTCCAAAGTGTTGATTGTCAACATACTCCAAAGCTTTTATTGTCAACATACTCCAAAGTGTTCATTGCCAACATACTCCAAAGCTTTCATTGTCAACATACTCCAAAGTGTTCATTGTCAACATACTCCAAAGTGTTCATTGTCAACATACTCCAAAGCTTTACTTGCCAACATACTTCAAGGACTTAATTGTCACCATACTCCAAAGCTTTCACTGTCAACATACACCAAAGTGTTCATTGTCAACATACTCCAAAGTGTTGATTGTCAACATACTCCAAAGCTTTCATTGCCAACATACTCCAAAGTGTTCATTGTCAACATACTCCAAAGTGTTCATTGTCAACATACTCCAAAGCGTTCATTGTCAACATACTCCAAAGTGTTCACTGCCAACATACTCCAAAGCTTTCACTGCCAACATACTCCAAAGCTTTCACTATCAACATACTATAAGTGTTGATTGTCAACATAATCCAAAGCATTCATTGCCAACATACTTCAAAGTGTTCTCTGCCATCATACTCCAAAGCTTTCACTGTCAACATACTCCAAAGCTTTCACTGTCAACGTACTCCAAAGCTTTCATTGTCAACATACTCCAAATTGTTGATTGTCAACATACTCCAAAGCTTTCACTGTCAACATACTATAAGTGATGATTGTCAACATACTCCAAAGCTTTCACTGCCAACATACTCCAAAGCAGTGGTTCCCAAGCTTTTCAAGCAGAGGGCCATATCTACTATTCTCGGGCAACAACGTTATAAAATTATAAAAGTCGTCCAATATCACTCTTACCTTTCTTAACTATGGTCAACAAAATTCTAAAACCTTAATGGCACTCAGTGTCAGTACTACACTGCGGTCACTTTTTGGTTTAAAATCAAAATTTTTTTTACCAATACATTTTTAATCAGTTTCGAAGATCGCTATTAATGTAATTAATTTATAATTGTAACTGTTATTCATAACCATTCACTTAAGTTCAGACGCCAGTTAATCAATGTCTGGGCACAAATCTGTCGTGCCCAAAGTCAAAAGCGCAGCTAGGCTAATGTCGGCAGTCTGGAACGTTGCTTGTTTTTTATAACGGTCAATGCGGAAAATGACTGCTCGCATCTGTAAGTCGAACCAAAACGATAAATGTATCTCTGGGCGAATGATCGCAAGTGTTCAAATTGTTCGACAGACAATAGTTTCCATAATAAAATCATATGATCAGTTGAAAGTGAAGCAGACAGCTTCAGCAATTTACATATCAGTGCAGAATTGCATTTCAAATCAATTACTTCGTGCTGAAGCTTTTGCTGTAACTGACAGAGCTTGACATCAGGACATACGAACGGGTTTATGCTGAGGGCAACATTATCCCCCTCTATTGTGAACCCTTGAAATCTCGACTGAAAGATATCCAGAAGACTTTCAACTTTTACTTTATACTGTAACAAGTCACATATATTTTCCATCATAAGCGTCTTCAGACTTGGAAACACCTCTAAAGTCCTTTCAGTCGGCTGTCCGATAAACAGTCGAAGTGTTATTTTAAATGAAGAAATGTCATCACACAAATTTGTGAATAGTTTGAATTTTCCTTATATCCTCGCATTTTAAAGAGTTTAAATGAGACGTGATGTCTACCAAAAGTGCCAGGTCATTAAGGTAGTCATCGCTCAGCAGACATTCCCGTTCTGTAGGCAATTCATTTATTTAAAACAGAAACAGATAGACACTATTTTTCAGTGCCCAGAAACGTGACAGAACTTTCCCTTTAGATAGCCATCTGACATCACAGTGTAACAGTAGCTCACCGTATTCCTCGTTCAGGTCTGATAGAAACTGTCTGAACTCATGCCTGTTCAGCGCCTTAATTCGAATTTTGTTCACACATCTCAGAACTTCATCCATGACATGTTTCAGATTTAATATCTTTCCACACAGAGCTTCTTGGTGAATGATAAAATGATATTTTAATATAGTGCGGTCAAGAAACTGTTCCAATAATGCAAGACATCTAGATTTTTTACCCGTCAAAGCCGGAGCACCGTCGGTGCATACACTGTCCACTTTGGTCCATTCTATGTTGTTTTTCTCTACACACAACTTCAGAGTTTCAAACAGATCAGTTCTTTTGGCATCGATTCAAGTCTAGAAGTTCTTCAATGACTTCAAAATTATCATTTATTGCTCGAACAAAAACTGTGAACTGAGCTGTGTTAGAAATGTCAGTGGATTCATCCAGTGCCCATGAAACAAATTTAAGATTTTTGATATGTGCTGCCACTTGACGATGAACATCGCTGGCCAATTCTTCATCTTGTCTGGACATAGTATTATTAGACAAAGAAATCTGATCAAATTTTGTTTCACACTTTTTGTCGCCAAGCATTCTAGAAGCAAATTTAAGGGAAGGTTTGATTATTTCTTCTGCGTCAGTGAAGGGCTTCTTTTGCGAGACAACAGAAGAGCCACTTCGTACGACGCAACACATGCATTCTTGCTCTGTTCGTTAGCCTTGGTGAAAAATGACTGCTGCCTGGTCAGACAAATGAACTGATTGGATATTGAGCATGTATGTCTTACTGTGTGGTCGTGAAGTGTCGTTTCAGATTAAATGTTTTTTGTAAGTTTAAGCAAACGTTATTTACCACTAGGCATAAACATAAATTTCTCCGTCCAATCTTCATTGAATTTACGTTAAGCAACTCATCATCTCATTTCTTCATGTTCCTCATGTACCTTGTGGTGTCGAGGTGAAGTATAAACAGCGAGAGAGTGCCGGCTTTTGGGTTTTATGTATCGATATTCCCATGGACTCTGTAATTCCCTGCGTCCATCGTTTACGTGGTCGGCCTCTTCTTCTGCTTCCATCAGGTCCGTACACCATTGCTTGTTCTTGTTATGGTATACTGTTAGTTGGTAATCTACTAGCATGGCCAAACGACAAGCAACGTCTTCACATTTTCACCTTTTACCACTGTTTGATTTCAGATTTCCCACACTCATGTTTATAGTCTTTAACGTTAAATTTGTATTTGAAAAAATCTATTTTCAACACAATACTAACGACTATGCTAAACAGCTGTAACAGACGACAACATGGAACTTTGAGCATTTTTATTGGTCGACAAGGCTGGGATATGGGAACTTCATAACGCGTCGTTGCGAGCTGAACAGGCGCATTCTATAATATCTGAGCATAACAACCACGAGGAGAGTAAATTTTCGCACACTGACTGGACGCTCCGAGTGCATTTTTGAAATTATTAAAATATATTCTGTTAAATGACGAGGGCCGGTCTCTCTGGACGAGGGGTTACAACACTTTCTCCGTAATTCCGTTTATCACGCAGAGTCTCGTAGCGGGCGAGAACTGGGAGCGGTTTTACCCCCGCTTGTGACTTGCAGAATAACTGAGCCGGCCGCTCAGAAAGCAATGGCAAACTACTGAGCGTAATCTTGCCAAGAAATCAACAGACAGCTGAAAGATGCTGCTGTTGACAGCGATGTCAACATTCATTTACAACATTCATTTCACAATGTTTATTTTTCTTCCTATGTAAATGTATAATGCTCTTGATGAATGAAAGACGAGTGATTGGAAGGGCCGAATGTAAGACGGGCCTGCGCGCCCAATTTGTGACCCTAATAAAGTTGATTTGATTTGATTTGATGTCCTGTAAAGGATATGCGAAGTAAACTATAAAAAAAAAATGACGAGGCCACTTTCATGGGGCCGTGGTTTGGGAACCTCTGCTCCAAAGCTTTCATTGTCAACATACTCCAAAGCTTTCATTGCCAACATACTCCAAAGTGTTCATTGCCAACATACTCCAAAGTGTTCATTGTCAACATACTCCAAAGTGTTCATTGCCAACATACTCCAAAGCTTTCACTGTCAACATACTATAAGTGTTGATTGTCAACATACTCCAAAGCTTTCATTGCCAACATACTCCAAAGTGTTCACTGCCAACATACTCCAAAGCTTTCACTGCCAACATACTCCAAAGCTTTCACTGTCAACATACTCCAAAGCTTTCACTGCCAACATATTCCAAAGTTTTCATTGTCAACATACTCCAAAGCTTTCACTGCCAACATATTCCAAAGTTTTCATTGTCAACATACTCCAAAGCTTTCACTGCCAACATATTCCAAAGTTTTCATTGTCAACATACTCCAAAGCTTTCACTGCCAACATATTCCAAAGTTTTCATTGTCAACATACTCCAAAGCTTTCACTGCCAACATATTCCAAAGTTTTCATTGTCAACATACTCCAAAGTGATCATTGCCAACATACTCCAAAGCTTTCACTGTCAACATACTCCAAAGCTTTCACTGTCAACATACTATAAGTGTTGATTGTCAACATACTCCAAAGTGATCATTGTCAACATACTCCAAAGCTTTCACTGCCAACATATTCCAAAGTTTTCATTGTCAACATACTCCAAAGTGATCATTGCCAACATACTCCAAAGCTTTCACTGTCAACATACTCCAAAGCTTTCACTGTCAACGTACTCCAAAGCTTTCATTGTCAACATACTCCAAAGTGTTCTCTTCCAACATACTCCAAAGCTTTCACTGTCAACATACTCCAAAGCTTTCACTGTCAACATACTATAAGTGTTGATTGTCAACATACTCCAAAGCTTTCATTGCCAACATACTCCAAAGTGTTCACTGCCAACATACTCCAAAGCTTTCACTGTCAACATACTCCAAAGCTTTCACTGTCAACGTACTCCAAAGCTTTCATTGTCAACATACTCCAAAGCTTTCACTGCCAACATACTTCAAAGTAGTGCCCCGGGGAAAATAATAAAAGATAAACAGGCAATTGTAACCGTGTAGTAGATAATGGGGTAGTTGTGTAACGTGCTAGCTCTTGTCTTGCCATAAATGATAAACCATGATTCGCGAGCCATACCGCGGTATGTATCCTGTCTCTGGCTCTGTTAACTCCTCCGTCAGAGCTGACATAGGGCAGACATGGGTGATGAAGACTCTCTAATCTTGTGTTACGTCTGATGTTTCCATGACGTTGGTCTTGCTTAAAGCATTATTACTTACCCAATTGATCAAATTATTCTATCCTGCCGAGTATTGTCCCAAATCAAACTAATTCCCTTATTCCACCACTTCTGGCTGGCCTCGCGGTAGCACAACCACTAGCAAGCATGACTGCGGCCAATGGTCAGCAGTTTAAATCTCCACCCACGAGAATAAAAAAAAATGTACCGAGTCTGAACTGGCGGTCGATCCTGCTTAAAAGGAGTTGCAGTAAATGTCCTGTTGAATAAAGCCGTGTAGTCGACCACTCTCCCATGGAATGCCTACTGGTATATTAATATATGGGCTAGCAACATATACATAGTATACCACGAGGCGTGAACCAGTTCCCTGACTTCTGTTAACATTTTCTGTTGATTTGATCCATACATTTCATGTGCATGTTCCATCTCATCTCATCTCATCATGTTCCTCTTGTACCTTACGGTGTCGAGGTAAAGTATAAACAGCGGGAGAGTGCCCGCTTATGGGCTTCATGTATCGATATTCCCATGGACTCTGTTATTCCATGCGTCCATCGTTTACGTGGTCGGCCTCTTCCTCTGCCTGGTCTGTACATCATTGCTTGTTGTGGTATACTGTTAGTTGGCAACCTACTTGCATGGCCAAACCATTTGACTTGCTACCTTCTAATAAAATCTAGTGCAGCTATAACCACCACTTTAGTCCTGATTTCTTGATTTCTGATCTTATCTCTTCTTGATACATTAAGTATTCTTCTCAGGAATCTCATTTCTGTTGATGTGATTTTTTCAGTCCGTTTATACTTATGGACGAGACAGGAACACTGAGCTGATCCACGACTCTGGTGATCGAGTGAAATGGCGAATCATGACCGCCCACGCTTTCCGGCATGGCACATGATTGATTGATTGATTGATTGATTTATACTTCTTGGTGTTTCTACGAGCAGTATGAAGATCCCCTGCCGGCTTTCTAGATCAGTCGCAGGGCAGGTTTAGGAAAAAAATCTGACCATAGGGAGTCCGTCCCCTATGTGCCATATGTTATTGATATTTGATCTTGTAACGCCTGCAGCTCTCAATGTTTCAGTGCTTATTTTCTTCTTTGTTCTTGATATCCTCAACATTCTGCTCAAAACTGGCACCACCAACGCATATAGAACAGTCTTTACATGACTTTTCCACAATCCAATGTGGATTCTAGTCTACGCAATAGATCTACTGCTCTATATAATATGAGTCAACCTCGACATATACTGATCTCGCTGAAAGAATCTTGCCACTGCTTGGGTGTAATTTCAAGATTGTCAACAACTCAATTGCTACAGGCATACAAGGATTCCCTTCTTTTGTACCACACGAAAATGACAACTCGCACGTTGTACAAAAGGATACATTTTATTTGGAGCTGATAGCACATGAGCTCCGCGAGAGGAATACCACATCGGTATTAAACATCGTAGTATGTTATAAAGATGTAATGAGAAGATGATGTTGATGGTAATAACTAATGAAGCTAAGCTTAAGTCCTAACTATTGATACTGTCCTTCTTAGCAACAAAGTATTCACAGCGGATATACAGTCCGTCGCCTACGCCGTCGAGTCACAGTCTGACGAATCTCTCTGTGGCGTGTTCAGCCACGAGCAGTTGACCCTCCGTGTATTAGTTGCTTTGCGTGCTTGGAGTTCCAGCACGCTGGTCACCTGGTTAGAGTAACCAGTGTTGCATGGTCACTTCTCGTGATGCGGGTTTCCCAGTCTCTTGGGTAACCCCAGCTCACGTTTACTTTATAACCTCCTTGTTGACACGAGTGTCCAGTTAGAGAACTATTTATAGTTCTCACTCGTGCTTGTGTCCCTTCTGTCTGGTTTCCTAGATCGCTATGTTACTTTCCTCTTCTCTAGCTCTATTTATATTGTTCTTAGCTCTTAGCTCTTACATAGCTCTTTGACAAAGACCTTTGCGTTGATAAGCAAACATGCTAACCAATTGACCATCACATGTAGTAGAAGAAAGTTTCAGTGTCTTTGGCTTCCTGTGTAGTGTTCTTGCTTCCGGTCAAGGTGGCGGCGGACGATTATGCCGTTTTGAGACCGTTCCCTTTTTGCTGAAGATGGATTTTTTCATCTCTTGCGTGTAATTTGTGTGCCAGTATGTAAAACCAGGAGTTTCTTCTCAAGATATGCGCCGATGCTACGGGGTTCGTGCATTGAGCGAAGCAATCCTCATTTACCAGTGCGGGGTTAAGACGCTGGACACAGTAAGAAAGCCTGATAATTGTGTAAGTAGCATGTTCCCCTTCTAGAATACACTCGATACACGTAATAAAAGCACACGATAAAGAGACGGGGAGATAGAGATGACAACAAATATGGGCAGTGCATGGAAGGAATTGAAGAGATAGCAAAAGATGGGGCAGCTTGCAGCGATTGGCTTGTAGACAGCTCCAATGGGCTATTAATTGATTAAATGCCGAAGGATAATATATCGCCAAATGTGACTTTCCATGTGAGCAGAAGGACGATATATCACCTCACTAATGTAATCGTGTAATTTGTTCGTTTTGCAGTGTCTTCCACAATTGTAATGTTCCGTGAATGGAGATTTACATTATAATACTTCTTCATTTGAATGTACACCAAGTTTGGTCCGCACTTATGTTTTGCTTGGCCCTGAATCAGTTAAGGGCAGCAGTAGAAGAAGAAGAATTACTGTTAATTTTGTCTAATATTTAGACAAAGCTTTTGTTTCGACTTTCTCTTGAAATTATATGTTCCATGTCTTGTAACTGCATTTTATTTTCAGCGACGAAGCCCGTGTTATCTTGGTAATAAACATGAGACTGATGAAGTCGTCATTTTATTGCTTTATTATATGAAGAGAAGAACTGGAGAACGCTATGACAACTTGAAATATTGATGGCAAGAGAGACAGAAGAAGAGAGCGAGAGAAGACTCTTGGCAGCCTTTCATCATGATAACCAATTGATACATTCTGTTGAAGAGCGAGAGATGCGCAGATGCACAATCGACCACGCCTGCTGAGGAGACAAATGATTGTTTTACATCCACGTGTTCCTTTGTCTTCACTGCAAATATCTAGTTGTGTCCTCTTGTAAAATAAGTCAGCCCTCACATTCTCAAATATATGGAATCAAGCCGCTCTGAGTGTACGACCGCACAGTGTTCATGAGGCTATTTCTGTCTTCTCACTGACTTGTAAGGCTGCAATGACCGATATGTGAAGACATTGCTTTGTTGCGTGTAGAAAGTTTATGTTCTGGGTTGTTTTTAGGTGGCCTGCGTGCGTCAGTTGTTTATTATATGACGTTAGTTCAGGGATCCAATGACCAGTGACGTTTGCTTCTTGATGCTTATTTATTTATATATCTCCAGGGCGAAGGGATTAACGACTTTCTCCGTAATCTCGTATATCCACGTAGGGAATACAGCTGCGCGAGATTCGGTAGCGGATTGCATGGCGCTGGTTACTTACGGGGGTATGTGAGCCGGTCGTTCAGAAGGCAATGGCAAACTACTGAGCGTAATCTTGCCAAGAACATCAACAGCAGCTGAAAAATGCTGGTGTTGACTGCACAGTCCCGTAAGGGATATGCAACTTTAGAAGAAAAAAAATCTCCACGGCCGAGCCAAGGTTATGAATCTTTAGTTGCTGATCAGTCTGCTCAGTTATATCCAATAAGTTAGGCTGGCACATTTCCTTGCTGTATCTCATTGCAACCTAGCTCATCTTTAGCATGTAAGTGATTGCACCTTGTCATAACTGTTGGTATTATATCAATTAAACTCCCCCGATGTGTCTCCACCTTGCCGTGGTGGGGGAGCTTGCGTGTCCCATCGACCCCATGTGCTTGCCGATGGATGAAAAACTACATATCGGACAGCTTATGGGATAGTGGCCAGACTAAGAGAGACACAACCTGCTGCTCTGCAGGTAGACTGAGGATAGCAGTCAAAATTTAAGCTCCGACGCACGAAGCCACAATCTTGGTCCAGATACTTACACAAACGCCTCCACCGATAAATGGAGGTGAGATACTGGGCACGCTACATGCCCATTTCAGATACTTGTCCGACGGCTCTCAGCTGGGGGATATGAGGGATCCCCGGATGAGAGGGCCTGGCCGTTTCTCGCTTACTGCTGTACGGAGGTAAGGTGCTGAGCCGGCAGCACATGTAGTCTACCTCGTGAGCGAGTACTAAAAGGTGGAAAAACACCTCGGTCGCACGTTTCGATGAAAGTCTTTAAACGTACTCATGGAGTGAGTGTAGTCAAAGGTGGAAAATTGTCTCGATGACACGAAATGGAACGCCTGGCTTGCGAATCCATTACGTGGCAGACCAAGGGAAAAGCTTTCTGTGTAGAAGTCGAAATAAGAGTCTAACTTGTCTCGAACCTGAGGAAGGCTAACCTCATTAAAAATGCCCGCTGAAGCCGGAAGTGCCAGCCTACGGGTGGCAAAATAAAAATGCCACTACGCAACTACGTCCGAGTGAAATGTCTTTCGTGACCGGAAAAGCTCTAACTAGTCTTCCCTCATGCTAGGAAAATCTACCTTGTTTCCGAATGCCGCTCTTGCTCGGAACAGGTCTGACTAGGTAGTTCTCCTAATGTCCTTCGTGCCTGGAACAGCTCTGAAGGGCACAGTGACAAGCACATGTCCGAACCGAAAACTCGCTGAGTGGATACCGTCTGCAGACTGGCCTGGTTGTGCGGGAGCGGCCCATGGTGAAGGAACGCCCAATATATTGAAGTGATGATTTAAAGCAGCCATGAGCAGGACGTGACGATTCCCTCGTTGAGCCCAGGACCAGGGCGTTATGTGTCGGCCCTGCAAATATGGAAGCAACCTTGGATGGCGGAAAATGCTATGGACTGTCCCTGCCTTCCTTTGAGGGATGACCGTTGTCTTCGACCGTTCCAACTTGGCCAGCTGGGTTGTAGATGGCACCACAAAAGTAAGACTCCCAGGAATGCTACCTGGTCAAAAAAGCACGCTAAAAGTCGGATGTGTTGGCCTACGGGTTTCGGCCCAAGGGCGCATAACAGACACACCGCAATCACATCTGAAAAAACACTCCGGATGAACGCAAAGAATATCAATTAAACAAATATTGCATGTATGTGCTTGCCCCTTGTCATAACATATGGTATTACATCAATTAAACAATGGTTGCATGTCCAGTGCAGGACATTGCAACCTACCTCATCTGTAGCATGTATGTGATTGTCCCTTGTCATAATTTATGGTATTACATCAATTAAACAAATGTTGCATATATGTGATTGCGCCCTGTCATAAGTCATTATACCTTTGACGGATTTTAGTTTCGGTCTCAGCTGGTTACTATTTTTAACTTTCCCATTGAACCAATGATTCGCTTCTCCTTAAAAATAAATACTCCGTGGCTTATACGGCTGCAGGCTCAATTTATTTTAAAATTAACTCACCATAAAAATGGTGCGGATATCATGTTTTGAGAAAATGACAATCTTGTTTTTAAAAAAGTTCTCAACTATCCTCAAAGGACAAAATATTTAACTTTTTTCGTACTTTTTTTCAACTGTCCTTGCGGACAGGCAAAGAAGGGCTTGCGAACCGCCTCGGTCCGCGGACCACCACTTTGGGAAGCACTGAGCCACTGACCTAAGTCATAGCCAACATGGTCTGGCAAGAATGAAACAGCGAGGAGTGACGAGGGGATCTGGCCGACGCTCGACGCTCAGAGGAAAGGCGAGACAGACATATAATCAGATTGCTACTGGTACTATTGGTGCTGGAACTCTTCGCTGGCTGCTGAGGATGGGGACCGAGCGCTTATGGGAATGCCCAGAATGCTGTGATGTCGGTTCCTAAATCAATCAATCAATCAATCAATCAATCAATCAATTAGCTACTTGTCACACCACTAACCTTCTCGTTGCTACTTTGGAGTTGAAATCCCCGAGGATGACAGTGATTTAAAAATTGTTACTGGTCCTCTGCCATATCTGATTTATAAGTTATACTAGCTGACACGGCCCGGCTTCGCCCAGACTCTGGTGGGGAGCATCTCATTTAATTCATATAAGTAGTCATATAAGCTCCCGTTCCCGACTGTCTGTCTGTCTGTCTGTCTATCTATCTGTCTGTCTGTCTGTCTGTCTGTCTGACCCGGCCCAGCCCATGGTGGAGAGCATCTCATTTAAATCATATAAGTAGTCATATAAGATCCCGTTCCCGACTATCTGTATGTCTGTCTGTCTTGGGTAAATGGAGGAGGGAGGAGGAAGAGGGAGGTGGAGGAGGGAAGAGGAGGGAGGAGGAGGGAGGAGGAGACAGGAGGAATAGGAGGGAGGAGGAGGGATTAGGAAGAGGAGGGAGGAGTAGGGTGGAGGAGGAGGGGGAGGAGGAGGGAGGAGGAAGAGGGAGAAGGAGGGAGGAGGAGATCGCAGGAGGAGGAGGAGGAGAGGGAGGAGGAGGAGGGAGGAGGAGGGAGGAGGAGGAGAGAGTAGGCGGAGGGAGGAGGCGGAGGGAGCAGGAAGAGGGAGGAAGAGGGAGGAGGAGGAGGGAGGAGAAGGAGGAGGGAGGAGTAGAGAGTGGGAGGAGGGAGGAGGCGGAGGGAGGAAGAGGGAGGAGGAAGAGGGAGAAGGAGGAGGGAGGAGAAGGAGGGAAGAGGATGAGAGGGAGGAGGAGGAAGAGGGAGGAGGAGGAATGTGAAGGGAGGAGGAGGGAGGAGGTAGAGGGAGGAGGAGGGGGGAGGATAGAGGAGGAGGAGGGATGAGGAGGAAGAGGGAGGAGGAGGAATGTGAAGGGAGGAGGATGGAGGAGGTAGAGAGAGGAGGAGGAGGGAGGAGGAGAATGGAGGAGGAGGGATGAGGAGGAGAGGGAGGAGGAGGGGGAGGAGGGGGAGGAGGAGGGAGGAAGAAGGAGGAGGGAGGAAGACGGATGAGGGGGAGGAGGGAGGGGGAGGAGGGAGGGGGAGGAGGGGGAGGAGAAGGGAGGAGGAGGAGGGAGCAGGAGGAAGGAGGAGGGAGGAGGAGGAGGAAGAGGGAGGAGGAGGGAGGAGGAAGAGAGAGGAGGGAGGAGGAAGAGAGAGGAGGGAGGACGAGGGAGGAAGAGATAGGCGGAGAGAGGAGGAGGAGGGAGGAGGAGGAGTAGGGATGAATAGGAGGGAGGAGAAGGGAGGAGGAGGGATTAAGAGAAAGAGGGGGGAAAGGGGAGAAGGAGGAGGGAGGAGGGAGGAGGTGGAGGAAGAGGGATGAGGAGGGAGGAGGGAGGATGAGGAGGAGGGAGGAGGAGGAGGAGGATGGTGAAGGAGGAGGAGGAGGAGGGAGGAGGGTGAAGGAGGAGGAGGAGGGGGAGGAGGGAGGGGAGGAGGAGGGAGAAGGAGGAGGAGGGAGGAGGGAGGAGGAGAACGTAGGTGGGGGAGGATGAGAAGGGAGGAGGGAGAGGGAGGAGGAGGGAGGAGGAGGAGAGAGGAGGAGGGAGGAGGTGGAGGGAGAAGGAGGAGGGAGGAAGAGGTAGAAGGAGGAGGGAGAAGGAGGGAGGAGGAGACAGGAGGAATAGGAGGGAGGAGGAGGGATTAGGAAGAGGAGGGAGGAGTAGGGTGGAGGAGGAGGGGGAGGAGGAGGGAGGAGGAAGAGGGAGAAGGAGGGAGGAGGAGAGAGGAGGAGGAGGAGGAGGAGAAGGGAGTAGGAGGAGGGAGAGGGAGGAGGAGGGAGGAGGAGGAGAGAGTAGGCGGAGGGAGGAGGCGGAGGGAGCAGGAAGAGGGAGGAAGAGGGAGGAGGAAGAGGGAGAAGGAGGGAGGAGAAGGAGGAGGGAGGAGGAAGGAGGAGTAGAGAGTGGGAGGAGGGAGGAGGCGGAGGGAGGAAGAGGGAGGAGGAAGAGGGAGAAGGGAGGAGGAGGGAGGAGGTAGTAGGATGATTGATTGCCATCCCACCAGGTTAATATGTTATCGCGGACCTCAGAGAGAAGTGTCTATGTAGAAGACCATTTCCTGGACGTACGTATTTTGGGAGGGGGAGGAGGGAGGAGGGAGGAGGAGGAAGAAGAAAAAAAAACTACGACAGTTGGCATCTCTGGAATGAAAGGAAGGCGTGTAGAAAATTTCATCTCAATCGGATGGGCCGTTCGCGAGCGTATAAAGGACATACATACATACAGAGATACGCACATCCTAATTTATATATAAGATTATTCAAGAAGCCTTGAGCAAGAAAGCGTGAAGCGAAGAAATTCATTTGCATTGAGAATCTTTCGCATTTACTGAAAGAAGAACAAGAAGATTACCCCTGTTTTTTTTTTCCACCTCTGCACAAGAATGATTTATGCTATATTCCTCGGAAGTTATAATATCCTCTGGTCTCAGATATACCTAACATGTGAAAATTCAGTCTTCTCATTTCTCTCTTAATGTTATCAAAGTGTGGGACAGGTATGGTTAACGTTCTTTAAAGTTTGTGTGGCCCTAGGAGGCCAGTAAAAAAATGTTGTTCCCGCATAGGGGAACTTCTATAAAGATGACATTAATATCATGTCATTAAAAGTGCACTTTTAGAAATTAAACGTAACCGCTTAATGATAAGAGTTAATTTTTAAATGTAATTATGTTAAAGATAAAAACAAATATTTTCCACAAGGAAACTAAACCATTTAAATTTGTGTATAATATCTAAGTATAATACTGATTTCTATATTTCTAAGAAAAAAATAAAGATATTTATAGCAATTTAATGATAAAATATTAAGTATGTCATTTGCTTTATTAACATAAAGTTGTTTCCCTTGTAACAATATTAAATGTTTATGTCCCCTATTCAGTGCTTATCTAAGTGAATGCAGAATGCTTGAACATAAATATAATTGCATTACATAAAGACGGAAACATTTTAACAGCAAAGCAAGCAGCTGACCATTTTGCGGACTCAATAGCATAAGATAACAATATCGAAATAAGTCCAGAGAAACAACAAGAAATTCGAGAGAAATGGCAACATACAGGACAGAATGTTATCCTACATGAGGTTATGGAGGCACCTATCACAATCAGTGAACTGGAGCTAGCCATATCAAAACTTAAAATGAGAAAGTCACCAGGAGGTGATGGTATCTCCAATGAAATGATCAGGAACTTAGGAACAGAGGCCAAAGCAAAACTATTACAGATCTTCAATAACACCTGGACCTTAGGAGGCAATGTTCCATAAGCCTGGAGAGAAGCAATCATGATACCCCTTCTTAAAATCAGGGAAAGATAGTTCCATTGCCACAGGCTACAGACTAATTAGCCTCACCAGCTGTCTCTGCAAATCAATGGAGCACATCATCAATCACAGACTACATTGGTACATTGAAAGTGAAAACATCCTTGTGCCATAACAGGCTAGCTTTAGGCAGTGCTACTCTACGGAAGATCAGAAAACCTACCTCTCTCAAGAAATTGAGGATGCATTCCAAGAGAAGAAGCTGGTGCTTGCGGCATGGATAGATCTGAAGAAAGCCTTTGACAAGGTCTGGAAAGGAGGTCTGATGAAGAAACTGAGAAATTGTAAAATGGGTGAAAGCATACTTGCACAACTGAAGAGCCCGAGTATAGATAGGCGGTCTCAAAAGCAAGAAAGTACTATTGCGTCACAGTTTTTCCCCAGGGTGGAGTCTTTTCCTCCATACTTTTTCTAATCTTCATCAATGATCTTGTTGCTAATCTACCGGATAGAATTAAAGCGGCAATGTACGCTGATGACCTGGTTTTGTGGAGCACAAATGAGCATGCATCAGTGGCCACCAGATCGCTACAAAGAGCTGTAGATACATTTATTGCATGGTCGGATAAACGGTGTATCAGCATAAGCACTGACAAGTGCAGCACCACTCTATTTACCCTCTCTCCGAAACAAAAGGCAGGGATCATCCAAATAAATGGAACACCCCTAAGAGAAGATAAAGAACCAACATACCTTGGAGTAACATTTCATAACAGGCTGACATGGAGAAAACACATTTAAAAAAAAGCAGCAGCAAAAGCCAGAAGGAAAATAGACATTCTGAGAAAGCTAAGTGGAACCACATGGGGAGCCAGTGGGAAAATACATAGCAAAGTTAATCAACAGAGCTTACGACAATACCTGGAATACGAGTCAACTGCGTGGTGTTCAGCATCAAAAATCGCACTACAAGAGTTGGACAAGGTGCAAAATCAAGCTCTTAGAGTCACTACCACAGGAGGGTTGAGATCAACCCCTATAGTAGCAATGGAGAAAATGTGGAGGAAACAAGCACTCAGAGAGCGCAGAGATACGAAAATACTAATACAAGCAGAAAAGCGGTTGAAAAGAAGTAGTTTTATCCACAAGGCCAAACGATTCTGCAGAGGACATAAATATTAATAAGTATATGATCAATCAAGGCATTATTGTCATGTTATCACATTTTAAATATTCTCTATGCAAAATTAATTGCACCAGCATTTGGCAGGGAGAGAGAGAGAGAGAGAGAGAGAGAGAGAGAGAGAGAGAGAGAGAGAGAGAGAGAGAGAGAGAGAGAGAGAGAGAGAGAGTGAGAGCGAAAGAGAGGGAGTGAGAGTGGGGGGGGGGGGGGGGGCAGAACTATTTCTTTCAAAATGAATGAAATTTACAAACATAAATAAAATTGCCTCTAAATATAATATTTGTTTACATAAACCCCATAAACTTGCACGGCCTTTCGCCAGTGCGAAAAAAGTGCATGCAGGCCTTGACTGTGCCAGACCAGGTTTTGTACTGCTCACTTTGCCTATTAATAGTCATCTATCTCATTCCTTTCACCTAGGCCAGAGGTGGGCAAACTGCGGCCCGGCAACTGATATTATGCGACTCTCGAGGACATTTAGAAATATAAATTTTTACTTCGTTTTTAAGTTATTTTGTTGAATTTTACAGAATTGTATGTTTCGTTATGATTGTTTTAACATTTTTAATAACATTTCTTTATAATTTTCTGTTGTTGTAAACAGTCCTTGACCTTCGTAATGTAAAGCAAAAATGCGCATTTATCAATTTTAATATAGAGAAATATTTATCTACATGCAAAAATTTAATCAGGGTGATTTCATGAAAAACAGATATTTCTTCGGTGAATAAAATTATTTATTTTGCAAGAAAATATTAAATTTAAAAGTTTGTTTGATGTTATAAATTATTTCCACATTTACAATGTTCACATCAATTTATTTATTTTAGGATTATTGATATATTTCTATTTATTCTGAGTTTACTCCTTGTTTTCTGAATAGTTCATTTTCACACAGAACCGGAAGTAGTTTGTTTCATTTCATTTTTAAAGTTTTATAAAATTTCTAACTTAGAATTTTATTAAAACAATGAGTGTCACCAAAAAAAAAAAAAAAAAAAAAAAAAAAAAAAAAAAATGATTGGAGATGAATGACGTATTTTTAATGATAAATGGACAACTAAATACTGTTTTATAAAAGTTGCTAGCACATCAGTTTGCTTGTTGTGTCGTGAGTCAGTGGCTGTCTTCAAGGAGTACTATTTAAAAAGACATTATCAAACAAAACATTCCGATTTGCGATACAATTTAACAATCGAAGAGAGGGAAACGAAATGCCTGGAGTTGGTGAAAAATTTGGAGAAACAGCAAACTATTTTCACTAAACAGTCTTCAATTCAAGCTGCAACAGAAGCTAGTCTTGTGGTGTCACACAGAATTGTAAAACAGAACAAGCCATTTTCTGATGGCGTGTTCATCAAGGAATGTTTGCTAGAAGCAGCAAAACATTATGTGTCCACATGTACCCATCCAATTACACTCCTCCATCTGAAGCGTTGGCACAATGTGGGTGTCAGGTTTGGTGAGCCCAACATTTGGCGCTAACAGAGAACGTAGTACTGCCTACTGTCATACGGTAGCTCGGTCATATCTGACTGAGACCTGATTTCTACCAAGACATACGGTCAGGGGTCTCAATATGCAGGGCTCCAGTCATCGTGCCTTGTGACAATTTTTACCAGGCACCTGGGATTTTTAAATAGATTTCTCAACCCAGCAAGCTCTGTGGCAAAGGGGTTATGATCGCAATTGACAACCCCACATACCACGTTTGAAACACAGCTGCGGGCAATTTGGCAGCAGATCACATTGAGCTGGTTTTCATACAATGGTATGAGCGTCGGTTGTTCAGAAAATAATGGCAAACTACTAAACATAAACTTGCCAAGAAACCACAAACAGCCAAAAAATGCTGGGCTTGACTGTGACGTCCTGTAAAAGGATGTTAACTAACTTCTTGGTCAATAAAAACAAAAAGCTGGCTCTTGAGAAAAATGGTCTGGCTCCTGAGTTGTTTAGTTGTGTCTACCCCTGCAAAGGTGCTGTACCAACGATACTTTAAAATATTTGTGCCTCCTGAAGATAAAACACAACACACCTGTGCGATGTTTTGAATATTGAAAAACTTTTCTCATTAAAAATATAAACATAGGTGATGATACAATTATTGTGTGTGAGCTTGGTGTGGTGGAGACCTTTGCGGGTAAATACGATATATCATTTTGTTGGTGGATGTAGAGTATGATGTTCTTTGTTTCACAATGATATTATTGAATGTTGTGAAAGTTGTGGTACTTTATATAACGAAAGGCAAGAAAACATTTTTTTTGTCGAGAGATGGATGTTTTTTTGCATTTATCCCAATGATCCTGGTGCGTGGTATCTTTTAAATGTCGTTGTATGTTTAGTTGTCTTCCATGTTTAATATGAAAAAGAATGAGATAAATTAGTGTGTTCTTCTTCTTCTTCTTTCGTTCGCTTGAAATACATCTATAACTGCAATGTTGTCTCCTGTATGAATCTAACAGTCTTTTTTAGTTCACTCAGCGGTCCATAGAATTATCTTCCACTGTTGTCTCTCTAGGCCAGAAGGTTCGCCTGGATATGTTATAATTTGGGCAGTCTTGGAGTATGTGCTCTGCTATCTGCGACGTCAAACCACATGTACACATCGCTGAGTTACCAATCTTGAATTTTGAATACATGTGGTTGCGCAATCTATTGTGTCCTGTTCTAAGGCGCAGAATAATGACTTGTTCTGGTCTGTCCATAACGTGGTAGTCATCTTGAGCAGGTTTTGGTGGCCTTCTGACTGATTTGATCATTCTTTTCTTTTGGTTGTATGTAATGTGCACATCAGGCTGTTCTTCTTTTGCTCCTTCCTTAGCCAATTGATCAGCTCTTTCGTTTCCGGGTACTCCACAGTGGGATGGTATCCACTGCATGGTGACCTTATGTTGACTGCTGAGTTCAGAAAGTAGAGTCCTTAGTACTGGCAATTTCCCAGACAGGAGCGCCTCGAGTACTGATTTTGCATCTGTCAACAACACCACAGGTTGTGTACCATGGTTGGTATTTAGTAATGTCTCTGTTGCTATCTTGATTGCCTCAGTTTCAGCATCATAGTTATGGCAGTACTTTCCTGTTGGAACTCTGGCCGTGTCCCTAGTACTATTTGGGTATTCTATGTACACTACCGCTCCTCCATTTCGGACAGCATTTTGTGCTGGCCCATCTGTGTAGACTCGGATCCAGAGATCCTGTGGGTATTTGTCATCAAGGAAGCTGAGAGTGGCTGTTCTGCGCTGTACACTGTTCTGTTCTTCCTTGTCAAATATTGCTCGCACTTTAGTCTGGATTTGTAGTGATAGTCTATGTGCATCTTTCCATGGAGTTCGCTCTGGAATAGTTGTCAGGGGAATACCAACTGTGGGCAGATCGGTGGTTTCCCTGCAGAGTCTTTTCGCCTGGTGGATAAAACTACTTCTTTTCAACCGTCTCATAGCTAGGATTTCAAATCTGTTCTTCATAGGGTGGTCTGGCAAGCTGAGGAACTTTTCTGCTTGTATTATTGTTTTCGTATCTATGCGCTCTTTCAGTGCTTGGAACGTCCCCATTTTATCCATTGCTACTATAGGGGTTGATCTCATCATTCCTGTGGTGACTCTAAGAGCTTGATCCTGCACCCTGTCCAGCTCTTGTAGTGTTGTTTTTGATGCTGCACATCACGCATTTGACCCGTATTCCAGGTGTGGTCCTATGCTCTGTTCCACTAAGCTTTCTCAGGATGGCTATTTTCCTTCTGGCTTTTGCTACTGCATTTCTGATGTGTTTTCTCCATGTCAGTCTGGCATCAAATGTTACTCCAAGGTATGTTTGTTCTTTATCTTCTCTTAAGGGTGTTCCATTAACTGGATGCTCCCTGCCTTTTGTTTCGGGGAGAAGGTAAATAGAGTGGTGCTGCATTTGTCAATGTTTATGCTGACACACCATCTATCCGCCCATGTAATAAAAGTATCTACAGCTCTTTGTAGCTATATGGTGGCCTCTGATGCATGTTTATTTGTGCTCCACAAAACCAGGTCATCAGCGTACATTGCCGCTTTAATTCCATGCGTTAGATTAACAAGATCGTTGATGAAAATTAGAAAAAGTGTGGGCGACAAGACTCCGCCCTGGGGAACACCGTGGCGCAGTAGTACTTTCTTGCTCTTGAGTCCGTCTGTCTGTACTAGGGCTCTTCTGTTGTGCAAGTATGCTTTCACCCATTTGCACATTCTTCCATTGACTTTACTGTTTCTCAGCTTCTTCATCAAATCTTCTTTCCAGACTTTGTCAAAGGCTTTCTTCAGATCTATAAATGCCGCAAGCACCAGCTTCTTCTCTTGGAATGCATCCTCAATTTCTTGAGAGAGGTAGGTTGTCTGATCTTCCGTAGAGTAGCACTGCCTAAAGGCAGCCTGTTGTGGCACAAGGATGTTTTCACTTTCAATGTACCACTGCAGTCTGTGATTGATGATGCGCTCCAGTGTTTTACAGAGACAGCTGGTGAGGCTAATTGGTCTGTAGTTGGAGGCAATGGAACTATCCTACCCTGATTTTAGGATGAGTATCATGATTGCTTCTCTCCAGGCTTGTGGAACACTGCCTAAAGTCCAGACGTTATTGAAGATTTGCAATAGCTTTGCTTTGGCTTCTTTTCCTAGGTTTCTAATCATTTCATTGGGGATACCATCAGGTTCTGGTGACTTTCTCATTTTCAGTTGTGATATGGCTAGCCCCAGTTCACTGATTGTGATAGGTGCCTCCATAACCTTATGTACAATTTCCTTCTGTCGTGTATGTTGCCATTTCTCTCGAATCTCTTGTTGTTTCTCTGGACTAATTTCGATATTGTTATCTTGTGCGAATGAGTCCGCAAAATCGCCAGATGCCTGCTTTCCTGTTAAGATGTTTCCGTCTTTATGTAGTGCAATTTTTGAGTTTCTCCCTACGCCCTCATCATTAAGTTGTTTTATTAGCTTCCACAACTTCCTTGTGTCTTTTTAAAAGTTCAGGGACTCTGTTTTTCATTCCAGCTTTTCCGTCTAGCCTGCAGCTTGGCCCTTTGAAATTTGGCTTTTGCATGCTGGTATTTATTGTGGTGCTCTTGACTTGGGTTGGCCTCTCCTTGCCGTCTACATACTTCCACATCATTATGCAACTGTTCCAGTTCACTACTCCAGTAGGGTTTATAATGTTTCGGGCTCCTCTTGGTACTGTTTCTCCTGCTGCCTGTAGTATGCATTTCCCAATCTCTTCAGGTACTTTATTTATGTTCTTCTCAGTGTTCAGGTGCCTAACCACTGCATAACTTATGTTATTACATCAATTAAAAAACTTTTGCATGTATGTGATTGTCCCTTGTCATAACATATGGTATTACATCAATTAAACAAGTGTCGTATGTATGTGATTTCCCCTTGTCATACCTTATGGTATTACTTCAATTAAACAAATGTTCCATGTATGTGTTATAACTTTGTCATAACTTATGGTATTACATCAATTAAGCAAATGTCGCATGTCCATTGCATGTAATTTCAATCAACGATAGAAGGATTTTCAAGGCAATTTTACCTTCAGTAGTTTACCATTGTTTTCTGAACGAGAAGTCCACGTTTATGTCCGCTGTACGGAATGATCCCACTACCCGGTGTCAGCGCACAGGCAGTTTCTTCTTCTTCTTTGCGTTCATCCGGAGTGTTTTTTCAGATGTGATTGCGGTGTGTCTGTTATGCGCCCTTGGGCCGAAACCCGTAGGCCAACACATCCGACTTTTAGCGTGCATATTTGACCAGGTTAGCATTCCTGTGAGGCTCTCACTTTTGTGGTACTGTCCACCTCCCAGCTGGTCGAGTTGGAACAGTCGAAGACTGCACGTACATCCCTCAAATGAAGGCAGGGACAGTCCATAGCATTTTCCGCCATCCTGGGTGGCTTCTATAATTGCAGAGCCGACACATAACGCTCTGGTGCTGGGCTCACCGAGGGAATCGTCACGTCTTGCTCATGGCTGCTTTAATTCCTCACTTCAATATATTGGGAATTTCGTTCGCCCCGGTCCGTTCCCGCACAAACCAGACAGGTCTGCAGACGGTATCCACTCAGCGAGTTTTCGGACATGTGCTTGTCGTTGCACCTGTCAGAGCTGTTTCAGACACGACAGACATTCGGAAAACTACCTAGTCAGAGCTGTTCCGAACATGAGCGGCTTTCAGAAACTAGGTAGTCAGAGCTGTTCCTAGCACGAGAGACATTCGGACGAGACGTTTGACTCGGACGTAAATGCGTAGTGCCAATTTTTAGTTTGCCACCCGTAGGACGGCACTTCCGACTTCAGCAGGCATTTTTTAATGAGATTAGCCTTCCTCGGGTTTCGAGGCACTTTAGACTTATTGTTGTGATGTCGCCCACATCTCAGCTGGTCAAGATAGAACGATCATCGTCATCACGGTTAACCCTCAAGGGAACGCAGGGGCAGACCATGGGCCAATCCAAGGCTATCCAAGGAGGTTTCCATAATTGCAGAGCCGGCACATATTGCTCTGAGACTGGGCTCACCCAAGGAGTTGCGACGTCCTGCACATGGCTGCTTTAGTTCCTCACTTCCATGTGTTGGGCATCTCGCTTGCCACTGGTCGATCAAGCACACACCTGGAACGGTCAGACTGCGGGCGACTTCCACTCGGTAAGCTTTTGCTTTTGACTTCGGACCACGCAATGGATTCGCTCGCCGTGCGTTCCATTTCGTGTTAGTGAGACGTTTTTTCACTTTTGTCTACACTCTATGAGTTAGATACAGACAGTTTTCGTAGCCATTTCATTCGACTGCATTTCTGCATTTTTATTCTCGATCAGGAGGTAGGTTACATGTGCTGCCGGCTCAGCACCTTACCTCCGTGCAGCAGTGAACGAGAAACGGCCAGGCCCTCTCATTCGGGAATCCGCCATATCCCCCAGCTGAGAGCCTTCGAACAAGTATCAGAACTGGGCATGTAGCGTGCTCAGTATCCCACATCTATTTTCCGGTAGGTGGGTATCGGCCCGGCCCTCATGGGTTTGTGGCTTAGAGGCCTTTAGCCTAAACCCTCGACAGAGAGCCTTAGAGTATTGTCCGGACCAAGAACTTCTGCCTTCGTGTGCCTGACTTTAAACTTTTGACTGCTATCCTCAGTCTACCTGCAGAGCAGCAGGTTCTGTCTCTCTTAGTCTGGCCCCTATCCCATA
This sequence comes from Cepaea hortensis, assembly GCA_963921405.1. Lineage (NCBI taxonomy): Eukaryota > Metazoa > Mollusca > Gastropoda > Stylommatophora > Helicidae > Cepaea > Cepaea hortensis. The sequence goes on along the minus strand of OY992890.1, from coordinate 65,973,162 downwards.
AGCTGTCCGATATGTAGTTTTCATCCATCGGCAAGCACATGGGGTCGATGGGACACGCAAGCTCCCCCACCACGACAAGGTGGAGACACATCGGGGGAGGCACAGGCACAAAGGAGTTTACCGTTGTCTCCGTGTGAACTACATGTAATTTTCTTTGTTGCTAAATTGCTTCTCTACATTCCATTTCGGGGGGGGGGGGGCACGGTCCAAAAAAGGTTGAGAACCACTGACCTAGGAAGTATAATATCATCAAATGGCAGATCAGAAGACGAGATCGAAAATAGATGTAATAAGGCAAACCAACTCATTGGACAAATGGCACCAATACTAAAGAACAAACATTTATTAACAACTACTAAGAAAGCACTTTACATATATTTTTTTTCACGTGGACTTCCAATAATAAATTTCCACTGGTCTCTGGGTAGTGAGATCGGATGCCCGTGTGTATTGTTGCGCACGTAAAAAATCCCTTGGCAGTTGGAAATCGAAAAAGAGTAGCCTAACGGCGCTGCCCGGGCAAAATTTCGAGTTAAAAATCTACCCAAAGTATTTCAGGATCCTCGCCGATGCAACGGAGTTCGTGCATTAAGCTGAGTTTCTCCAGATTCAGGTTTGAGTTAGGAGAAAAACGGAGCACTTATGGGTTAAACCGTGTGCCATGATGTTGATCCAACGACTAAACTAGACTAAACTAAACTATTCTATTTCGATTAAACCCATCAATTCCGTCCTTCACTGGATGCACTTTAAACCTTCATAGTTTTCTTCCCCTATAAATACTCTGGTCTGCTCGCCGTTGGTCGCGGGTTGTCGTCCTTGTGTTTTATTTATCTTATTGATTTAATTTACAGATGTTGATGTGTGACAATAGCCTCATGACAGCCATTCACCTTTTACCGGTAACCGCCCATGTTACAACATGGAACGTAAACACACAAGGCGTATGACATCTTCATGCCACCAAAACATGTGCGCGAATGGCATGTTGTTGGAACTTAACTGCAACTTTCATGAGAGGCTTTAATGTGTCAGTCTGGGCCCGAACGAGGAAAGAAAAAAAAGAAGAATATTGATTTATCAGATTTAGTTATTCTCTCAGCGTGGCTATGTATTCTGCTAATTAAAAAAACAACAATTAAAGTTGAATATTGATGTATCAGATTCAATTATTCTCTCAGCGTTGTTATGTATTCTGCTCATTAAAAAAAAACATTAAAGTTGAATATTGATGTATCAGATTCAGTTATTCTCTCAGCATGGTTATATATTCTGCTAATTAAAAAAAAAAAAAATTAAAGTTGAATATTGATGTATCAGATTCAATTATTCTCTCAGCGTGGTTATCTATTCTGTTCATTGTTATTACAGTTGGATATTGAAGCAGTCACCCTGGCTTACATTAACTGATTCACTGCCGAAGGAAAATTTATCGCTAGGTGTGACCTCCTATTTGAACAGAAGGACAGTATAACGGCTTACTAGGGCCATCGTGTTATTTAGTTTGTTTCGTGGCATCTTCCGCAATGTCTGTGACATAATCACCAACCATCATTTTACAGTGCGTCAACATTTACACACCACAACAGAGAACGATATACAATTAGTGGAAGGAGCGGGTCACGTGATATAACTCTGACCTGCGACAGCGTTCATTTCTTAAAAACCGCGCACTTCTTCATCTTCAGCCCTGACGGACAGTCAGAGAGCCATTGTGACCTGTCCTTTACATGAAAAAACGGCAGTTTGATCCGAAACCCGAGGTAAGCTTGTGAATCCTCAGATCAAATGTGATACCCAGATGCGTGCAGCAGAGGTATCGAGTGTTTGTGCGTCAAAATAAAATGTATTACTTAGAAAAAAAATCTCTAAAGTGTAAAATTGTCGACTGCAAACTTCTAGCTACACCAAGCCTTTCCCGGGAACAATTAACAATCTCACACTTTCTCAAAACTGCAAACTCTGAAGTTATTCACTACATCTGTTAGCTTTACTATGTGCATACTACAATAATCTATCACAGAAAACTGTTCGAGGTGAGAATTTCAAACGCACTTTGGTGCATTTCATCAAAACTGTTTAAAATACTTTCTGCAAACACAAGAAGTTTGTGCACACGAACCACCGCCTCGCTTAAAAACGTACTTATGTCTGCCTATTCGAAATCTAAGGAGCTGAGAGATGGATTATATCTTTTCTTTCCTCTTTACGAATTGGAATAATAGGGTTTGATAGAAAATAATTGTATTTATGTGTCAGATTTTCACTCAGACAAAGCACTTATTAAATGCATTGCTTTAAAAAGGTTACGCTTCACAGACGCCATTTGTGACAGACGGCCTAGTTAATTTGTCCAGACCAAAAGGTAAACAAAACCTCGGTCTATTGCCAACTGTTGATCGCCAACAGAAGGGACACGATGAGCACTGTTAACAGCAGAAGAATAATAAATTAATATGAAGAAGAAGAGAGGTGGATTAGGAGAGATACTTTATGTAACAACCTCTTACTAATGTATTGTTGTCATGATCGTGTATGGATTACATTTTGTAACAAATACACATCAGAAATTCTGTATGTTGGACATGAATAACAATAAAACACTTGATGAGTTAAACTCATATTAACTGATGAAGATGGGGGGGGGGGGGGCAAGTGGTACAAGCTATGAGAACTCCAGTCAACATAAGTTAACTCAACACATTACATCACACAGCACTCCACATAACACCACAACAACAGCAGGTAAAAAGGAAATGATTTATAAGAAGAAGAAGAAGACAAATAGTTAATTTGGAAGGTACAGATAAACATTTATATACACAATGCATAACCCAATGAGTTGATGAAGATGTTTAATTGTATGTCATTTATAAAAATGCATCTTATCCTTGTCTTGGTCCTGCATTATCAGCTTGACTTGAATGCTCCAAGGAACAACACATCATCACTCCTATCTATGTCTGATTGTACACTTCTCAATGAATCACAGGTACACTGAGAAAATGCATACATCAGGTACCAGATGATAGCTGGTGCATCCAGTGTAATAATCTCTGACCCCACACAAATTAACACAACACCACTTCTTCTGATCTTATCCTTCCTGTTATGTTGTGTTCACACTTAATAACATGCTGGAAAAATTACATTGGTAGGATTATACATGCCTCTGTAAATTGTACACAGTGATGTTCTTGGTGGCAACCTGACCAGAAGAGGGAGGCAGATAGAGAAAAGATGACCCACACACATGAGATAGAAGATAACCTCAGGCTTTGAGCAGAGCAAGGGCAGCCTTCAGGGTAGCTTCACTGGCAAGTACTGAAGCGGATCATCAGTCAATGGACCCAGGATTAACCCATATCTACCACTCAGAGGTGACCTTTCTCAATGCCAACAAACACAATCCCTCCCAGACACAATGATTTGTATAAACCATTTGAACCTCATGCCACAATATAATGTAGAACATTGCATTATTTAGAAGAAGATTTACAACACTTAGGATCATCATATTGATTATTGTTTATTGATTGATTGTCTGTAATTGGTACTGATGTGCATTTTCCCATTTGACAATATGACATGATGAACATTTGCCAAAAAATGAGATATGTACCAAAAAGGCCAAAAGAAACAGGCCAGTCAATAAATGACATCAACAGTAACTGAATCTTATATTAATGTGTCAGTTCAACCTGTCTGTTAATTACCTGTTTATTTGTGTAAACAAGATGTCAATGTCTACCAGTATTTGTTAAATAATTTATTTAGCAAAACTAAGTAACTCAAAAGAATTAAAAGAAGGGAAATATCTCTTGGCTGTTCTAGACCCATGCTACATTTCACCTGATTCATACTGAGGAAGTCTTTCAGACATTTCACAGAATATCATGGGGGTTCGAGAGCTATTAGAATCCCGGTGAAGGGGCAGAGTCAAATCTAGTGTTCACTATTCCTCAAAAGAGGACCACTAACTCCTAGACAAACAATTAAACCGAGCCTGTAATACTTCAAGGGTCGTATTCTTGATTTATTTACATAGTGGAAGAGGATGGGGCCCAGCTTCTAAAACCAGAATATGGGTAATGCACAATAGTGATCCCCAGTCCCTTCAGAATATACGACAATGTCAATGCTCAGTGAACGGAAATTTACACTATAATACCTGTTCAGAACCCTTCACCATAAGATCTGGAGTACGAAAAGGTTGTATCCTGTCCCATCTCTTATTTATAACATATATAGACAACATATGTAAAGAAACCAGCCAAACAGTGACAGCAAGAATACCGCATGACGAGAACACAGAAGAAGAACCATTTGCAAATCTGCCATGATGCTACTGGGCTATGGGTTGGCCGATTTACTGGTGGTTTTTGCAAACACTTCTTCTTTCTTGCTGCTCGTGTCCAACGAGGGATATGACTACTTCTTCTCTTTCCCAGTCCGCACCAAGGTCATTTTCTCTACATATAACTTAGCTGATAGTGATTCTTTAAACCTCCACACATTACTGGACTCACTATGAACGGCACTCAACATCATAGTGTAGTAAACTTGAACAGGAGTGAACTCAAACAGTAGTCGACTCAAACGACTGTTGTCGTTTTCTATATATATATATATATATATATATATATATATATATATATATATATATATATATATATATATATATATATATATATATATATATATATATATTATTCTACACAGACTAGAGTTAACATCACCAATATACAACTCAGATATTCGACAATACTTCTACATAACGTCTTCTACACACAACCTAGTTCTTTACAAGAGTGGCGCAGTGTTGGCCATTACTCTATAACTCGACGTGGTCCGCACTGCACGAAACCAAATCGTAGACTGCCTTGTCTGGACTCTACTTCCTGTCACTTGGCAAGTGAGACCCCAACGTTTTTCACGTTGTGTACAAAGTCCACTTTTCACGTTCCGGTGTTCACTTGCTGAACACGGTCATAACCTCTAACATCTACCCTGGGGTATGACTTGACTATGCCATAACATCCTCAAGGTCATGGCAAAATCTAACCATTAAAGAACTCCTTGGACGTCCATGCACTAATATCAAAACCAGAAGCTGAATTACAAGACCACATGAATAGTCTAAACGAAATGTGTAGGGAACATAACATGTAAATTAGCACAAGCAAAAACAGAGGTAATGACTATAACTAAAGAAGAAACAACAACAAAAATTCACCTAAACGAACATCCCTTGAAACAAATAAAGAGTTTCAAGTACCTAGGACAGTGGTTCTCAACCTGTGGGGAATCCCCCCCCCCCTTGAGGGGGGGGGGGATTTTAGGGTTTCCAGGGGGGTGGGGGATGAAGATTATTTCAAGATCGCATTAATACAAGAACCGATTACTTGATATTGTTTTTCCCTTCATACTTTACGGTTCTGTACGTCTCACGCTTCTAAAATTCATTTTATAAAGTAAGTAGACCTATAAATTACGTTTTATGTGGACGTCTAGACTTGTTTGAGTATGTGCTTCCATTATTACGTATACTGTGTAAGAGCAGGAGCGGGGGGGGGGGGGGAGTATTTTAGGTAGAAATATAAAAGGGAGCGGGGAATGACGTTCTGGAAATATGGTAAAGGGGGGCACGGGCCAAAAAAAGGTTGAGAACCATTGACCTAGGAAGTATAATATCATCAAATGGCAGATCAGAAGACGAGATCTAAAATAGATGCAATAAGGCAAATCAACTCATTGGACAAATGGCACCAATACTAAAGAACAAACATGTATCAACATCTACTAAGAAAGCACTTTACAACACAACCTTCATACCAGCTCTATGCTACCAATGCCAAACCTGGACAATGACAGAAAAAGAGAAAAGAAAAATCACAACAGAAATGAGATTCCTGAGAAGAATACTCAATGTATCAAGAAGAGATAAGATCAGAAATGAAGAAATCAGGACTAAAGTGGGGGTTATAGCAGCACTAGATTGTATTAGAAAGCAGCAAGTCAAATGGTTTGGCCATGCAAGTAGGTTACCATTCAACAGCATACCACAATAAGCAATGATATACAGACCAGATGGCAACAAAGGAAGAGGCCGACCACGTAAACGTTGCACGGAGGGAATAGCAGAGTCCATGGGAATATCGATACATGAAGCCCATAATCGGGCACTCTCATGATGTTTATACTTCACCTCGACACCGCAAGGTACAAGAGGAACATGATGAGATGAGGTGAGATGAGATGAGATGAGATACTTGTTCATTTGATGTTTGTCCAAACTCACTTTTTGTAAAGTTGGATTTTCATTATTTACAAAATTTTATCAAAGTTACATTTGGAGTCTGTCACCCTGGCTTATATTATACAGGGTGTATTTTTAATGGCTTTGCAGTGTTGGACAATATTGCTGGTCCAAGTGTTGTATTTACCTATTATGTTGCATGAACTTTACAGAGGATTAATACACAAATTGGACCGGTAATATTTCCAAACACTGCACAGTCATTAAAAATACACACTATATACCTACATGTGTGGGAGATACGTCCGTGTTTTACCGAGACCCATAAGGGAAGCAAAGAATAGTAACATTGTAACTAACCAAGCATGTCGTAAGAGGTGACTAAGAAGAGTTGGCCTCACTCATCCCATAGACAACTTCAGCTGCAGAATCCAGCCGATCATAAAGAAGCGTACAAAGGGCTTAGAGTGAGTTATTTGAGGGGTATGCTCCATTGGGAGATGAACGACAGAAGGAGAGGAGAAGATATGCTGGACAATTATTATTCACAACTTCTTTAATTCTCGATGCCGGCTCTGTGCCGAAGGGTGCAGTTCGTAATCCCGCATACCGCGTTCGAAACACAGCTGCGATTGATTTGGCAGCAGATCGCTTAGCGTTCATTTTATATGAAATATTTTGGGTGCCAGACGTTCAGAAAGCAATGGCAAACTCATTCATTCATTCAGTAGCATATCCTTTGCAGAACCTCGATTCCATAACAACCTTCCGGAAAACCTCTCGATCATAAGCAAGATGCCCCGTGTCCGATACACCCATCTGGAGATCATCCGCCACATTCTGCACCCATCTTCTCTTTGGCCTTCCCCTTCCTCTCTTACCAGGCATATACCCCTCCAGTATTGTTCTCTCCAAACTTTCGTGACGTTTCAAGTGACCAACATATTTTAATTTTTCTTTGTTTTATCGTCTTTAATTGCCAACCCTCTTCAATATTCAACTCTTGAAGTATGGCTGCATTTGTTCTTATCTTTACCTAATATATTCGTAGAACTCGTCTATAACATTTATATTCAAAGGCATTTATGCGCTGTTCAGCTTGTTTAGTAAACTACTGAACGTAAAATTGCCAAGGAATCACGAACAGCCAAAAAATGCTGGAGTTGTTTACTACGTCCTGTAAATGATATACAACTAACTTTTTAAAATTCTCGATGAGAAGCACCCAAAGTTGCACTTGGTGTTTATTATCATAAGGTTCTTGACCTGGTCGTTTATTTTTGCTGACACCGATGTATTTAATGTTTCCAACAAAGACGCACCTGGACTGATGTTCAAAATCTCCGTTCATCTCCACGTGGGGCATCCTGGGCAGACACTAGTTTGGCTAATGAAAGGGAGGATCGGCACTGGTCTCCGCTGTAATAAAACCTACTGAGAAGTCAAACTGTGTACTCTAGGAGACCTGAAGACATTCACTGCTGTTCCCTAACTGAGATGATGGTAGACTGTCAACACCCAGTCTTGCACTCACTGTTTGCAGAGCTCACGAGTATGGTCAGAATGATTGTGTTGCTCGCTTAACGCTACTAAAATAGTATGACAGAATAACCAATATGGAGCACATAGAGATAGCTAAATAAATAACAGTGAATCAAATGGCGAGGCAAGGATACTGGTGTTGTATAGAACACGTATTTAGGAAACCCGAGACCGTACAACTGGACAGACATTTGGAATCCATGCACAAATGATAGAGGAGGACCTGAAAAACACGGAGAGGAGAAGTAGAGACTGACATGAATAATATGGGGGGGGGGGGGGAGAGAGGGCATGGACGGAGTGAGTTGGTTGAGAGACTACCTCTATAGAGGATAAAGAAAGAAACATGGAAAGAAAGAAAGAAAGAAGAAGAAGAACAAGAAGGAGGAGGAGGAGAAGGAGGAGGAGGAGGGGCGGGAGGAGGGACAGTAGGAGGGGCAGGGGAAGAAGAAGAAGAAGAAGAAGAAGAAGAAGAAGAAGAAGAAGAAGAAGAAGAAGAAGAAGAAGAAGAAGAAGAAGAAGAAGAAGAAGAAGAAGAAGAAGAAGAAGAAGAAGGGGGAGGGGAGGCAGAGGGGATGAGGAGTTAGGGGGGGGGCGAACAAGGAGAAGAGGAAGAAGAAGAACCCAAAAGGCAAGGAGCTACGACATCCCCAATCCACAACTATTCATGTCATAAAGAGTAAAGAGCCAAAATCAACGTGGCTCTTAACAAAAAACAATACAACAACAAAAACAACAATGACACACATGTTCAGTTTTATTTTCACGATTATACCAGGGTAGTTGTGATTTGCATTGTCATGTGTCTGGTATTTGCGTGGCTTTCTGTACCCTGTTCATTGCCTTGATAGCTCTTTCAAACAGTAGAAATGGCAATCTAAAATGTAAACCCAGGTTGTGGTGAGACACAATAGCCTACACCAGTCCATATCAGCACTGCACGCAATGAACTACTTTGATCACTGGAAGCATCATTGTTTTCCCATCAACCACCGTAAACCACATATGAAAATAAGACGTCGTGAACCAGCAACAGTTAGCAAACAACTTCAATAGCTGAAACTATTCCGTTCATCAGATGCCAAACAATGATATAGGAATGGTTAATTAACGATACGATTGAATCTACGCGTATCCCATTTCTGCTTCTATTGATAACGATCTGGTTCTCTTATTGATTCAACCCCCTTGATAATATCTTCTTAAACTAATTATTTTATCTTACGCCCCAGCTACAAAGACTGAAATGGCTGCTACTGGCATATCCATCGATTTGTCCCCAAAGCCGTTCAATCGCCCTTGCTGGTTATGTCTATGGGGAGAGTAATGAGTGCAACAAAACAGAGACAATCCATGACTTATGCAGATTTTAAATCATTCATTTTTATTACAATCTATATACCTCAACAGTTTGACTAAATACTGAACAAAAGTGATAGCACAAAAAATATAACAGTACTCATTAATTTGAAGTTGTGAAAAGGCCATCTCCTTAGTTTATCATCATCTTCATTCCCAATATTACCGTAATGTTCTCCCCCTTCTACTATCGGAGCAAATATCTTTAATCTTCTTACGATAAGCACTCGTTTAATGAACGATCTTTTGTAGTTCCTTCAATTACGTTCCTTATGTATTCATCTCTGTCTCCCCCTCTATTATTCTCTTCTTTTAGTTTGTTCCCTTTTCTTCTCCTGATACATTCGACCGTTACCTGAACTGATGTGAACATGGCTGTAATCAACTTGAGGCTGTTGACAACTCCATATTGTTTGTCCTGAAAAGAAGCTGAAGAAAGCAACAAACATCAATCAGGTGCCGTTTCCACAAGTGAGGTTGGCTGCAATGGATCTCCAATACTGTCTGTCTCTTGCCTTGACTGTGCATTCTGTCAGATTGATGTTCGTCCATCTCTTGATGTTATCTTGTCACTTGTATCGTAATCTGTCTCTTGTTCACTTGCCCTCAACCTTGCCCTCCAATATGAATTTATAAGAGTATTATCTTTTAACATGGTCAAAATATTTCACTTGCCTCATTTTTATTTCTTTTATCAACTTTCATTTCATTGCCAGTTTTTTTTCCTAGTACTTCTGCATTTGATTGCTTTTGTTTCCATGAAATACGACACACTCCACATTTCCTGGGCCTCTATTGGACTTTCTAGTTGCTTGTTCAGTGTCCAGGCTTCAACACCATACATACATTGGCAACTTGCCGTCTTGACAGACAATAGTTTGTGCTTCAAAAAGGCTTAATAACTACAACCCATGGCGGTGGCGAATGTGACTGTTAAGGCCAATTCGCGCTGTAAATTTTCGTCCACAGTGGATGCGTGTGAACACATGGTCATTTTCACCATCATGCACCAACTTGCGTCTTACACGCTCGGTGTGTGACTTATCTGCAATAATTTTCTCCTTTGTCTTTATTCCATTTCTGATATTTGCCCTCCATGCAACACGTTCAGCGGCGACTTGCTCCCAATATGCATTATCAATGCGTGTATCAATCATGTCCCGCTTACACACATCTTTGTATCGTAGTAGAGGCCGACCCTGAGATCTCCTACCCACCCGTAATTCATCAAAAAGATGTCATTTGGTATTTTACCGTCATCCATCCTTCTAACATGTCCCACCCATCTAAGTCTACGGAGATTGAGCATGGAATATACCGTCACACAACCTGATCTTTCCAATACTTCAGTATTTGTGATTTTGTCTTGCCATTTAATACCAAGTATTCTTCGCAGACACCGCATATGAAAGCTGTTTAAACGGTTCTCTTGGTGTGAGCAAGTTGCCCAGGCTTCACTGCCATAAAGAAGAGTACTAAGGACACAGGCTTGATAGACAAGGACTTTTGTTTTGGCCAGACTCGTTTTCTTAACCTGCTCATTGTTGCTGCTGCCTTTCCAATCCTGATGTTGATTTCCTGATCTAGGGATAATTTGCTATGTACCTCTGATCTTAGATATGTAAAATAGTCTACTATCTTTAATTCGGCGTCGTCAATAAAGCTTGATGGTACCCCAAGTACACCTTGCGAAATAATATGTGTGTTATTTTTGCTAATTGTTAAATCAAATTCAGAACAAGCATTGGCGAATGCAGAGAGTAGACGTTGGAATTTTTCCTCAGAGTTGGTCGTAATTGCAGCATCATCTGCAAATATCAACTCTCTGATCAGTACCCTCCTAATTTTGGTCTTGGACTTCAATCTCTGAGCATTATAAAGGTCGACATCTGAGCGTGAGTGAATGTATATACCACCATCCTGATCAAGAAAGGCATATTTCAGTAGAAGAGAAAAGTATATTCCAAAGAGAGTGGGAGCTAATAACAACCTTGCTTAACTCCACTCTTGATTTCAAATTCTTCTGAAGTTGCACCATCAAACACTTGATTATACCCTTCATGCCCGTGTGGAACGATTCTACAATGGACAGAAGAGTTGGTGGGCAGCCAATCTTTTTTAGTGCCTTGAACAGACCCTCACGACTGACCAAATCAAATGCCTTTGTAAGGTCGATGAAGGCAATAAACAGTGGTTGATTCTGTTCACGGTATTTTTCTTGCATTTGTCGGAATGAGAATATCATATCAAAGGTAGACCGGTTCTGTCGGAAGCCACTCTGTGATTCTCGGTAGACTTGATCTCCCAGGGCTTGAAGTCTGCGCAGAACAATTCTGGCAAATACTTTTCCAACAATACACAGAAGTGAGAAACCCCTAAAGTTGTTACAGTCACTCCGATCGTCGTTGTTGTTAGTTGGGGGAGGTTCTCTCTCTTTCTTTCTTTCTCTCTCTCTCTCTCTCTCTCTCTCTCTCTCTCTCTCTCTCTCTCTCTCTCTCTCTCTCTCTCTCTCTTCTCTCTATTTACTCCTTTTCTTCTTTGGTCCTAACGAAGTCAGAGTTACTCTCTACCTCTTAGCACCGTAACAAAGGAAACTCAGTCTCCTCGGCTACATCTCCTTTCCACTGCTAATTATCATAGTTTTCGTGTTTAGGATATCTAAGCCACATTCTGCGCTATGTCTGTTTGCTTGTTCCACTAGGTTTTGTAACTCTTGTTCGTTGTCTCCTAGTAACACGGTGTCGTCAGCATATCTAAGCAAGAAACATGCTTTAAAGTCAAAGTCAGTAATAGGCTCATGTACACAGCTCAAGGCATATCCTGCTCTATAAACCAACCGGCACTTGGTGGCTGATGTGGTCTGGGTCACGCAGGCCGCAATTACTTCTTCAAGACAACGACAACACATGTTTCCATTGAGTTTTCTTTTCATGTTGATACAAATGTACTTTTTCTTCAAGACAACGACAACACATGTTTCCATTGCGTTTTATTTTCATGGAGATACAAATGTACGTGTTGCTGATTGAATTAAAGCATTACTGCCTACACTTTGTTTGTACTGTGAAGATGTATTACGTGATCTGTTTTCAAGTATATTTTGACAATATGCATAATGATTCGTTTAATATTTGAGTGGCATTCTGTACACTGTTTGTCTCGATATGTATATCAAATGCGGTGGATTTGGCAATATACAATGTAGACCCAGGTTGCGGTCAGACACAGTCGCCTACAACAGTCTATATCAGCACTGCACGTAATTAACTACTTTGATCACTGGAAGCATCGTTATTTCCCCATAAACCACACTAAAAGATATATAAATGTACATAAATTGTCATGCGTACATGCGCAAAAGTTGGCAAACAACTTCAATAGATGGAAATATTCAGGTTCATCAGATGCCAGCCAATGATGTAGCGATCGATGGCTAACTAATGATACAATTAACTCCACGCTTGTCCCATTTCTGCCTCTATTGATGGCAATCTGGTACTCTTATTGATTCAACCCCCTTGATATCATCTTCTTAAGCTAATTATTTTATCTTACGCCCCAGCTACAAAGATTAAATTAGCTGCTACTGGCGCATCCATCGATTTGTCCCCACAGCAGTTCAGTCGCCTGTGCTAGCCATTCTGGTCATACAATAAGCAATGTCTATAGGGAGAGAATGTGTGCAGCAAAAGAGAGACAACCCTTGATTTAGATGGCAGACATTTAACTAATCATTTTTATTACAATACGTATACAATAACAGCCGGCTTCGTGGCTTAGAGGTTATGACTTTTTTCCGTAATCTCGTATACTCTTGTCGGTAACGTGATGACGGTGAGAATCAGCAGTGGTTCGAATCGCATCGGTAGCTTACTGGGTATGTGAGCCGGCCGCTCAGAAAGCAATGGCAAACTACTGAGCGTAATCTTGCCAAGAAATCAACAGACAGCTGAAAGATGCTGCTGTTGACAGCGATGTCCTGTAAAGGATATGCGAATTAAAAAATAGAAATATACAATAACAACGTCGTCAAGTGCTGAACAAAAGTGATAGTTAAAAAATAATCTGTCTTTACATTAATTTGACCTTGTGAAAGACTCATCAGAGTATTTTATCACATCCTCTTCTTTGTTTTGTTCTTGTTCTTGTTCTTGTTCTTGTTCTTCTTCTTCTTCTTCTTCTTCTTCTTCTTCTTCTTCTTCTTCTTCTTCTTCTTCTTCTTCTTCTTCTTCTTCTTCTTCTTCTTCTTCTTCTTCTTCTTCTTCTTCTTCTTCTACCCTAACGGAGTATAGATCTTCAACCTTCCCTCTTTATTTCCTCTAACGACTTTCTCAAGCGATTCATTTGTCTCCAGTTCTTTTCTCCGCCTGTTTTTCACACTTCTTTTAAGAGAAGAGCTTCGTTTGGCTTCTGCTGCCATAAGTATTAATTCTTTCGTTTCTTTTCCGTATATCTTTAGTGGTAAGCTGAACTGACATGAAAATGGCGATAAACAACTTGATATTGTTGACATCTCCATATTGTTTGTCCCCGGCTGAAGCAGAAGTCAGGAACATGCATGTTTTACAGTAATAGACCCTTGTACACACATCAATGTGCATTGGGCATGTGGTGCTCGACTCACTGGTATAAACACATCGACACAGGGTGGGTGATGTGGGCAGTGTCACTCCTGTCACCGTTACTCCCCAAGACATTCACCGATCCCCAGTTTAGGCGGGGTCGAGCTGGGAGCATAGGCCAATTAAAAACTTTCAAATCCGTACCGATGCGAATCAAACCAATGACCACTGTCTGGCCGGCATGCGAGTGTCTGGCAGTTACCCCACGGGGATTCCCACAAACCAATGACCACTGTTCGGCCGGAATGAGAGTGTCTGGCCGTTACCCCACCGGTCTGGCCGTTAGCACACCGGGACTGCCACAAACCAATGACCATTGTCCGGCCGGCATGCGAGTGTCTAGCCGTTATCCCACCGGGACTCTACAAATGTACATTAATTTGTGTGCCGGTGATGTGCCGTACGTACTCAATGCGGCTGAATCGCTGCGTTGCTATGAGCAGCTTCCGCCTGACCTCTTTCTGACAGTGCCCATTGTTGGTGATTATGGAGCCAAGATTGTCACAGTTTGTGCCATTTTCAAATTGTTTATTGTTGGCTGTGATCTTTAGCTGGCATATAATTTTTTCCGTGTACATTATTTTTGGTAAATTTTAGCTAAAAATAAGATTCTGATTTTCACTGTCTCTTTTAACCCTTTTGCTCTTTTTGACAAGAGGACAGCCCATCTACATATCTAGGTTCTGGAATTAGATGTCCACTAATTACGTATGGATCAACATTGTATCTGGTCTCATTATTGTTGACGTGTACGTTACGTTTTCTCTATGTTTAATAAATATGGGGAGAGAAAACAGCCGTCTTACTCCTCTTTGTCCCTCAATCAAGTTTGTAGTTTCCCCGCATATTCTAACAGCTGCTTCAGGTAAGTGGATCAAATGAGCGGGAAAGCCCACTCCACTCACGATATTCCACATTTTCTGACGATGGACACAGTCAAAGGCCTTACTGTAGCCCATGAATCAAGTATGAAGATCTACATTGTACTCTCTGCAAATATCTCACTGATGGGTCTCATGTTGAAGATATGGTCCCAGGTTCATCTGCCCTGACTGAAACCTGCCTGTACTTCTTGTCATGCACATTTTCACTTACTATCCAGTCCTCTTCATTATATGTCTGAATAAAACTACTGCTAAGCCCGATAGATATTTTCTTCTTTGTTTTTCATTCTATCTTCTTTTTTTCTCAGTGACAGGTTAGCTTTCTATCATCTCGATGGAGTGCGGCTATCTCCAATATGGGCGTCCGTTTACATTATTTATGAGTTTGGTTGTTGACATATTAAGAATTTGATGTGTCCTGATGTTTCCCCTTGCTGTTCCGCTTTAATCATCCCCTTTTAAGACCTTTAAACCCTTGATACTCGCGTGTTGCGAATAGCGACGAAACGGAGTTTCGATTTTAGTTATCACATAAAACCTTTTTTCATTTAGCTAACTAAAAAGAAAATTTGCGACACATGGCAGTAGTTTAAACTTTTTAGGACATCAAACAGATTATAAGGGAGGTCAGAGTATATTAAATTAGAACATACAAGTCACTTTTAACCGAGACGAGGTATGTAAATGCATGCTTAGTACTAGTACAAGAGTTGTACGCGACAGCTGTCCATTACGTTAAGAGAAACATACATTGCATACATTGTGTTTTAACAGATACATGAAATCTACAACTTGTACACACAAATGGAAAATATATTCTTTGTTCGTTGTCATTCGATGTCAGAAAATATTTATGTTTAACCATGTCACGAAGTTGTCTTTACCGGGAATTTGAGAACAAAGAAAACATTAGGGGGATAATCGCTGCAAGTTATTTTGTATTATAGAAATACATGCATTATTCGTACATTTGTCTGTAAACATGTTCATGTAATTTTAATTTTTCCACACAGAACCAGTGAAACCCATGCAGTGGAGGTGTGTTGTGCATCTACGATGTCCAGTTGTGAGTTAGAAGATTCTGGTATGCGCAGCGTGTTTACCAGTTTAAGGAAGTCTGTGAAATAGTTTTTGTTGGCCCACTCGAAATCATCGATGTATTGATTGGTGGCTCCAAGGGTTTCATATTTACATTTCAGGTTGCAATGCTACATCAATGACATCATCCATACCACCATATCATTGCGACAAGCGTACACACACACACACACACACACGCACGCACGCACGCACGCACGCACGCACCCACACACACACCCACACACACACACACACACACAACTACTCAACAATATATTCACACCCACAAACCAACCCACACAAAGGAACACACACACACACACACACACACACACACACACACACACACACACACACTCACACATACTAAAACCAACACTCACCCAAAAACATGCACACACGAAGACAAACCCACAACCAAGCAAAGGTCCAACCCATCCAGCTCCTCATTAATAAATACACACACACACAAACATCTACAACCAACCCATTCACAGCCCATACCCCGCCCTGTTCTGCTTGTAACACTAGAAGAGCATCCGTCCACTGACGGGTTTTCTCAAGCAACAGTTTTGTGACAAAACCAACTTTCAGAGGCATTTATTTGTAAACTGCTGATCCCCCCTCCCCCTCCTTCTTCCTTTCTTTTCCTTGTCCTGCCCACACCCTTCCCCCTATTATCATTGTTAACGGCCATTTTGCTGAAATATAATTTAGAGTGAAATAAATATATCCGCTTATAATTCCCGCCGAGACCTGAATGAAGTTTCGTTGGGTTTATCTCTTTAAATTGCTGTTCTCATGGATGTAGATTCACGGACATCACTTGGTTCTCGCAAACGACTTATTTCTCGTAGAGCATTCGGTATATCAGCCTGGTCCATGGCCCGTCCGTCCTCCACAGCCTGTCAGCCTGCTCATTTCCTTGTACACCGACATGACCGAACACGAAAATGAAACTAATCTTTGCCAGCCGTGACCGCTCCATAGGTAACAACCACTGTCTTCGGACCCACCCCATCTTGATCATCTTGAGCATACACATTGTGTCACTAAGAAACATGCCGGAGTGAATGTCTGTGTCTCGGGCCATGTAATTGCTTTATTTGCTGTCATGAGTTCTAAGGTCAGACAACTTGTGGTCAAGGCAAAAACACCACATCGTGCTTCACAATTCTCCCTCCATCCTGAGCCATAAAGACCCATGAACTTCTCACGCGTCGAACTACCGACCCATCTGTGTATATGAGAGCATCACCCTCTACATATTTCTCGAAGATTTCAGAAGAACCCTTATAAGACGCATTATGTATATGGTATCACATACTATATTTTTAGACACTTTGTGTGATGTATCAATTTTACGTTGACCGCCTTTACTTTCCAAGAAGTTTCCTGGTACGTAAATTGGGCTGAGACGATTTTTAAAAAAAAGAGAGAATCACATCGAGGAGATATCGAACAACTATCAACTGGCCGGCAAACACACACGCCAGCCACTGCGCCATCGTGACGCTTGTCATGTTGAATGCTAGTAACAATATTCGTCACAAGACTCCCTTTTAGAGGCCATCTTGCTCAAACACTGTGTTCTTGTTCGTTTGTCTTAGAACAGGGGTGTCAAACTCAATTGCTCAGCGGGCCAAAACTCAAATCACACGTAAGGTTGCGGGCCGAACAGGATAAACATTCAATAAGACGAAAATTAAACCTTTTTTAAACATTAATATAAATTAACACAGAAAAAAAAAGCTGTTCAGTGTCAGTCATTCATTACTTTCATCGACAGCTAGTAAGAATGCAACAAAGTCTTTACCTTTTTCGATCAGCTGTGCTTTTACATCGGTGGCTATCTCACAAATCCGATCAACAACCTAATTTCTGCTTTGCAAACATCTGCTTTTTATCTGAACACAAGACGTCACACACTTTTATCATGCAGCGCTTCAGAAACTCTCCTTTTGTAAATGGCGGACCTGACTTTGCGATCTCCTCCGCCACCATAAAAAGTGCTTTCACAGCAGCTCCAGTTTGGGATTTTGCTTAGGTGAAAAACATCTACTGTTATGTTAGATGCCTCTTCAATTCTTCTACATTCTGTAGCTTCTGCTCTGCATTCAGGCTGTTTAACTTGTCTTGATGTTTAGTTTCGTAGTGCCGTCTCAGATTATATTTTTTGATCACAGCCACATTATCTCCACAAATTAGACACACAGGTTTACCGCCAATATCATTAAACATATATTTAGCCTCCCAGAAGCTTTGAAAGGCTCTGTTTTCAGAATCAACATTTCTCTTGGTCATTTAAAAGCTAGCTTTGATTTAAAAAAAAAAAAAAAAGATTGTGCATGTACCAGCAGTCGCTTGATTGATATCAGGTTAGCCGTAGCGGGAAAAGGTGATGTAATATCCGGGCACTACACTACTTTCATTTCTTATGCACCAATCCAAAACGAGCAACTGAACGTTGCTAGGTTATTATAAGGACAAACATCCACTCACTACACAAGTTTTATTTTCACTTATTCTGATCGAAGCGAGAACGCTCTCAGGCAGCCTATCATTCGGCAAGGCCATTAAAAAATATTTTTGCCTAAAATTCTCTCTCGGCCCGAATATATGTGTACGTCGGTTGAGACCTCTCGGGCCTGATGTGGTCCGCGGGCCTTGAGTTTGACACATGTGTCTTAGAAGTTTTGTTCTCAGTGTAGTGGATGGTGCATGTGTACATTTAACGAAAACACTGGCATGTTTGCAATTGTACTTTCACCGGCTCCGTGGCGAAGGTTTTACGGACTCAGTTCGTGATCCCGCATACAGCCTTCGAAACACAGCATCTGGCGATTTGGCAGCAGACCGCCTTGCGTTGGATTTTCATAAAATGGTATGAGTGCTGGTCGTTCAGAAAGCAATAACAAACTACTGAACGTAAACTTGCTAAGAGATCACAAACAGCCAACAAATGCTGAGGTTGACTGTGACGTACTGTAAAGGATATGCAACTAACTTAAGTGTCAGTCGTTCCTGTCATTCTGTATCAGACGTCTGTCTTAGTCTATCAATTGCGCACATATCCATCACTGTCATTGATCCCATTCTCCTATCAAAGGAGAAGTACGATCCTCTTCCCTCTACTAGCCTACGGGACACCCTTGGGCAAGGTGGAGTACCAGTTTAGCCCCCCGATCAGGATTATGTGGATGAAGTTGAAGAGTTACGGTCTCCAATTTCACGACGGTAGGCGGGGGATCTTTTTAAGTTTTTGTTTGTGGTGAGACAATGGTTAAGGTTATCGACCAGTATAGTCACTGCTAGTAAAGAATGCATTACAAAATTCTTTCTTTGCAGATGCCAAGAATGTCATGTTTGATAGAAAATCAGAGGAACGGTGTACGACTCTGGTGATTGTGTGAGATGGCGAAACATAACAGCCCACGCATGTCGGCATAACACATGATGATGATGACCATTGGTCCATGTCTGTTTCTGTGGGGATACATGAACCCTTACGTCATTTGACAGAGCCCATGATGATGATGTTGATATATTGTTAGACTATCAATGCCGCATTGTTGGGACTTGTAAAAATAACAAATAACCCTAGTCGTTTCTTCTGATAGACACGACTAAAGCATACCAGTTAGAAAACTTGGCCAAAAGAAGAAAGCGACTCTTTGAAAGTTTTTGTGTGTGACAATTTTACATTTGTTATTGTGAAACAATCCTAGGCAATTAGTAAACAAGTTTGAAAATTGCATGAAACCACATAAGTGGCATTTTACATTTGAGTGCTAAAAATGCCACGGGCAGCCAAGAAATTAGTAATCTAAATGTTTGGAAAGAGAATGAGATTGGCTGACACACAAAGCAAGCTTATAATAAACAGCAGAAGAAAAATATTAACGCTTTTGGCCATATTATGAGGATGGGACAATTGGCAAATATTGTAACTATGAAAACATAAAAACCGGTACATATTGTAACTGTGAGAACAAGATAATTGGTACATATCGTAACTATGAGTACACGAAAACTCGTAAATATTTTAACTATGAGAACAGGAAAACTGGTACATATTGTAAATATGAGAATAAGAAAACTGTTACATATTGTAACGATGAGAACTAGACAAATGGCACATACCGTAACTATGAAAACAGTACATCTATAGTCTGTCCAGAAATGAATGCCGTCATTCACGATCAATTATTTTGAAAAACTGTTTGCTGCATCGTTATGAAATATTTCCTGCCGTCTTATATATACCACCACCCAAGGAATATGCTTTTTGTCCAAAAGCAACTTAAATCATGGAAAGCGGCGACATTTATTTGATGTTGTGGTGAAAAACTAGTGATTTCTCGCTAACAAACTTGTTTTACAGTAATGAATGCCCCGCCAATTCAGATGACGTCACAAGGCGTATCCGGATTCGTACGGGAGTGGTACAATATCTACTCTGCTGAGACGGAACATGATTACCTATTTTGCATAACGAATATAGCTGTGAGTGTCTCTGTAGTTGGCTTCCTTCATAACAGTCAAGATGTTGGTCCTATTTTCATTGAAGTTTATATAATTATTCGTATGTTCGTGTGTTGTCCCTTCATTTGACAACGTGTTTCTTCTCACGTGTCTTGTTATGCCACAATATGTCAGTTCCCTCCACAATATTACTCTTCGGTTGGTATTGAATGCGTCTAGAGCTTTTATTTTTCAATGCAAGTTACTTGTCACCTTTGAGGGCTTACGGAATTGAAAATTCATCACTGTGGAATACAAACTGTTGCTATTGACAAGTTGTATTGTTTATGCCGATGCTTGCCAAGGAGCGAGACTTTACATATATATATCTATGTTGTCCGATCCTCCTTGTTTGTTAAGTAAAAAGTGAAAACCAAAAACGCCCACTGCAACCAAACCTTCACAAGACGATGCTGGATAGTTTTCTTCTCATAGTCCACTTTAATACGATGATTTTGACATGTCGGAAACAAAGCAATCGCTCCACAGAAACGTTCCAACTATACCTGACAATACACAAATTATTCTAAAATAGCGGCATAATATTAGCCGTGCTTTAGTGACAAGAAACCATGTCCGACGTGGACGCCAGCTCAAGTCTAACTGATCTTATCGTGACGTTTTCGTGCTTGCACCAAAACGTCTTGCACACTTTTCATTCTTTTGAAACTAATGCCGTGCAAAGTTTGTCTTACAATCCATAGCCTGATCCAGGTATATGGCAATGCTGTCATGTTAAGGGCCTGCAATTCTTCTTATGAATAGTTGGAGTAAAAGTATCCAAATAGGTGTGAATGTGGATTAATGTCTACGATCTGCCCAGACCTTAATCTGTGTCGGACGATTCCAGTAGGTTGATGACTGCTCTCGGTTGCATAAAATTCAATCCATCCTTTCTCCATTAGTCATCCTCCTCTTTCAACACATGGTTCTCACATTTTTTCCATTAACTTTTATCAATATTTAATAGCGCGGACTGGGTTAGTATCTTGACGTCAGGTAATTTGAATATAGTATTGTCAGATGCCACCTGTCCTTTAATTTTAGCCCACACAAGTTCTATAGGGTTAAAATGAGAATGGTACGGCGGAAGTCTCAAGCACCCATGACGATGCTCTTTTATCGACTTGTCCATTTGATATTTCTGCTTTTTGGCGTCTGTTTTACAAGGTACAACAATTCTAGCTAGAAATAGGTTTATGGGAATGGTTTGTTTTCCATTCGGAGCCATATCTTTATTGCCCCCTTTGTGCTCGATGCTGTAGGTATTTTGTCTTCTTGGGCAACAACATTGATATCATGCATTGTCCATAATTGAACACGACGGTCTATCTATGGATGGAAGCACTGTATTCTCGAGCCATTCTCTAAATACATTCATCGTATTATGATAATCCCTATTGTCGGTATGCTTTGATACGAACACGAGTCCAGCATTCTGTAGTAAGCCATTATGCGTATTACCACCATGGGCCATGACCAAAAGCTGTCGTATACTACTGGGCACACATCGCTTTATCTTTCCGTCGACTGATTGCCATTCCTGATCACTTGTGTGGTGCGCATTGATCCACGTTTCATCCAAATACACTATGCCATAATTTTCGTTGCGCATTTCCAATATTTCATGTAGGTATCTGCTTCTCATGGCTCCTAAATGCGGTTATTCGCAAAGGATATTTCTACCTCCCTTGTACTTTCTAATGTCCTTATAATTTTCCACAAAGTTGTTTTGGATAGCTCTATGTTATTGTTCTTTCTCAACCAACCCCTAGGTTTTCTTACAGTCACTGTTTCTTCGGAATCCAGCATTTTTATAATGCTGGATGATCCTGGATATAAAATCCCAAAGTTTTATAATGTTAGGCGTCTCCGCGGCGAAGTGGTTAAGTCGTTTGACTCGGGCTCCAAAGGTTGTGGGTTCGATTCCGGGCCGCGTCCTTCGGTTCACGAGTTAAATTTTTCGGAGACTCCTGTGGGTCGTCGCTAGAGCTGCGGAGTTCGTGCTTTGTCGACGCTTTCCGCGCTGCGGAAAGAGACCGAGTCATATGGGATAGAACCCGGTGCAATGAAGTCGACGCTGTCGACTTTAAGCGACTTTTTTTAAAGCATTTTTATAATAGCTCGCCTTGTGACATCCTTGTCAAAGCCGTCTACAATAACCTTTCTACCTACCGTTTGGTTATTGCTTGGTGGTTTAATTCCAGATTTCCAGATTCTTACACGCATCGACGAAATGACCGTTTACTCAAACCCAATGCATGCACTGTTCTTTTTTCGGAATTTGTAATAGTAGAAAACAGCTTCCTGCGATCAGCTTCTTGACAAAAATACGTGTACAACTTCATAGCGATGCTTTGAAGTGTACACAATTTCACATTCAATCCCATTGAACAATATTCACACATTCAGATGTTAGCGATAAGTGGTAAGACTTAAAAAAAATAAATAATCAGGTTTCATGAAAGAACCCACATTGACGACACCTCTGAACACTCCCAGTTTAAACAGTGCGGGGTTCTTGCCATAAGGCCAATCCCGTGAACCGCGGAGAATGTTCAACATTGAACGCTGATTTTCTGGCTGACAGTGTAATACATTTAAAATTATGGACTTAATCTCTAACCCGTAAATTATTTACCGCATATAAACAAACATTGAAATCTGCAGTACAATCTCCAGAACAAAAATGTTTTTGTTGGGTGGATATGATGGTAAGGTTATATGCTAAATCTCATCATTTTCCCTCAGTTGGTTACTGAGATATGGATTTTTATATGGAGACAACCAAATGTAAATGCACTATAGTACATACTGTGGCTATGGGAACAGGACAAATGGTACACGTAACCCTGAGCGCAAGACAAATGGTACATGGTATAACCATGAGAACTGGAAAAATGGTACATAGTGTAACTATTAGAGCGGGAAAACTGGTATATATTGTAACTATGAGAACAAGATAACGGATGCTTGTTGTAACAATAGCAATAAGAAAACTGGTACATATTGTAACCATGAAAGTAGGAAGTCTTGTATATAATGTTTTCATTGCTTATTTGAAACTTATCATTATTGATTCACGCTATGATTTGTATTATTTCCTCTTGTGATGTTGTTTCCCCGAGAAGAGATTGGGATCAACATGCACATCTTTAAACTGATTATCTGTTGGGATTATTGACTGACTTTTCGTCTACACTCCTCTCTTCTGTCTTCCCTTCCATATATCTCTTTCTTTCACTCTCTCTCTATTATTCTCTCAACACATACTTCGACAACAGTTCTTTTCCACATTAAATAAAAGATTTAATTTAAAACTATGTCTGGTGTATGGTTGGATATTGTCTGTGTAGTTGCTAGTGTATTCTATTGTTGGTGACAGAATGAACTCAGAATATCTATCAGCGGTATCTTCTCGCCAGTCATTCTTCACGATTACAGGACATCACATCAAACAGGACAGAGCTCACCCGGGATGATCCGTAGGCTTGAGTCTGATGGTAAATCCGTTAGTGAAATGAAAACAAACTGTTCATCACTGAGTCACCGTATTGCTATAAAAGTCCCGTAAGTTTATGACTGTGCCCAAACCGGTTTCATGATATTAAGTATCCATCATCGAGAAAAAACACCACAGTGTCAATGTTCTTCCTATTGTCTATTATGATTATCACTATTGTCTTTGTCTATTCCTTCTACTCTATGTATGCAAGTCGTATGTAGGTTGAAGTCTCTGCTTGCCCCACCTTAACATCTCTTTCTGTTTAGGAGCCCCAGTGGTATATGAGTGTTAGCATACAGTCTTCTGTATTTTACTGGATGTTAGTATTTGTTCATCTGAACAAACTGTTTAGGTTCTTTCTGGATCTACGTATGTACTTTATTGGTTCAAGTAGAGTATTTTTTCCTTTCTTCTCTAATGTCCCTAGAAACTGGGAACCTGTGGATGAATATAACAAGTCGAGTGGTAAGCGTCCGCCCCTTACTCCTAACTTATGCAAGTGTCCTTCTCCAGCCATAATGACAAGGCTTTCGAAGTCACCATCAGCATAAGACATAAGAATTCACCTCAGTCTAAAACACCCACTAATAATATGTAATGATAAAGGTAATACACGCTCATCTATATTCCTATTCTAAAACTATATTTTAATATACCTTATACACATCTATGTTCCTTTATAGAATTAATGTAGATCCACAAATCGAAATTAATCCGCAGCCAAGCACTTTATCCCATTATAAGGGAGGATATTTCTTTTCATTACAGGACACATAATTCTATCTTTCCGTCCAGTTGGGGAACACACACTAAACTGACACAAAGAAGTGGCCCCTCTCTTTAGATCATCTTTGTCCCATCGTCCTTGACATTGCTGGACAAAGCAAATTTAAACTTCATTATCCCTTGTCAGTGGAAAATTTCTGATCTCGAACTTTTCCGTGGTTTAATACAACCAAACCGCATTCTGCTGTCCAGTCTTAGTCGCAAACCTACCTCCGGAACGCAATAGGCTGGTCCATGATGCTGTCTCTCTTTGTCGCTAACCAAATTTTCCACTCGACAGTTACCTGTGTTGTAGTCGACTCTCCCGACTTGACCTACATACACATGCGATGGTCAATCCTTTGTTTATATCCTTCTGTTTCATTAACCCTTCTCCCACCTGGGTCCGCTGTATACAGTCGTCGATCTGGGAATCACTAACATTCAGCATTTCACGACATAGGCCCCCTCTTAAGAGATTAGACCGCGTCGAATCTTTCTCGCTGTAGGTTTGATTCCCATGATCCACAATCCTATTCTTCTTCCTCCGGAGCTGGATGTCTGGATATCAAATCCGCTCCTACATTCTACTTACCAAGGATGTATTCCATTGTGAAGTCCAGTTGTAGCAACAACGTCCATCACATCCACCGTGCGTTGAGCTTCTGCTAAGTCGCTATTAACATCACGTGTTGATGATATGATTGGATCCTCACATGGCTCATCTCATTATCCAGTAGGCGCTCTAATTGACACCCTACTATACTACTAACGACTGAAACTAGTGTTGGCTCCTCGCTCCTGTACGTTCAGTCGACCTCCTTTCGACTTGCGTCAGCGACGGCTCACAATACAGACGGATTGTCCCATCTTGATTGTAACACTGCTTCCATGTCCTCTTGGGTTCCCCCGGCTTTGCCTCTGGGGATGTTCCGCCTCGTCCTCGTCGGACCGAGTCGTCTTTCCCAAATCTCCTGGACTTTTGCTTCCAGGACCATCTTGGGCGATATTGTATCTGGTCAGCCAATCTTCGGTTGGAGTCCTGGGTAATTCTCGCTTTTCCCGACGTTACCCACCCCTTCTGAACTTGGTTACCGGTGAAACTTTCACTCTTGTCCTTTCCCTGACTTGTGATTTCCCTCCTCCTGTCGTTGGGTAAATCTGACCTATCACGTACTGTCCCATAGGTCCTCCTATGTTGTACTGGCGATCTCTGGTCTTCGTCTGGACTGGTAACCTTTGTCCCAATGGCTGCCATCACCATAAAGTGCGAAGCTTTGCTCCCGGATCTCTCTTCATATTTCCTAATGAGATGTCTAGGGAGATTTTTCTTCTCTTCCCCGATCCGTATTTTGTAGATGTTCTTGGACACCACCTTTTCCACAGGATAAGGTCCTTTCCATCCTACTTGGAGTATATTGGTCTCTGCTGGACTCCACACTTCCACTTTGTCTTCCACTTTAAGAGCTAGTTTCCTCTTAATTCGCTTGTTGGGTGGTGCTCTCTGGCACTCCGAACAAGACTTCACCCACCGGCGTACATCTCCGGTCATTCCTGGCCAGCAATAATGGCCGGATATTTGCTGCAAGGTCTCTCTGACACCCATATGTCGATTCTCGCCTATGATGTGTCCACTCTGAAGAATGTGAGGACGGTGGGTCTCTGGAACCACCCACTGCTCGTGCAAGTTATCTCCCCTCCCAGCTCTCCGATAGAGTAGTTGATTCTTCAGAAAGTACTGTCCCCGTTCTGGTGGCTCAGCACTTCTTTGCAGCTTCCTGTAGCAAGGATGCAACGTAGTATCCTTCCTCTGGGCAGTATGCAATTCTCCTATCCCTGAGTTGTCGCATAGTGTCTCTGCCTCTTTTCCCTTCCCTTGAGATCCACTGACTACTGTTCCCTTGTGGGTTGGCTGTTTGGGCATCCCCAAAAAGACATATTTCGTGCCAATGATCATTGGGAATAGGGAGTCAGCTAATACCGCCGCAGGAATAATGCCCGTGACGTACCTGGATTTAATCTCCACCTTGGCGATTGGCAGCGTCATGGTAACAGCACTCCTCATTGCCGGCTTTAGCTCTATGGTCTCCCCTGTAAGTTGGTCTGGGCTTACTAAGCTGGCGTCCACCACCGCTTCCCCATCCAAACCTGTATCGTATAAACATTGGACTGGTTGTCCATTCACCTCAATCAGTTCCACCACAGGTGGTCTCTCTTGGTCCTGAGTGTCTTTCATCTCCTTGACCTTTTCCTTCCCTTCCTCTTTTGATTCCTCGAGGTTGGTTATGCAATTGGCGTGTTTTGCCTTGCATCTGCAGTCCACAGTATTATGTGTTATCGACTGGCCTTGTGTGCATCCTGTTCCTTTCCTAGGTTTCCGTGTGTCCTTTTTGTTCCTTTCTCCTTCGCCAACCTCAGCCTTGTCTGTGATCACCGATGTAGGAATCACTTTGCATGCTGCGAAGTAAGAACTTTTAGGTTTCGATCTGCAGTCTTTTGTGTTGTGGGAGGCCGCCCTACAAAACGAACACCACTTTTCAGACCACTGTCGTTTCGCTTGAGAATTCGAGGTGCTCTGGGTTCCTACCTTCACCTTCTCTGAACTCTCCTCTGTGTGCTTTATATAAGGTTCCACTTTTTCTCCTTCCCAGTTTTTAGGTTTCTTTTTCTCTGGTTTCTCCTGACCTTTGGTTTGTGTACTTAGTTCCTCCGCTTCACCATGTACTTCCACGAATCGTTCCGCCAGCTTATTCACAACATCAATCCGTTCCGCCCCTTGTTCTCCCAAGAAGGTTCTGAGAGGTTTCGACATTTGCTTTCGCATCTGGTCGACCACCATCATCTCTTCGAGACTCTCATAATCCCTCTTGAATTCTGCCAAGTCCATCCATTTCTGGAGATAGGATTTCAGCCTTAGACTGTATGCGGCGAATAGCTCTCCCGGCTCTCGTCTAGACGATCTAAACTTTTTCCGATATGTTTGTGCTGTGACTTCATAATGTTTCATCAAAGCTGCTTTCAATTCCTCGTACTGATTTTCCTGTCCTGGTGGTAGGCGTGTGTAGACCTCGTACCCTGAACCACGTAACGCCTGGGATACTTTAAGAGCCCATCTGGATCTTTCCAGTCCCATAGCGATTGCCATAGCCTCGAACCGATCCAAAAACTGGAATATCTTTTCTTTACTTTCATCATAGACTGCTAAAGGAAACTTCATGGCATGGTAACCCTGTCCAATCATGTGGGTTGCCCCAGGTGAAGATGAACTTCCTTCTGCTGCATCTATTTCACCCTTAGTTTGTGTCTTGAGTTCTAACTCTTTCAAGCGGTATTCATGTTCCATTTCTTGTCTCCTGGCAGTCTGTTCCATTTCCAGTTTCTTGGTCTCCTGTTCCAGTTCCAGTCGCTTGGTCTCCTGTTCCAGTTCCATTCGTTTCAATTCCAACTCAGTCTTACGGTCTTCTCTTTCCGCTTGACGAATCTCTCTCTCTCGTTCTTGTATGTAATCCGTTAGCTCTGAACCAGCTAACCCAATTTCCTCCCCGTTGGCCTTCAGTTCGGCTGTAGTTACTTTAGGAGTTGCCATAGTTACAGCAGATAAGTCAGCACGTTGAGTAAAGACACCCCAAGGCAGAAAAGAATACTCACTATAAACAGATAATCTACCTAGAACCTATATCCTTAATCTATGTCTATTTAATATAATAAATCTACAACACCACACAGTACATCACAACCACTCTCTCATCCACAAAAGGCGATATAGGATAAAGACTTATGTAGACGTGTGACCGTGTGACTAGGTATGTAATGTGTCTTACCACCTATCCACATTCACTCTGTCTGGAACTTTCTCACTGTAAAGTCACCAGCCTTAATGAAATGTTTCTACCATAAATGTAATGGCACCATATATCCAATGGACGTCCTTCCATTAAAAGTCATCAATGTATACTTCTTTTTATTCCAATCAGTATGTCCCAACATGCATGTACTCCGCTATGCCTGTGCCAATATGCAGGTCATATGGGTATAATGTATGTACGTATCCCGCTCGCTCCACCAATTATGTGATGTTGTTTCCCCGAGAAGAGATTGGGATCAACATGCACATCTTTAAACTGATTATCTGTTGGGATTATTGACTGACTTTTCGTCTACACTCCTCTCTTCTGTCTTCCCTTCCATATATCTCTTTCTTTCACTCTCTCTCTATTATTCTCTCAACACATACTTCGACAACAGTTCTTTTCCACATTAAATAAAAGATTTAATTTAAAACTATGTCTGGTGTATGGTTGGATATTGTCTGTGTAGTTGCTAGTGTATTCTATTGTTGGTGACAGAATGAACTCAGAATATCTATCAGCGGTATCTTCTCGCCAGTCATTCTTCACGATTACAGGACATCACATCAAACAGGACAGAGCTCACCCGGGATGATCCGTGGGCTTGAGTCTGATGGTAAATCCGTTAGTGAAATGAAAACAAACTGTTCATCACTGAGTCACCGTATTGCTATAAAAGTCCCGTAAGTTTATGACTGTGCCCAAACCGGTTTCATGATATTAAGTATCCATCATCGAGAAAAAACACCACAGTGTCAATGTTCTTCCTATTGTCTATTATGATTATCACTATTGTCTTTGTCTATTCCTTCTACTCTATGTATGCAAGTCGTATGTAGGTTGAAGTCTCTGCTTGCCCCACCTTAACATCTCTTTCTGTTTAGGAGCCCCAGTGGTATATGAGTGTTAGCATACAGTCTTCTGTATTTTACTGGATGTTAGTATTTGTTCATCTGAACAAACTGTTTAGGTTCTTTCTGGATCTACGTATGTACTTTATTGGTTCAAGTAGAGTATTTTTTCCTTTCTTCTCTAATGTCCCTAGAAACTGGGAACCTGTGGATGAATATAACAAGTCGAGTGGTAAGCGTCCGCCCCTTACTCCTAACTTATGCAAGTGTCCTTCTCCAGCCATAATGACAAGGCTTTCGAAGTCACCATCAGCATAAGACATAAGAATTCACCTCAGTCTAAAACACCCACTAATAATATGTAATGATAAAGGTAATACACGCTCATCTATATTCCTATTCTAAAACTATATTTTAATATACCTTATACACATCTATGTTCCTTTATAGAATTAATGTAGATCCACAAATCGAAATTAATCCGCAGCCAAGCACTTTATCCCATTATAAGGGAGGATATTTCTTTTCATTACAGGACACATAATTCTATCTTTCCGTCCAGTTGGGGAACACACACTAAACTGACACAAAGAAGTGGCCCCTCTCTTTAGATCATCTTTGTCCCATCGTCCTTGACATTGCTGGACAAAGCAAATTTAAACTTCATTATCCCTTGTCAGTGGAAAATTTCTGATCTCGAACTTTTCCGTGGTTTAATACAACCAAACCGCATTCTGCTGTCCAGTCTTAGTCGCAAACCTACCTCCGGAACGCAATAGGCTGGTCCATGATGCTGTCTCTCTTTGTCGCTAACCAAATTTTCCACTCGACAGTTACCTGTGTTGTAGTCGACTCTCCCGACTTGACCTACATACACATGCGATGGTCAATCCTTTGTTTATATCCTTCTGTTTCATTAACCCTTCTCCCACCTGGGTCCGCTGTATACAGTCGTCGATCTGGGAATCACTAACATTCAGCATTTCACGACACCTCTTCATCGGCATTATTTAATTACTGCATACCTCTTTGGTCAAGATTTTTAGTGCACACTATGAGAAGAAATAAACCGAAGAACTTGGTAACAACTGACAAGATTAAGGGGAAAAGAACAATGAAACCTTTAAAGTCGCAAGCATGGTAGGAGATTTACATTCAATGGTATTGTTTGACACTCATAGATGACAAGATAGAATAGAAGCCACACACTGGATAAGAGGACAGCTGAAAACAATTCAACCAGCCTAAGTCGCCTGTGCGATGTTATGACTTCGTGTTTCTATACTTCCAAATGCTCTTATTATGTAGATCTGGTCAGGGTCCTTTGAGATCGCGTGAATAGTGTGGTGAACATCGAGAGAATGGGGCGTCATGTGGTGTCTAGAGGATGTGGCTGACACTCAGAACTCCGAGCAAAGGTCACTCGCATACATAATCAGACCGCACTTGGTACGGTTAGTATTGGGAGCTCTTCTCAGATTGGTGAAGATGAGAACAGACCACATGAGGGATTGTTTCGATTACTGCTATGTATTAGCTTATCGTTCTTGATTCACTTCAACTAAGCTCAGCTCATTTCAAGTATTCTCTTGACTTATGTCTGCTCCAAGTTTCTACGTCTGTCCTTTGGCTTGTCATTTCTAGCGTTGAAACATGTGCCTGGTATAACAGCGATTTATCTTCATGTCACTCATTCTAACTGCCACATTTGTGTTGGTAGCGGGCGCCTTAATGTCACTGTTAGGACGTTATGATAGCCATAGCATGAGCACGGTTGGACAATGCCTGCATTCGCCGTTCGCTACATCGAAGAAAGGGGTTGGGGTGGAGAGAGAGAGAGAGAGAGAGAGAGAGAGAGAGAGAGAGAGAGAGAGAGAGAGAGAGAGAGAGAGAGAGAGAGAGAGAGAGAGAGAAGATTGGCTAACTATTACTCAGTTCACTCAGGACCAAAAGAAGTGATGGTCCTAGCGCTCCACATACCCACAGCAAATTATTGCTCCGGGACAATAACATAAATTAATTTAGTGGTCAGTTTGTGTATTGTTTTCTCTGTTAATTGTTTGATGACCTCACCATGTGTTAACCTGAAGGCACACATTTGCTAACCATCGACCCCAATTTCCATCTGATGGATGCTAGCCGCTCCATCCATTATTTCTTAAAAGGTACTTCACTCCTCGTCTGGTACGAGTCTGGACTGTCTTCGGTGCCATGTTCGCCACTTGGTTATCGTATCAGTTCATAATTGGTAGAATCATTGACTTTTCTGAGCCACGCATTGTTCCTACACTGGGAAAAGGTTTGTTCCGTGGTATCTTTGGCGAGAAAGAAAGAAAGAGTGAGATACAGATGAGGAGAAAGAAAGAGAGAGTGAGAGACAGAGGGAGAGAGAGAGAGAGAGAAAGAGAGAGAGAGAGAGAGAGAGAGAGAGAGAGAGAGAGAGAGAGAGCGTGAGAGAAAGGGAAAGAAAGACGTGAGAGAAAATGAGAGAGGAAAACAAAGGGAAAGGGACGCAGAGGTGATTCCAAGGCACCAGGGCCGGGTTATATACTGGCCAAGACCTATTGACGCGTCCTCGTCGAGCGTCCTGGGCAACAGGTCTCTTCGGGGACCTGGCTAAAGTCAGTAGGATCGCCGATTCCTCCGAAGTCTGAGAGTGTCTGCCTGTACGGCGAGGAACCACCAGTCTGCACACCAATAAGCCAGACATGGGACAACGGATACTCACGCAACCCTCAGGTCCTGTATGACATCACACGGATGTTGGACAACAGGATGCCTTCATCCGACATAAGGACTTCGTGTTGGAGCTCAAGCCAACGAACACAAGCAAGCAAGCAAGCAAACAAAGGGAAAGGGAGAGGGAAAGAGAGAGAGCGAGAGGGAGAGAGAGCAATTGAGGAGAGGGGAAGGGGGAGAGGGAGAGACAGTAGTAACTGTGTGACAGTCATGACGGTGTAACCGCCAATAGTAACACTGTCCAGGCAGGAGTGACAGTGTAACAGAAAGTCGTAACAGTTTAACAGACAACAGTAACAGTGTAAAGACAGCAGTGACGGTGAAACAGACTGCTGTATCACGGTTGCCAAAAGCATTCCTAACATACCGTACACACATACGCGTTTCTAAGATTTGTGGAGGCAGCACACATGATATGTATGTTAGTGTGTGAGATTGTAGTGAAAGCGCATCTGATAGTCACATTATTGTAACAGGTTGCCGTGACAGCACGTCAGACAGTCATATTGGTGTGAGAGGTTGCTGTGACAGCACGTCAGACAGTCATATTGGTGTGAGAGGTT
This sequence comes from Cepaea hortensis, assembly GCA_963921405.1. Classification (NCBI taxonomy): domain Eukaryota; kingdom Metazoa; phylum Mollusca; class Gastropoda; order Stylommatophora; family Helicidae; genus Cepaea; species Cepaea hortensis. The sequence goes on along the minus strand of OY992890.1, from coordinate 65,940,621 downwards.
GCTGTGATAGCACGTCAGACAGTCATATTTGTGTGAGAGGTTGCTGTGACAGCACGCCAGAAAGTCATATTGGTGTGAGAGGTTGCTGTGACAGCACATCAGACAGTCATATTGGTGTGAGAGGTTGCTGTGACAGCACATCAGACAGTCATATTGGTGTGAGAGGTTGCTGTGGTGGTTGCTGTGACAGCACATCAGACAGTCATATTGGTGTGAGAGGTTGCTGTGACAACACTGTGGCATATTAAAAAGTCCTTACCCGTTCCCAGCATTGACTCCCTTAAAAATAAACAATCCCTAACAACTACTGGTTAAGTATCTTACTTAGTGTAGGAGAAGGAAAGAAAACAGAGCTTAATTTATTTGGCATTAGCCAAATTCATTTGACCTTAGTTTGGTTCACGTACCTGGCCAAGACCGGCTAGATTTTAAACAAAGGTAAAATTAAGCCATTTTTGGTCAGTGCAGCACAAAGAGAAGACGTGTGAAGCTTCTCCCCGGCTTGGGGGAAAGGCCATTTTGCCTTAAAAACCATCATTCTCTGCAGTTATTGGTATGTTATATCTACATTATTAAGATGTATTCATGTATTTTTATAAAGTACATATACCAGTGTGTTTAATTAAGAATTAGTTAGAATGATAATTCAACCATTCTTGTAAACTGGGGTCTGATAGATTTTTACCACTGAGCGCCATGTGGGTGCCATGCTGTAATTTTTCCTATGTTTTACAATTTCAAATCCCTATGTTAAAATCTGTTATAGGCATTATGAACTTATATCTAACTAATAGTGCTTATAACCTATAAATATTATGTGTACTGTAGAGTATCAAACTCAGGTCAGAAACACATTCTAGGAATTTTCTCAATGTAGTAGCAGACTCCTGAGTCATACTTCATAAGTAGAGAACTCGTTTCTGTCAATTTCATATTCCTATGTTAAAACTTCTATGCATTGTGAACTATATCTCACTATCTAAGCTTAGAAATCTGCAAATAATCTATGTACTATAGAGATTGAACTCTAAAGAACATTTTCAAAGGAATTCTTATCCATGCGGGGACATACAAATGATTACACATATTCCTGACTCTTAGTCAGGGGTTAAAATGCTTTGCCACATCATAATCTGTAACTTGGAACTATAGTGCTAAAATTTAGTACAATCCTTTTGTTAACAGATTAGTAACCACTCCATATGAGTGAGGGACATGTAATCATTTCATAAAATAGTGCTAGGGAATTGCCATGTTTGAGAATATAAATTCTAGAACAAAGAAAGTAAACGCTTGATAGAAATGAATGTTCGGATAGGATGTACCTTCAATCCCCATCACCTCCCTGTAGTAGGAACAGATGCGAAGATTGATGTGAATAAATTGCTTGCAATATTCAGAAGACTGGACCATGCGGCATAAGTTATTCTAATAAATACCATCCGAATAATAGCAGTCATTGGCAAAATATATCACAGCGGTTACTATCCTCATGTGATGTATGCAGTGGGGGAAAACAATGTATGTTTTAGTTTATGGATTAACCCCTGAAGAAAATTCAAAACCATTGGCTCCGGCATTAAATTTTATGATTAATATTATTATGTATGATTATCATGTACTTAATATCAGAGAAATGTACATGTATGTTTTCTCTAATGAGAATTTTTCTCTGTTCTGATTGTTACTCCTTACTGTGGGAATATGCATTTTAATGTTACCCTTGGGGACATGAGGATGTTGATGGAAGAATCCTTGTGTATGTCAGTACTTAAGAAGCCAATGTTGAATAGCCTTGGCCTAATGATGATTATAGTGCCGAAAGGAAGACGCGGCGTTAGAAACCACAGAGATTATGTATAGGCTATTCTCTTCAAGTAGAGAGAGAGAGAGGCAATATCAACATGTTGGATGGACAGAATGACTTCACTCATCTAATAGTACCAGTAACCACAGAACATAATATAAAGTGAGAAAATACCTTACTCACTATCAAGAGTCAGAATGGCTCTACACGAAGCAATGAGGGACAGTGGAACGTGGACACCCACTCCTTTCCCCTTCTCCTCTTGTTGTTTGTACTTTTGTTTGTAATTGTGTTACAACCATAATAAGCACATCACAGTAGGTTAATGCTGGTGTTGTATTCTTTTCATCCCTTTCTATAGCGAGTGGTGGATTTTGTGGGACTGCATTGCATCACTATAAACTGGAAACTGGGAAAAAAGCCAGGTGAGAGTGAACATGGCAACTGTCCTAAACAAAGTCTGGACCAATACCTCAATGTTTACTGCTGCACTCATAAGCTGCAAACGCCAGCAAAAGAGACACATGCGAAGACAACTGACTGCGTGATTGAGGAAGTCGTAATTCAGTAGGAATATCCAGGATGGACTTCAGTATCTAATAATCTACAAAGATGAAGATCAACAGAGTAACTGACAACAGTATATCATCTGCTTTACTTCTGAGAATTACCACCTATGGCCTCATCATTCAACTAAATCAGTAAAACTATGGGACAATCCTACTACAAGTTACTAAAACTAGCAACAGTGAAAACCCTTCAACTGTTGGTTGGATTACCAAGTTAATATCCAACAATGGGTAAGTCTTCGAAAGAACGTCTCACAGCTGCAACAGTCAAACATAAATGTTTAGCCACTCAACACCAAGTTCTAGCTATGAACCCCAACTCAAACAAATGGGAAGAAACACTGAAACAACAATAAGCCAAAACAACCAATGTACCAACTTCAGAACCTCTGAACCATAACAATACCAGATTACCTCAAGTTTCCAAAACCTGAACACCATCAAAAGGACCATATGAAAGCAGCTAGCGGAGTAAATGCCTTTACGCCTGCAACCACAGGAATCACCTGATGGCTTGCAACCCTGGATATGTGGTGGAGTCAATATTCTTCAGTTTCATGCCTGCAGCAGAATCCTTGAAATAATTCCAGATGAACCATATTAATAACAAGCAGAATTGTATGTCTACACTGAAAGTAAATACTGAATCAGAACTCTGTGCTGGTCCCATGTCAGCCTAAATGCCATCAACTGTGGAATAGGATATAGACTGGTGACTAGGTGGGTGAAAAATCCTTGAGAACAAGATTGAGATTCGGATATTATAAGCCGAGAAGCTGAAAGGTCGGCATCCTTTTCATCGGATATGGTGATATAGGGAAGAACCTTAGTCCAAGACTCAAGATGCATCTCCTGGAGGTATGACCAACCCAGGCCTCAATTTCACACTGACACCGAGCCGTTCGCAACAGAAGATTCTTGAATTCAGCTTCACGGAGGAGATATGTATATGTGGTGAATTTATTTCCTAATAGGGATTATAATTATTCCGCAACAAACTTCAGTGGACATTAAAACATGACTGTGAGTATTTTATTTCTGTCCCTGATAATTATGGACATTAACTGCTTCCCCCTGGAGAAGAATACCCACCCGCATTGCCTAAAGGAATACTATAATTAATTAGTTTAATTATTAGTATAAACTGCTTTATATGTGTGTTTTTCTATGACATGGATGTAACAGGTCAGTAGTTTTTTTTTTCAATGAAGGTTATGGTAAATATTGTATTTTGACACCAACTAATTATTTTTAAAATATAAGACTTGTAAAAGGGTGTCAAAATCAACTGTTTTATATGTTAGGTTTCTGCACTTAGACCAATGTTGTGCTTTTATCTAGGTAAAATAAGTCAAGTTAGCAGAACCAATTTGTGGTTGTTTTTAATAACATTGTTGTTTGCTTGGGGCAAAAAGGGTGTAAATGTATTGAGATAATGCAAATCATTCCCATGCCTGTCTGAAAATGCATAGTGTTAATTACATATATATATATATATATATATATGTAACTGCAGATTTTGATGTAATACTTGAACTGTTTGTCCAAAAATTTGTTGATGTGTACATGAAGTAAATGTGGTGTTCATCAGTGGTTGTTTATATGTTGTAAACAATCAATATCCTTCTAGCACTATAGTAAATTTAAAGGGTGATGAAGTGGAAAGGGAAACCTACACACAGATGCCATTGATTCAAGGATTGAATTGTTTTCTCCTGGGGTTTGTGGTAAATATCCCTAATCGCTCTGCATTCTAACAAGTGACCAGAGAATCAATAAATCACCTAGACACTTAACAGAATATTCTCATAAATTAAAATCCACATCCCACAAACACATCAGACAGTCATATTGGTGTGAGAGGTTGCTGTGACAGCACATCAGACAGTCATATTGGTGTGAGAGGTTGCTGTGACAGCACATCAGACAGTCATATTGGTGTGAGAGGTTGCTGTGACAGCACATCAGACATTCATATTGGTGTGAGAGGTTGCTGTGACAGCACATCAGACAGTCATATTGGTGTGAGAGGTTGCTATGACAGCACATCAGACAGTCATATTGGTGTGAGAGGTTGCTATGACAGCACGTCAGACAGTCATATTGGTGTGAGAGGTTGCTGTGACAGCACATCAGACATTCATATTGGTGTGAGAGGTTGCTGTGACAGCACGTCAGACAGTCATATTGGTGTGAGAGGTTGCTGTGACAGCACATCAGACAGTCATATTGGTGTGAGAGGTTGCTGTGACAGCACATCAGACAGTCATATTGGTGTGAGAGGTTGCTGTGACAGCACATCAGACAGTCATATTGGTGTGAGAGGTTGCTGTGACAGCACATCAGACAGTCATATTGGTGTGAGAGGTTGCTGTGACAGCACATCAGACAGTCATATTGGTGTGAGAGGTTGCTATGACAGCACATCAGACAGTCATATTGGTGTGAGAGGTTGATGTGACAGCACATCAGACAGTCATATTGGTGTGAGAGGTTGCTGTGACAGCACATCAGACATTCATATTGGTGTGAGAGGTTGCTATGACAGCACATCAGACAGTCATATTGGTGTGAGAGGTTGCTATGACAGCACATCAGACAGTCATATTGGTGTGAGAGGTTGCTATGACAGCACGTCAGACAGTCATATTGGTGTGAGAGGTTGCTGTGACAGCACATCAGACAGTCATATTGGTGTGAGAGGTTGCTGTGACAGCACATCAGACAGTCATATTGGTGTGAGAGGTTGCTGTGACAGCACATCAGACAGTCATATTGGTGTGAGAGGTTGCTGTGACAGCACATCAGACAGTCATATTGGTGTGAGGGGTTGCTGTGACAGCACATCAGACAGTCATATTGGTGTGAGAGGTTGCTGTGACAGCACATCAGACAGTCATATTGGTGTGAGAGGTTGCTGTGACAACACTCCAGACAGTCATATTGGTGTGAGAGGTTGCTGTGACAGCACATCAGACAGTCATATTGGTGTGAGAGGTTGCTGTGACAGCACATCAGACAGTCATATTGGTGTGAGAGGTTGCTGTGACAACACGCCAGACAGTCATATTGGTGTGAGAGGTTTGCTATGACAGCACATCAGACAGTCATATTGGTGTGAGAGGTTGATGTGACAGCACATCAGACAGTCATATTGGTGTGAGAGGTTGCTGTGACAGCACATCAGACAGTCATATTGGTGTGAGAGGTTGATGTGACAGCACATCAGACAGTCATATTGGTGTGAGAGGTTGCTGTGACAACACGCCAGACAGTCATATTGGTGTGAGAGGTTTGCTATGACAGCACATCAGACAGTCATATTGGTGTGAGAGGTTGATGTGACAGCACATCAGACAGTCATATTGGTGTGAGAGGTTGCTGTGACAGCACATCAGACAGTCATATTGGTGTGAGAGGTTGCTGTGACAGCACATCAGACAGTCATATTGGTGCGAGAGGTTGCTATGACAACACGCCAGACAGTCATATTGGTGTGAGAGGTTGCTGTGACAGCACATCAGACAGTCATATTGGTGTGAGAGGTTGCTGTAACAACACGCCAGAAAGTCATATTGGTGTGAGAGGTTGCTGTGACAGCACGCCAGAAAGTCATACTGGTGTGACAGGTTGCTGTGATAGCACGCCAGAAAGTCATACTGGTGTGAGAGGTTGCTGTGATAGCACGTCAGACAGTCATATTGGTGTGAGAGGTTGCTGTGACAACACGTCAGACAGTCATATTGGTGTGAGAGGTTGCTGTGACAACGCAGACCAGACAGTTATATTGATTGATTGATTGATTGATTGATTTAGGAACCGACATCACAGCATTCGGGGCATTCCCATAAGCGCTCCACCCTCATCCTCAGAAGCCAGCGAAGAGTTCCAACCCCAATAGTACCAGTATAGTATAGACAGTTATATTAGTGTAACAAATTGCCGTGGCAGTAAACGAGACAGTTATATTAAAGTTATATTAGTGTAATATATTGTAGTGCTGCAGACAGTCATATTAGTGTATTATGTTGTAATGCAGCGGGTTGTAGTGACAGCACATCAGACAGTCACATATGTACAACAGAGAACAACGACAGCACCACCGACAGACCAACAAATATAATAGTAATGACAAAGTAATAAGTAATGTTGTATTTTTTAATACTTCAAATATAAAAAATACATAAAGTTTACTTTATAGCACGAGACAATATGGCAGGATAGCAAAAATACATCATTGTAACAAATACTGAATGTGTAAAATCTCGTAACATTATTGTTATTCACGCCACAAAATAAGTGCATTCTGATACGTCTTTGCCATTTTACGACTGTCATTTGTTTATGGTTGCAAATATGCGAGCGAACATACGGTGGCTCCAGAGTAACCACACACATATTATTAACTGACACATACTTGAAACATATATACATACGTACGTATGTACAAACCTAGCTAACTACCTACTTAGCTACATACTTACTTAGGAACCTACCGGCCTCTCCCCTCCCTCCCCACCTTTCTACCTACGCACACACGCATCTCCACGCAAATGCACACATATACACGCTCAGGCACGCATACGTACACGCGCACGCATGAACACACATATATATAAAGAGACAGTCAAGCAGACAGACACACACACACAAGCACACACATACAAACACACACACACACACACAAGCACACACATACAATCACACAAATTCAAAGATTTACATACACAGACATACACTCATACAGGCATATAGGCATACGCACACATAAATATACACACATACGAATATACATCCACACATACATAAGAGAGTCCATCCATCCTCGACGAGCCCCCCCTCCCCCCCCCCCCCCCCACACACACACACACACACACTCAACACACATTTAAATAAAGTAGAGTGATCATTAAAAAATATCTTTACAAAAATAATTCAGGGAACAGGAAAGAACGGGGGTCGGCACTTTAACGATTTGTGTGCAAATACAATTTTCAAATTACATTAAGGAGAATGATACATTTTTGGCATGTGAACAGACACGAATGTCTGGGAAAGATAATTATGGAGTGAGGGATACCGGGAAATCTGAGACGAGGAAGACCACAACATAGATCGATTCAGCATGTCATAGATTATATACAAGTGAGAGCAACAGAGTGTCACAAAGTGAGTTCTGAAATATTGTTTAAAACCAAAAACCTACATATTATGGCAATGATGAATGCAATGTTAGCGAACACATTAGGCAGAGCTTGGGGGGAAAATAGATGTGGTTTCTGAGATGTAATTTTGCGAATAGCTTGGACTGTCACAGTAGCCAACGAGTGCCTGAAGGATGTTAATTAAGGTATAATATTGGACCCAACTATGAGCAGGAGTGGCTGTGTGTTAATACTGCTCATGGGGGAAACAAAGGATAGTAACATTGTAACCTACCGCACATGTCATAAGAGACAACTATGCGGGTTGGCGTCAGATGGGCTAAATCATCTAGTAGAAAACTATTGCTGCAAAATCAAATAAATGGTAAAATAAAATGTCCAGAAAGTGCCTGGCTTGAGTCAAGGTAGTATTCTTTATTGGGAGATGAAAGCAGCGTCAGCAAACGCAGCAGCAGCAGAAGCAGCAGCAGCACAACAGAAGAAGAAGAAGAAGAAGAAGAAGAAGAAGAAGAAGAAGAAGAAGAAGAAGAAGAAGAAGAAGAAGAAGAAGAAGAAGAAGAAGAAGAAGATGATGATGATGATGATGATGATGATGATGATGATGATGATGATGATGATGATGATGATGATGATGATGATGATGATGAGACAAACAATGTACTGTGGTCATGTAATGAGAGGAGACATAATGGAAACCATTAAAAGGACCGGAAAGATCAGTGACAGAAGAAGCTGAGGCAAACCGTTACAAATAATTCTATATCGAATGGGACAGTAGCATGGATGAATATCCACAAATAGGATTGTTCCAGAATAGCCAGGAACAACATATGTGGACGTGCATGAACCACCTACGCCAGCTGGAAGAGCACATAATGATGCTGATAGTAACAGAGACCGTGATTCTCGTTAATGATAGCGAGAACTTTCGAAAGACTTTTGCGGGTAAGGTACAAGACACGCCACTGGATACTTATAATGATGATGATGATGGTGTTGATGATGATGATGATGATGATGATGATGATGATGATAATAATAATGAAGATGATATTACAAATTTACGCTCTTGTCAATGACACTTTAAATCACTGGACTTTATAATAAACTTGTGTGCAAGCTCAATATGAAAATTCAAATTCAAAATTAGAGAAGATAAAATAAGGAACCAGCATAAATATGTGTGTATGTAGAGAGAGAGAGAGAGAGAGAGAGAGAGAGAGAGAGAGAGAGAGAGAGAGAGAGGCGGACAAACAGACAGACAGATACAGCGAGAGAAAGACACATAGAGAGACAGAGAGAGACACAGAGAGAGTGAGAGATACAGAGAGAGAGATAAAGAGAGATAGATAGATAGATAGATAGATAGATAGAGAGAGAGAGAGAGAGAGAGAGAGAGAGAGAGAGAGAGAGAGAGAGAGAGAGAGAGAGAGAGAGAGAGATCTATGAAATAATTTCATCATAGAGTTTAATAGGAAATATGAGAATGTACAAATGAACACTCCTAACTGAGAAAGCTGTCTTACATGTATATAAACATATGTTTTTCCTAACTACTTATAGTGAAATAACGAACGACACAACAGATGGAGGATGAAGTGAAATAGAATATCCAAAAGAAAAAAAAAAACATTGAAATAAATATATCATCAAAACATGCACGGGTCGGTTCTATACAAAATACGCATGTACAGGTCATTTCAAGCCGTGGGCTCACTGTATAAATACACGTATAAAAATAAACATTCACTGACACAGCATGTAAACAAATTTACATCACAGAAAATTCAAAGGAATCGATAAATAGGATTTTCAATTTAGTCTGACCCCTCAATTACGGCATGTTCAAACTTTTTTTTTACTGTACTTTATACACGAAATTCATTGGTCGGTCTACTGTCTTTTCCCTGTTATATGAAAAACGAACTGGTTTGTTAATGAACAGTTGATTGCTAATGAGTGTCTTATTATATGTATGAGTTGAATTGAGCTAACAACCAACGTCACAGCACCCGGAACTGTCCTATATGAGCTCTGTTTCATCCTCAACAACCAGCGTAGAGTCCCAGTACTAGCGAAACAGGTTACAGTGTGATATTGTGTCCGCCTGACCTTTTCTTGAAGTACTGAGTGACGGCCAGATCAGCTGGTCACTCCTCGCTACGCCTTTCTCTCCAGGCCATGATGATTTATCTGTCCTTCCACTTTATACATATGATTCCCAAAGGGCCCGGATCACATCTGTCTTATCAAGCACCAATACCACCACCACCCAACGGTACAGCCCCAGCCAGTCTGTCCGTCTGATAGTTTCCCAACACGCCAGCATGTCAAGGGGAACTATTAAATATATACAGTATAAGATTCTAGAGTAATCACGTACGTAGACAACACTGAAATTATTTTGTTGCTTTGCTGGACTGATACTGGAACCCGAGGAAACACAAAAAATAAATAAGAAGCTGGAGGAAATGATACAAACACAGATATACAACTTTTAAAAGCTTTTGTTTAAAAGCAACTCATTAAACAAAATGTGTAAAATCGCGTTTTTAAAAATGGTTATAAGTTTTCTTTGCAACACGTGGATTACTTTTCTGTAATTGTGATACTTCAGTTTCTATGACTGTGATACTTTAGTTTCTGTTACTGTGATACATCAGTTTCTGTGACTGTAATACTTCAGTTTCTGTGACTATGATAATTTAGTTTTTGTTAGTCATACTTCAGTTTCTGTGATTTTAATACTTCAGTTTCTGTGATTTTAATACATCAGTTTCTGTGATTGTGATACCTTCAGTTTCTATAACAGTGATACTTCAGTTTCTGTGGGTGTGGTACTTCAGTTTATGTGACCGTGATACTTGAATTTATGTGACTGTTATTCATCATTTTCTGTGACTGTGATTCATCATTTTCTGTGACTGTAATACTTCAGTTTATGTGGTTGTGATGCTTTTGTTTTCCAGATAACTATTACTGATTGTTGTGTCCGTTGATAAGGACTCTGATTGAGACCCTGGTCTGTATCTGTTTGTGGCTTTCTATAATGGAGCTTCCCTCTTATAGTTTGTGTTTTGTTACGAATAATTATTTTATTTTAGCTGAATATATTAGTATTGCTCCACAAGACATATTTTTAATAATCAAACATCCAGTTGTCTTCATTTGCATTTCATTATCTAAGACCATGTCTATCCAGAATCGTTGGTCTCGAATCTTTTGTAATAATGTATGTATGGGTATCTTTTCTTGTGTCTTGGTATCAGACAGCATCTATTAGCCTTGTGTGTGATGTGCCTATTTTCATTATCTGAAATATAAGAGATGTTATAGATAAATCTCGTTTCTCTTATCTCGTACTATAGTTAATACCCGTTTCTTTATGACAAACGTGACATGTTTTTAATGTGTCCTGGCATGTTATGCTTTATCTGTTTCCTTCTAGGCATAAAGTTAAGAATCTGTTGGCAATCTAATATCTAAAACCTAATCTAGGCCTTAATCCAATACGTAATGTGCAGAATCATGACACGGTTACGTCCTAAGTTGCCTCTCCACAGATGTAAAGTTTCAATGCTGGTTTTGCACACCCCAATGGTTTCTTAGCGTGGAGAAAGGATGGAGAACCCTGCAACAGTCTTTATGGAGATAGTACTTCAATAGCAGGTCGGGAGGGACGTCCCTCCAAACATCACTCCAGACCCTTGTCGTTGTTCAGACAACCTGAGCTTCCATTGTATCGGACTTAAAGAGTTAACACTCGCATCTGCCAGTGGATGTAGAACAATGAACCAGCCACCCAGACTCAATGGTACTTGTCGTCACTGACAAGTACTATGGTACTTGTTCTGTTTGTCTGTAAAACCACATTTCTATGGCCTAGACTTCACATCCATACTGTGCAACTGGCAATCTGCAGCGTGTCACAACTGTGACGTGTAACAAATCATAAAATACAAATTGGTCACACTTTGAGCGATGTACAGCTGCCGCACGTGATTAAAGTGCACTCTGTACTAGATTCCGGAAGAGGGGCATCCTCATATTTCACAACCCTGGTACTAAAATTGGACTTTCTGAGTGCTTTCAGAGGCCGGCGTTCTTTATCTGTACTTTGATTGTCTTTCTTATCGTCAGCGCCGGCTAAACTTGGCAAGCTTCTGCCGCTTTCATTCCTGACAACGGAAGTCCTACGGAGAATTTCATGAGGTATGCAGACTTCGTGTTCGAAGCTGCCCTGGCCCCGGACGATGTTTTTCAGTTCCTGGCGCACAACCTTACTTCTGAAGACGTAGACAAGAGGGTTGCATGCACAGCTGAACATGGCAAGAACAGTGGATATGTGAGATACCGTTGGACAAATGGGAGTTGAGGTGCTTCCACTGGCTTCTACGGCCATGACCACGAAGTATGGAGTCCAGCACAAAGCAAAACTGAATAAAACAAGAAAACTGGTCACTGCGGTCTTCCATTCTTCTTTTCTCCACAGAAATGACGAAGAGCGACTGGAACATTGGCTTAAGCGTCTGATGATTGGCGCTGAGCTGCTCCTTCTTCTGGAGTTGATAGGCGTGGTTTGTTGGGCATTTTCTTCGCATTGACTCATAACTGGTGAACTGATACGGATGACGCTACTTCGTCGCGTCCTGACGATGTTTCCATGGGCAGCCCGAAACATTCTGGCGTAAGTCCACAACATGGCAATCAATGGCAGTAGGAAGCTGAAGCTGATCAGGAACAGCGTATAGTATTTGTCATATCGCAGACTGCTAGACCATTTCACTGTACACACCATTTTGTCTAGTTGGAATTCTATGGCGTTCCAACCCATCAGGGGCGGCGCCGAGATTGTTATCGCCGCTACCCAAATACACACTATCAGCCCAGAACACCTTCGTGACGTTAGTCTCATTGTGTAGTGCAGGGGCGTCACCACGGCACAATATCTGTCTATGGAGATAACGACTAGGGTAAATATGCTGGCGCCAACCAACACGTTCATCATAAACCCAGTACACACGCACCAAAAAGTGCCAAAGACCCACCGTTTGGCCAGCAATGATGTAAAAGCGTAGGGGGTCACCAGAAACGTGTTTAAGCAGTTGCAGATGGTCAGATTGGCAATAAATCTGTTGGACATTGATAAGGATTTCCTTTTGCAGAAAACCACAAACACGAAGGTGTTGGCGAGCACGCTGGCCACAAACACCGCTGCCAGCAGTGTGCCCATAATGATTGTCTCTGTAGATGATATGCCCTCAGTAGCTGGTGTATCATCTGTGGCAGCTATGCCCTCCTTGTCGCTCCCCGTGTTATCTGTGATATCCATGATAGATGCAATGTTGCCACTGTCTTCCATCCCAGATACGTTCATGAAATCTAGCAAAGAAAACTGAATTGTTTCCCTTTTCCTATGCATAGAACGCATAACTTTCTTTACACACGCTTCAAAATTTCATGGCGTCAGGTTGAAATTGTAAAACGCACATTTATCACAACAGGTTAGTAAATCATCGCTGATTCTATGCAGGACAAATTCAACTTCAGTCACAGCATGTATATGAAATCTTAACGCGAGCTGTATGCTTTGTGTCAACATTGTTGTTACAAATAAAAGTAAACAAACGTTACAGATTCTTTGCGGGGTGAGGCGATCAACACCACGTTGATTTTCTAGACAAGTTTACGTTGAGTAGTTTGCCATTGCGTTCTAAATGAGAATTTAACGTATCGGTGTAGGGAATGAATCCACTAGCCTGCGAACAGGAAGTTTAAGAGCGGAAGCTTTTATTCTTTCGTCCTCGCTGACCTATAGCAATAAGGCAAGTAGAATCATTTACACTCAGTTCACTGCGGGAGCTGATATGTATTGTAAGCTGTCAAATTCACACAAATCTACATGCAATTTATTTCACAATAATCCAGTCTTATGAAACATCTGACGCGAATTAAGTTGTGATTCCTAGAGGGTTAAAGCTTCAGTCTAGATGGTGTATGAATACAATTATCCTGCTCGTGTTATTTCCTGTGCGTAGATCCAGTTGATTAGCTTAGATTCAGTGTTCTGTGCCTCCAGTGTCTGGAAGACTCTTCTGGGAATGGGTGAGAGAAGGACGCAGAAAATCAGCAACCAGGCAAGCGAGTTGTGAGAACAAAGTTCGATTTTCTTCCACACACGAGACCACACATTTGCGTGTTAGTGAGTAATGCGTTTTGATATTCAGTTGAGGCGATGTGTTGTAGCGTAATAACTCACACACAGATTACACGGCGATAGCTGTAGCTCGTTGTAACATCACAATCTTCCAACGTTGGAGTCTTCAGCGATGCCGGGACACTGGATCAGTACATTTAGTTGAGTCACGCACAAACGGTTACAATTCAAGTGTCAAATTATGTCAATTTTCCCAATTTCTATGCTGCTATTAAACTGTCCAGCTTCTGCTAAATCGTAGTACTTTTAGCTAGCTGGTTAGAGGAACTGACTCGTCCTTCTTCGGTGGTTTTTGGTTCAAGATTGTATGTAACAGATGTTTTCGTTCTGCATAACAAGGCGATACACCAGCAAATTAATGTCAGTATTGTTTGTTTATAAAATACTAAGTGGCACACATATCCTCTAGGAATCGCTGTTCACTTAGAATACATTACCGCAGGAAAATATTACACAGTGTACTGTTTGTGTGTGCTAGTCCAGGCACCGAACACTTGTATCTGACAATCAATCTTGATTGTAAAGTATGTGCCAGTCCTGTGTCTTGTCACCTGGGCGTGGCGTGTGAGTCCACTGTTCTGCGATTGAACATGTGTTGCGTGAACACAATATCAGTTTCCCAGAGCAGGCTGGAATGGTGGACACGAACACTGTAGACGTGCGGCTATGGTGTAGCAATGTGAACTTAATAGATGAATATTCTCTTCTCTTATATCCAGCCCAAACGTCTTCCTGTCGATCAAACATAAGTAAAGATTTAATATGGTATATAAGATGTAATATGGTATTTTGACGTATGAACAAGAGAGAGAGGAAGAGACAGAGGGAGACAGGGCGAGAGACAGAGAGGGACAGGCAGAGGGGGAAAGACATAGAGACGGAGAGAGATAACAGCAAGAGAACATTAAGCTAATGGAAAAATAAATAAATATATAAATAAAATGTTATATATTTGCACTCGTCCACATACATTATTGAGCGCTAGATGATGCAATAGAAAACACACACTCACACACACAGAAATAGGTAGGTAGGTAGGTAGGTAGGTAGGTAGGTAGATAGCTAGACCGACTCAGAGACGCATAACTGAGCAGTTAGTACGAGGGTAAGTGAATAAGTAAGTCACAAATGGCTGTAGAAAAATAACTACACATGATAACAATTTGAATCCAGTTTAATTTTATACATACATTGTCCCTTTATTTCTCAACATAATTTCCACCAACATTGACGCACTTATCCCATCGTTTTATCAGTCCTCCCAAACTGGCTGCATAGGGAGGGTCTTGAGTCTCGGGAATTCTGGCCGTCCGATCAGTGCAATTATTCTCCTCCCCGCTTCTTCCCCGACAGAAAACAATATCAATGATGGTACCGAGAAATCGAGCTAGGGTACCCCAAGTGTTCTAGCCGCACGGCCCGACTCTCCTATCGATAGGTGTAAACACGGATCACTAATGAAACATATCTCCCCCATTCTCTACCCTACAGACACATATTTCATCTGCTACAGACAAACATGGTTCTCTTTACATAATAACGTATAAGATTATACGAACATCGCATTCATCAAGCCAAGTTTTCGTCCCAGCGGACCAGCCGCAAAGCTCAACTTATGAATAGTATCAAAAGGAAATGAACATTATGTAATATTCATGTGAATTGAATTGGATTCTTCATTATCGTCAAGGAGAAAAGTACTGGAACATGATGAAAGGGTCAAAAACAGGTCCACCCCACGCTATCTGAGCTAACGGTCCGACACGCGGTAGACTGGTATAACTTTCACGAGACGGATGCTGGTTAACAACAGAATTATAAATAAATAAGTAATTAGAAACTTATGTGGAAGCCGGGGATATGTGGTTACATAGAAACGTATGTGGAAGCCGAGGATATGTGGTTATATAGAAGAAAGATGAGAACACTGTTTACGGATAGAATGAGTAATGAGACGATATCTTGAATAAAGAGTAAAGACGATAACTTGAATAAAGAGTAAAGACGATATCTTGAAAGAAAGAGGACTGGTTACTGGTATCTGAGGAAACCAGTCCACATTTTTTGGGCATGTCATGAGAAGAGTACAGCTGATGTACGTCATCATAATGGGAAGATTCGAGGGTGGGGGGGGGGGCGAGGCAGGGGATGACCAAGAGAGTTGGACATTATGACATGGAGGAACATCGATATCAGAAATGATTGGCAGCACAAAAGACAGAAGGCTATGGACATATATGATCTCTAACGTCACACGGCATGGACTATAAGAAGTTGTTAGATTGTGACCTATAGAACGGGCGAGAAATGAATACACGAAAACCCTGCAACAATTGGAAATGCAACCAAACCAAAACAAAACAAAACTAAAACTAAAACACATCGTGAAACGAACATTTGATTGATTACGAAGACCGACAAAAAAGGTCGACCACACAAATGGGGTAAAAATGTTGAACATTAGAAATATTTGACGCAAGTAGACTTGGGCCACTGACGCAAATGGGTAATATAACGGACGTCAGCAGAAGTCGGTTGTTGGGCAAGCAATGAAGCAGTGTCCCTGTTAAAGGAAAATCGATTTTGTTTAGAATTTCGGAACATGAAGTGGATGCAAACATATTTCTTTTTGTTTAGGACGAGCTGAAAGTAATAATCTTCTTCTTATAGTCCATGCCGTGTGGCGTTGGGGTTGTCTGTGCACGGCATTTCTGTCTCTTGCGCTTCCAATAATTTCTGATACCGATGTTCCTCCATTTCGTGATGTCAAACTGTCCAGCATCTTCTAGCTTGGTATCCCCCTGCTTCTCCTCCCCTCTAACTTTCCCGTTGTGAGGACATAATCCATCTTTCCCCTTCTTATGACATGTCTAAATAATGTGGATTGTCCTCTTCTGATACGAGAAACCAGTTCTCTGTGTGGGATAACTTCTGTCAAAATATCTTCATTGGGCTGGATATCCATCCAAGGTGTCCTCATCATTCTTCTACAAGAAAGTATTATTAGGTCAGATAACTGGAAGATATCTCCCAATCTGGAAGATATCAGGGTGTCTCCGTGGCGAAGTGGTCAAGCCGTCTGACTCGGGCTCCGAAGATTGTGGGTTCGATTCCGGGCCACGTCCTTCGGTTCACGAGTGCATTTTCTCGGAGACTCCTGTGGGTTGTATATTCACGGGAGGTTCTTTCTGTGGGACTAGTTTTAATTTTGTTTAGGCTGAAGCTGAATCCAGATGAGATCCGAGGTGGCGTTCCAAGACATGACTACTGGGTCTCAGGCAAGCGTCCCGCCCACTGGGCTCTAGCGGCTGCCATACCTTGAACAACAGTGAGCTCAGCATCGAAGAAAACTAGCTCACTCAAGATCATGTCTCGGAAAATGAGACACTTTGGCTTTATTAAAGGTCACGGTTGTTGGGAAAGTACAGTGAGCGAAGGCTGGGGTTTCTGGTAGATGAGGCAAGGGTCGACCAGCACCAAGATGAACACAGGACATTGCAGACACCCCTGGCATGAGGGTGCACGTGGCGGGAGAAATATCCAGAGATCGAGAAGCTTTTCGACTTCCCGTGATGAGGGCGACGATCGACAAACGTCCTGCTAGTTGATGAGTGAACAAAAGCTCATTATGGAAGAAACAAATATTCCTAACATTATATAGAATCATCGCTGAGCTCACTAAGAGCATAATCAGTACAAATATCTCTCCAGGGATTGTGATCAAACACAGAATCTATCTAAACAGGATGAAAAGACCTTACAAGTTTTCGAGATGAGATGTTATCACAGGACGCACAGAATGACCGCGACAGAAAATGGGATCAAACGAGCAAGTTCTTAATTACACAAGTACACAAAGATTCAACAATTGACAAGTAATCATAAATCAGGTTATTTTAACTTCGTCGTCACACTGTACTCTTCTATTGAAAATACTGGACAACAAAATTATGGGGGAGGGGAGAGGGGGGGGGGAGAGAACAATGAGGACGACTATACATCATTACATTACATTATGCTCGACTGACATAAACAGAGTCAAGGAGAACTGGGGACAAAAGCGGATATGAGTAAGTACTATATTTATATAGGACTAGCTGACCCTGCCCGGCTTCGCCCAGACCCTGGTGGGGAGCATCTCATTTAATTCATATAAGTAGTCATATAAGTTCTCGTTCCCGTTACCGACTGTCTGTCTGTCTGTCTGTCTGTCTGTCTGTCTGTCTGACCCTGCCCGGCTTCGCCCAGTCCCTGGTGGGGAGCATCTCATTTAATTCATATAAGTAGTCATATAAGTTCTCATTAAATTCATACAACAAAAAAAGTAACTTAAAAGAATGTCCTTCCACACACCATCCATTATTTTTAATGAAAACTCTTTCTAATCACCTGCATGACTACAGTAACTTCTTAAGCAAAAAAAGATGAGTTACAATGTTATGCATTGTGCATTATTTTTATGAAAACTTTGAAAATGCCTTACAGATTGTATCATTATTTATTATAACTCATATGCCGGTACATAACTATGGACAAAGAGTTTATAAATCTATGAAAACGATGCCACAATATGACTATAAGTTATACAGAAAAGTTATGCCCCTTGAAATAACTTTTACAGAGTTAAGTCCCCTGAGATATATGAAATTATGATGAAAAATGAAAAATGAAATAATACTGAGTAAGCAGGCGATTTCACACTAACAAAATATGACAGTTGGCAGCGCTGGATTGAAAAGAAGGCGTGTAGAAAATGTCATCTCAATCGGATGGGCCGTTCGCGAACGCATAAAGGACATACATTTGGACGGAGATCCTTTTTTATATATAAGAAGATGTACTTATATATATATATATATATATATATATATATATATATATATATATATATATATATATATATATATATATATATATAACGGCTTCGGGTGGACGAGCGAAGTTGGGAGGGTATAAGCCTTATCCTGGTGTGAGGAAATGCAACCTAAAGACTAAATGTCATGGCAGGGCAGACCATGCCCTATGCCTTGATTGGTAACTGGTCTAGGATCAAAGCTCTGACAGGCGGACAGTTAGAGCATTGCTTTGCTGATCCGGCAGCCTCTGCAGCTTGTCTTGTTCCAGACGTATAGGTGTCACCTTTCCTCTGGGAGCAAACTAGACAGGCCGAGAGAGGGATCATGCTGCATGGGCAACACATGGTCTCTAAATTCAGCCCAGGCTTTTTGTTATGGAGAGATAACCCCCATTTTAGAAACATTGTGTGTGTGTGTGTGCATCGTCTGTGTGTGTGTGTGTGTGTGTGTGTGTGTGTGTGTGTGTGTGTGTGTGTGTGTGTAAAATAAGTAAAGGTCTATTTCATGTCAAAAGGTTTATTGGGTATATGGTGCTAACCCCATATGTCAATGGGTGACGTGATCAGTATCAAGCCGGTGGCTTTTACTTCCTAGGAAACCCTAGCACCCCGGTCCGTGAATAATATCCGTTTCTCGTAAACTTGCCAAGAGATCACAACCAGCCAACAAAATACTACATCCTATAAAGGATATGCTGCTGACTGTTTTCAGTGCGACTATAAACTTGTCATGTATGTATCTGTCACCAGAAGCTGGTGGAGATGTTCAGGCGGAGATCTGAGCATCTGTGGACCTGTCCGGACTGCTATGATGACGATTCTAACTAATCATTAACCTATTTGTAGTGAATCAAATTCTTTGCAGAGCTTCGCTCTCATCACAGCCAGCCGAAAAGATTCTCGATCCGTTGCGAGTTTCCCTGACTTATGCAGTGAATGTGTCCGTTGTACAGACTATCGTCTGTCAATCTGTAGGGGCTTACGCTGATAGCGTGATGAGCACAGTCAGGCCAAGGTTCGACGCTGGCGCTCGTCGACCACTAAGGGAGGGAACTACTGATCGCCTGTTCCTACATATACTTAGAGCTACAACATGCTAAAGCCCTGAGACATGACATGCCAGAGCATTCATCCTGTTTCTGGATCTGTCCGTTGTCGGCTATTAAATCAAATTTACTTTTGCTGCTAACGTTAGTTTCTAGCAACATAAAATCAACAAAATCCAGACTGTGTACCCCTCCCCAGAACTTCCTCCTCCTCCTCCTGCCTCCCTCATCCACACAGCACCAAAGGGAGTATTTAGGTCGGTACAGTTCAAGCGAAAACCAGGTCACAACTGATTCTAAATTTATCGCGCACGAGCAAAACGAAACGCGTGAATCTAACTTTCTGTGTGCACCCCTACAATTTGCCCCTCTCCGGTCTGACATAAAAAAATAAATATATATTTGCAAACAGAGCAGTTTTCACACCGGTCTTCTCACAACTAACATGATGGCCTGGTTATGGGAACCAGGTGTGCGCAGTGTCTATTGTTAGAACCTTGTGTGCGTGTGTGTATGTGTAGGTATGTGTGTGTTTGTATGTATACACTCATTAATGGCACTGGGCATATAGTTTTGGAACTCATGTTTTGCATAGACCAATTGGCAGTCGGTGAGTGTATATATGTATAAGCTATATTTGCGTATGCGTGTGTATATGTGTGCGCGTGTGTGTGTATCAGAGGCGCGGTTCTTTAACCATAAGCTTTAAGGAATCCTGAGTTTGTAATATTAATAAATAAATTCAATGCATTCAACTAAAGCAGTTTAGAATCCGGTGCAGGGGTTCAACTGTTACAATTTCAAGTAACAGACGGTAACATAATCCACACAAACATCCAATGGTTGGTTGGTTGAGCTCGAATATTCTGAAAGACCGTGAGTTTTTCTAAGTCTGATGTGCACTGGTCAGCGCAAACCAATGCAGTTTGTAATCCGGCATACCGCTTTCGAAACCCAGCTGAGTGCGATTTGGAAGCAAACCGCATTGCTTTAGTGTCCATGCAATGGTATGAGTGCCGGTCGTTCAGAAAGTAATGGTAAACTACTGAACGTAAACTTGTCCAGGAATCACAAACAGCCAAAAGAAAAATGCTGGGGTTTATTGCTACGTCCTGTAAAGGATATGCAACTAGCTGAAGCACTGGCGTTGTGAGGGCCGTCTGAGTGCTGAGAAGATCCCGACTGCATCTATCGTAGTGAGATGGCTGTATAGACCTTTCTCTCGATGTGGTACCAGAATCCTATTACCACGGGAAGTGAATTGTAGAGCATCTCTTCTCCTCTTAAAAGCTAAAAGAAACATAGGGTGTGCTAAATGGGTACTGGAACTTCACATCTAAGGACAGGCAAAGCCAGGTTATGCATCAACACAAGATATAGGTAGTGGCCGGGATAAGGCCTGTTTTGGTCATATTATATCCAGGGGTTGTAGGTATTTTATTATCAACAGACAACAACCCAATGCCCAGAGAAAACAAACACCCAGTACAAAACAACAACAACCAATATAACTAGACCACATTCAATTTCAGAAAGCAATGGCAAACTACTGAACGTAAAAACTTGCCTAGTACATCAACAGCAGCTGAAAAATTCTGGTGCTGACTGCAACGTCCTGTAAGGGAAATGCAACATAAAACCAAAAACATGCAATAAGTATTAACCGACAAAGAAGTACAGCACGAGGAAGCCACGGTAGCGTAGTCGCTAGACGCTCGCAAGCAAGCCCATTGGTCAAGCCAGAGATTCTCATTGGAGCGGATTCGAAACAAACATGACCTGGAGTACCACGAAATATCACGGAAAGTAAAGACAGCTGGTTTGATACTAACTACATCAGCCACCGAGTGTCCATGTGTTTATAAAACTGGGGCATCGCACAGTATACCCAACGCGTTTTAAGGCGAAAAATAGTCCTATACTCTTTATTTACCAACTATTTTTTTTTCTAACTAAATGCATTCAGAGATCTGCAGTAGCTTGCAGACCAGCTTGGGGTTTATGTGTTTGAATCCTCATCGAAGAAAATATTTTCTATTCCCGGGTTGATTAGCGTAAACTGGGTACCATAAAAATACACGGACCGTAAAGACGGCTGGCATGATATTGACTATATCACCAATACTGTATACAAATACGGATCTATTAACATAATCAGAATACACACAAGGGCCTGTCAAAGAGTCCGTTTAGTTCTGCACATCTTCAAGTAATTAGTCATCGTAGAGCTGAGTTGAGTTAAATTGAGTTGAGGTAAGAACAGACATCACCACACGCAGGACATTACCATACGTGCTCCATCCCCTCGTTCAACAGCCAGCGAAGAGTCATACTACTAATCGTTCCCACCGCTATCTGATTTAAAGTTATCCTGGTCTTCCCTCTCAGTTTTGAGATTCTTCCAGAACCCCTGCCGATCCCTCACAATCTCATTCTTTCCACATACGGGTTCTCAATCTGTTCCCCTGCCTTCTCCACCTGGTCCAAAAAGCGCACGACCACCATCAGCCTCCTAATTCCCCCGCACCATCGCATGGCCAGGGCAAAATATCCATACAATTCTTACAATCTGTGACCTCTGAAGCGACGATAGCCATTCCACACGAAACATTCCATTCTCCACCTTACTAAGCATACTAATGGTCTAATTACAGTACAAACAACACAGACTGGAGTGTCAAGAAAGCACAGATCGAACGTAATAGTGGTCTAACTACAGTACAAACAGCACCGACTGGAAAACAAGAAAACAGATCAACCATACTAGTGGACTACTTATATTACACACAGCACAGACTGGAATGCCAGAAAGTCCTGGAAATATATATATAGGAAAGAACAACTACCCAATAGTAGATAGAACTTATGACCTTGGATGGCATCTATCTAGAAGAAGCTGACCTTACACAAATGCATGCCCAAATCGGACACGCTGACCTTTGAGGTGCACAACTTGGTGTGACACGCTGACCTTTGAGGTGCACAACTTGGTGTGACACGCTGACCTTTGAGGTGCACAACTTGGTGTGACACGCTGACCTGTGAGGTGCACAACTTGGTGTGACACGCTGACCTTTGAGGTGCACAACTTGGTGTGACACGCTGACCTTTGAGGTGCACAACTTTGTGTGACACGCTGACCTTTGAGGTGCACAACTTGGTGTGACACGCTGACCTTTGAGGTGCACAACTTGGTGTGACACGCTGACCTTTGAGGTGCACAACTTGGTGTGACACGCTGACCTTTGAGGTGCACAACTTGGTGTGACACGCTGACCTTTGAGGTGCACAACTTGGTGTGACACGCTGACCTTTGAGGTGCACAACTTGGTGTGACACGCTGACCTTTGAGGTGCACAACTTGGTGTGACACGCTGACCTTTGAGGTGCACAACTTGGTGTGACACGCTGACCTTTGAGGTGCACAACTTGGTGTGACACGCTGACCTTTGAGGTGCACAACTTGGTGTGACACGCTGACCTTTGAGGTGCACAACTTGGTGTGACACGCTGACCTGTGAGGTGCACAACTTGGTGTGACACGCTGACCTTTGAGGTGCACAACTTGGTGTGACACGCTGACCTTTGAGGTGCACAACTTGGTGTGACACGCTGACCTTTGAGGTGCATAACTTGGTGTGACACGCTGACCTTTGAGGTGCACAACTTGGTGTGACACGCTGACCTTTGAGGTGCACAACTTGGTGTGACGCTCTTCCCTCGTGAAGAGGAAAGTAGAAGGGGACGATGCCTAGTTCTGTTCCTCGTTATGGTCTTTTTTGTTTTCCTTTCTCCACCTACTTCGTCTGACAAAATGATTATGCTACATACAAATGACGAACGTCTGCAAGTACGTACTAATCGGTTGATTGATTCTTTCACGTGTTGCTTCCCAGCCTCCATGTAAAATCATAATCACAAATGAAGTGATCGACCAAATCGGGATACATTAACCCATACTTTCCTTTCCAATTCTATTTCCATTTTACCCTTACTCCGTTCAGCATCAGGAAAAAAAAAGTCAGTAGCTCAGCATCAGAAGAGAAGTTACATCAGGGGCCATCCCTGGCTCAAATTATTGTTCCTGTGACTGAGTCATCCAGAAATAGGATATTAATTTTAAGGTGATTGTTATCCAAAGAGGATAATGGCTTACCGATTAATCTGTGCTTCAAGTACGGTGTTTTGGTGGTATAATTAATGGTCATCATCTATTTTTTTTTTTTACAAATTTTAACTATATTCATTTTATGTCTTACTTTTCTGTAAATAAATGTCATTATTGTTAACAGGATGAAACACTTGTTCTATAAATATGCTGGCGCTATGTGGTTTTATGACCTCTTCTGCTAGTCCCCATTCACTCTAATGACTGCTCGGTCTAATGTGTTCTCCTGATGTTCGTTATTTATGGTTGTCTCCCTTGCTGCAGTGAAACTCCCACTTCTGTTTCTCACACTGGAGATACTATTTTTGACACGGTGAAATCATCTTCACAGAGACGGCCGGGTTATGACTGCAGGGTATCGCCACGAAGAAGAACGGTAAATAAATAGATACAGGCTCATGAATCATGAAGTCACTGCGTACACAATAAACGGAAAAACAAAACAAAAACAGTGAGTCTTAATGTCTTCACAGTTTCTGGCACTTAAGTATGTTTCGTTTTCTGGATATTGTTCTTCTGTTAGTATGTTTAAAGAATACCGTTACGTTGCTGGTGTCTGTTGAGGGATTGTCTAGAGCAGGCGTCGGTAGCCCTTTGTAGTGTTGGTCTGAGAAATGCTGCACAGGCTTCAGAGGTGCCGGTCTAAGTGCGCCGTGGTATAATCCATGTCTGCCTGGCCAAATGTCTTGAAACGAGCGTTTATTATATTGATGCGTTTTTTATGGGTTCTTTTAACAGCACCGTATTATTTAATAACAGCACCAGCTTTTGTGCTAGGGCCAGCGTGCCATTGGAAAGTGTCTCACGTGCCACGCTTGGTAAGCGTACCGAAGGTTACCGACGCCTGGTCGTGATGCCTGAGGTACAAATCAGTCGTAACATCAGATGGAGGAAGGGCTACGTATTCGATTCCAATAATATCAAGCAACTGGGTGTCTCCTTCGCAATGAAAGTGATTGCAATATACCTCTAACACTTTTAGTCTTTCGTTATATTGTATATGCTGAAAAGCAAAACAATTGTTTGTCCATCCTTAATATTACCTTTTAGTTTGTATCTTTTTCTTTCTCTTGCTAGCCTGTTTTAAGTATCTTCATCAAGTATGGTTTTTATAAGATCTGTGTGTCTTTTACCGTCCCCAAAATATATGAGCTAATGCCTTACTACTCAGCAAGCACCTTCAAGCCTTGTCTTGTGAAAATTATCTTTTCATTTTCAATTTCCCTGTGACTTCGATATAAGTATTTCTATGTTCACTAAATACGATCACATTCGTCACTATAACCACATGTAAAGGACCTAAGTTCCATTTCTGATTGCCTAATGATTGTCCCGGCATTATACAATAGTATGAACTTCGCGATTTCAAACGTGCTCGAATACACAAACATCGCTGTATGAACATATAGCACCACACTATTCATCCCAGATGATTTACTACTACTATTACTACAACTACTGCCACTGCTACCACCACCACAACGATTACTACTACTACTACTACTACTACTACTACTACTACTACTACTACTACTACTACTACTACTACTACTACTACTACTACTACTACTACTACTACTACGAAAACTTCTTCTTCTTCTTCTTCTTCTTCTTCTTCTTCTTCTTCTTCTTCTTCTTCTTCTTCTTCTTCTTCTTCTTCTTCTTCTTCTTCTTCTTCTTCTTCTTCTTCTTCTTCTTCTTCTTCTTCTCCTCCTCCTCCTTCTCCTTTTGCTCCTGCTATATCTAGAACAGGTGTTCTCAAATATGTCTCCTATTCAACGCCAGCATTGTCTGATCACATATCGATTCACTGGCATTGGTTTAGGTCTCTCCATAAGCTCCGCATTAACGATTACAGTCTTTCTATTATGCACCGGCTCCTAATAATGAATGTTTGTAGTTTGCTATTAATAAATGCCAACATTGCCAGATATCCGCGCCATCTGGTCTGATCATTCTGCGGTATGAAATACAAGGGACTCATAGAAGACGTATTTGTCAAAGCGTAGCCTAAAGAAGCTAGTCAATTTGTAAGAGTAGGATTTGTTAAGAATGCGTGATGTCAATTCAAGAGCAGGAAATTTTGTATCACATCGTAGAATGGCTACTGTGAACATTGCAAATTGTAAGTTAAATGTTTAGCAATCAGGGTGTTGGCGTTGCTATCATGGTTGTCAGGCCTACATGTTGAATGTTTATTTGTATATATTAACTTAGAAAATATATTGTTCTCATTGTTCTCAAAGTTTACAAGATATCACATTCTGAGAGTAATTTATTGCAGCAATGTCCAACATATGCAAAACAGAGAAAACTATTGCGGCATACTTGGAACGAACGAACGAACGAAAATCTTTATTTTCAAAGGGTTAAGAATTGGGCACGCAGGCCTGTCTGACATTCTGCCCTTCTTCTCTATTTCCTCTCATACATTCTTTCATTCAACATCTTCCGCTCCACTTGAGGACGAACTCTATGGAGATATCAACAAGCTCAAGTTGGCTGCTGCTTTCTTTGCATATATTCATAGTGACGTCTGAAGGTGTACTAGAAGTAGAAGGCATTTAGAAAGTATATTTCGTATTTAAACACAAGTCTTGAGGTGTGAAATATATTACAAGATGTAGAGATTTGAATCACGTAGCTTAAATATAATTGCACTCCTGACACGATTTTTATGACTTCTGACAATAAATCCCACTTTCGTATGGTTTGAAATATATTTTGAAAGATGACGAAAATACCGTATCCCATTTGTAGGGTGGAAAATAATCTATAAAATGTAATAAAATAATAGTACGAAAATTCACTTTAAGATATATGCATTTATGTCGGTACAAATGATACGAATTTTGTTCCAAATTTATAGGAAAATCAATGCCAATTCTACCCTCCTTAGTAGCCATGATCCGAACGGCAAATAGGTTACGGTGTTACTATTTTTAACGTTCATTACAGATGCCGTCGACACACGAAGAGAAAAGATGCCGGGGCTGGGGAGGACACACGTTTCGGAGACTAATCAATAGCATTAGAAGGCTGTCGTCTTCTGGAATCCATATTTTCAAGGGATTATAGGAAAGCCTGAACAAGAAATTGAAAAAAAAAAAAAAAATGATCGAGAGACAAGAGATGGGAAACGACGATAGGGGCTATAACTCTGTGCCTACCCTGGGCTGTAACTCTATGTCTACCCTATGTATTTGTTTCTGTAACTCTTAATGTTTCAAACATATGTAGTTTTAAATTATACTCTGCCCGTCTGACAGGCTTAATATAATAACACTAGAATATAGAATGGCGCTCGCTCTAGCGAACTCCGCTGGTAATGTCATGAGCAGGTTCTGGCGCGGAGCGCGGTCGGGCAGGGTTCGAGGTCTGGGATGATCTTTTGCTAAAGTGGGGGATGTGTGGTCACCTGTTCCTCCTTGCTCTCAGACCTACAGAATATGATGGCGCTATCTCATCACAGTCCTAGAGCAGGAAACTACTTCAGGACAAACTATTATTTGTATAAGACAGAATAACGGCAACATATACATATTAATAATGCGTTCTAGATGATGGACAACTAACAGACCTCTGAAAAAAGAACAGGAGTGCTACAGTGATGTCTGTTGCGACATATTTTATTCTGACGTTTTGTAGATTAGATTATAGAGACAACAATAACTACCCCCAGACATGGAACTGGATGAACTTTGACAGAGCAGCTTGATGATGTGAATTCACTGCTGACATTGCACTCCTATCCCACACACAACATCAGATGCACGATAAATTAAACTCACTTGACACACAGATCAGAATTGTGAGGTAAGTATGAAAATTTTTTCCAATTCTCATTTTCTCTTCATTGCTTTCATTTTTTTCATCCTTTTGTTCTTCTCATCCTGTCGTCACCTTTTGATGTAGTCACAGGAGATCTCTTGACTATATATTGTTTTTGTGAATGTATTTGTTTACTGATGAAGGCTAATCGCCGCAAAGTCCTATATGTGTCGTAAATCTGTTAAGTAAAGCTGCACTACTTTGTGTCATTTTATATTGAAGAGAGGTCACAACATAAATAGGGAAAAGACAAAGATAAAGAGAATAAATCAACCACATAATAATCTTGCCGCCCTTGAAGAAAATTCGCTTCAAAAGGCGGAATCATACACCTATTTAGTTAGCAATATAACGATATTGAGATAATAATACACAAGTTAAGACGAGTTTCATAATACTGGGACATCTGTGGAAGATAAACGATATTTTATTAAGTACCAGACTTTGACTATTTAACTGGCACTTTAAGTACGTTTTACTGTATCGATCAGATACACAGGGAACGACTGAAGGAGTTACTGATAAACTACACACATTCATGAAGTGATGAACGACTGAAACAGTTACTGATAAACTACACACATTCATGAAGTGATGAACAATTGAAACAGTTACTGATAAACTACACACATTCATGAAGTGATGAACAACTGAAACAGTTACTGATAAACTACACACATTCATGAAGTAATGTCTGCACAGAACAGAAATACTAATGTGGTATAAGAGAACCACTAATGTCGAGCTATGGGGGGGGGGGGGGGGGACTCGACAGATGCCAGGACATGCACAAATGAAGAAAAGACCCAGACCCTGCCACTGGTAGGATAAACTGGGAAAACACAGTAATAGTATTACTAGATTCTCCTTTCTCTGAAACCCACAAGTGTTAGCCAATTAGAAATAAGTGTAAAGGACACTTGTACACGCTTTGAGATGTATTTTTTATAAGATGATAGAGTGCGTGCCTTATATTTAATAGAGTATATTTCCTATGTCATATATCTCAGAAGTCGGAGTGTGTTCGCCTGATGGCCAGCTGCACTGGTAATAGGGAACGCAGTGTTTATTCCCAAACGGTTCTGGTCACGTGACGTCTATATCTTCTATATTAGAGAGCAGTACAAACTGACATATCGTTGGGGGACAGTATAATGTATTAAGTATATATATACACATATAATAGAAGATAAAAAAGAAGTGCTATTGTGTATGATTAGGGTTAAGGATGGGTTTAGGGTTAGGATTAGGGTTTGAGTTAGGGTTTGGGTTAGGGTTAGGGTTAGGGTTAGGGAATACATGTTAGTAATACATGTTCCAGGGCCCCGTCTGGGAATAAAGTCTCCCAATAGGGAAAGCTGACCCACGCGCAAAAATCAGCCCAGTGTACTAGGAGTAGTAGCATATGAAATGGATTACACTTAAGTTCAATAGGATTGAAGTCTATAATTAACTAGCACAAACTTTTTGAGGCAGGGCAACTCCACAGACGTACTGACTAAACAATAAAAATAAAAATTTCTGTAACTACTAAGAACTGAACTCGGCCCACTGCTTGTGCCGGCCAGGACACTAACTATTCTGCAACTGCGGCTTCTCTTCCTTGAAAAAAAAAAAGCACGTATAATCTTAACAGAAGGTAAAGTAGTACAATAGAAATGGCTGTTGGTGTGTCAATTGCTAGGCTTTCACATCGTCCAAGCCACGACATAACGAGAAGATGAGACCAGTTTACTTCCTCACCGCTTCTCCTTCCTAGAGAATTCTGAAGTCTCGGGTAGCCATCTTGTAAGGCTGTGATTTTATATAGTATTGAAAGCAAACGGCCGAAATAGCTCGCCCTTTCACTTCAGCTCTTTATGCGACAGACAACGCTCTCTCTCTCTCTCTCTCTCTCTCTCTCTCTCTCTCTCTCTCTCTCTCTCTCTCTCTCTCTCTCTCTCTCTCTCTCTCTCTCTCTGTTGCTTAGCGCAAATGATTTTCATAGAAGCATATTATATTATGTCACTTTATGTTGTACTGTTATGCTATGTTATACGATGTTGTGTTATTTTATGTTGTGTTATGTTGTTATGTTATGTTGTTATGTTATGTTCTGTTATTTTATGTTGTGTTGTGTTGTGTTATATTGTATTATATTTTTGTTGTGTTATGTCTAGCGACGTCACTGCACATGGGCATTCCTATGCGTGCAAGGTCCTCCAATGCAACATCCTTTCTATAAGTATTTCTGCTCAGTGTTCCCTTGAGGATTTGGTTATTTCTCCTTTCTTTAATCATAACACGGCATTTACATGCTTGATTAATAACAGGAAGCAGCTGAAAGCGAGAAAGGAGGGAGCATACATTGTGGGATCCCGATGACCCACAGATGTGGGTCTGGGATAGAACCCGGTTCAGATATATACATATTAATTTTTTTATTACGAACGAAAAATTAAAATCTGAGCTAAGAAACACAGAAGAATCCTAGAGTCCCTAGACTGTCTAAACTCTAAATAATGGCTGCACTAACAGTTGATGTGTTATGATGGCCTGGACTTAAGTAGCCGTACAGGCGGTAGTTTATTCAAAGAAGCAGCTTTACTTGGATTAAAGGGCTTTGATTACTAATAAGGCAATGGATAGCACCCTGTCTACTACCCCGATGGTCGCCGTTCGAATCTTCAAGGAGGAGAGGGGCAAATTTCTTTTAAACATTGACTGCTTGATCAAGCTTAAAATAAGTACTAGGAGATGCCCTGGAAAGTAAAAGCAACATGAGTGCTAATGACAACGCCACCGATGTCATGCCGCTTGATCTATACGAGTATAGGGCTTGTAGGTAAGTTAAAACCTCGGGGAGACTCGAACACTCTACCAACAAGCCGGCAGCTATACGTTATAACCACCGCGACACCGCGGATCCCGGCGTATTGGTTGTAACATAAATAGTAGCAACAATAGCGCACCAATGGTAGTAACAACAATAATAGCAGCAGTAGTTGAAACAGTAACAATAGTGGCAGCATTAATAGCAGCAGCAGTTTAAACAGTAACAATAGTGGCAGCATTAATATCAGCAGTAGTTGAAACAGTGGCAATAGTGGCAGCATTAATAGCAGCAGTAGTTGAAACAGTAGCAATAGTAGCAGCATTAATAGCAGCAGTAGTTGAAACAATAGCGATAGTAGCAGCATTAATAGCAGCAGTAGTTGCAACAGTGGCAATAGTAGCAGCATTAATAGCAGCAGTAGTTGAAGCAGTGGCAATTGTAGCAGCATTAATAGCAGCAGTAGTTGAAACAGTGGCAATAGTGGCAGCATTAATAGCAGCAGTAGTTTAAACAGTAACAATAGTGGCAGCATTAATAGCAGCAGTAGTTGAAACAGAAGCAATAGTAGCAGCATTAATAGCAGCAGTAGTTGAAACAGTAACAATAGTGGCAGCATTAATAGAAGCAGTAGTTGTAACAGTAGCAATAGTGGCAGCATTAATAGCAGCAGTAGTTGAAACAGTAACAATAGCGGCAACATTAATAGCAGAAGTAGTTGAAACAGTAACAATAGTGTCAGCATTAATAGCAGCAGTAGTTGAAACAGTAACAATAGCGGCAGCATTAATAGCAGAAGTAGTTGAAACAGTAACAATAGTGTCAGCATTAATAGCAGCAGTAGTTTAAACAGTGGCAATAGTAGCAGCATTAATAGCAGCAGTAGTTGAAACAGTGGCAATAGTGGCAGCATTAATAGCAGCAGTAGTTGAAACAGTAACAATAGCGGCAGCATTAATAGCAGCAGTAGTTGAAACAGTAACAATAGCGCACGAATGGTAGTAGCAGCATTAATAGCAGCAGTAGTTGAAACAGTAGCAATAGTAGCAGCATTAATAGCAGCAGTAGTTGAAACAGTAGCAATAGTAGCAGCATTAATAGCAGCAGTAGTTGAAACAATAGCAATAGTGGCAGCATTAATAGCAGCAGTAGTTGAAACAATAGCAATAGTAGCAGCATTAATAGCAGCAGTAGTTTAAACAGTAACAATAGTGGCAGCATTAATAGCAGCAGTAGTTGAAACAGTAGCAATAGTGGCAGCATTAATAGCAGCAGTATTTGAAACAGTAGCAATAGTAGCAGCATTAATAGCAGCAGTAGTTGAAACAGTAACAATAGTGGCAGCATTAATAGCAGCAGTAGTTGAAACAGTAGCAATAGTAGCAGCATTAATAGCAGCAGTAGTTGAAACAGTGGCAATAGTAGCAGCATTAATAGCAGCAGTAGTTGAAACAGTGGCAATAGCAGCAGCATTAATAGCAGCAGAAGTTGAAACAGTAGCAATAGTAGCAGCATTAATAGCAGCAGTAGTTTAAACAGTAACAATAGCGCACGAATGGTAGTAGCAGCATTAATAGCAGCAGTAGTTGAAACAGTAGCAATAGTAGCAGCATTAATAGCAGCAGTAGTTGAAACAGTAGCAATAGCAGCAGCATTAATAGCAGCAGAAGTTGAAACAGTAGCAATAGTAGCTGCATTAATAGCAGCAGTAGTTGAAACAGTAGCAATAGTAGCAGCATTAATAGCAGCAGTAGTTGAAACAGTAGCAATAGTAGCAGCATTAATAGCAGCAGTAGTTTAAACAGTAGCAATAGTAGCAGCATTAATAGCAGCAGTAGTTGAAACAGTAGCAATAATGGCAGCATTAATAGCAGCAGTAGTTTAAACAGTAGCAATAGTGGCAGCATTAATAGCAGCAGTAGTTGAAACAGTAGCAATAGTGGCAGCATTAATAGCAGCAGTAGTTTAAACAGTAGCAATAGAGGGAGCATTAATAGCAGCAGTAGTTGAAACATTAGCAATAGTGGTAGCATTAATAGCAGCAGTAGTTGAAACAGTAGCAATAGTGGCAGCATTAATAGCAGCAGTAGTTGAAACAGTAGCAATAGTAGCAGCATTAATAGCAGCAGTAGTTTAAACAGTAGCAATAGTAGCAGCATTAATAGCAGCAGTATTTGAAACAGTAGCAATAATGGCAGCATTAATAGCAGCAGTAGTTTAAACAGTAGCAATAGTGGCAGCATTAATAGCAGCAGTAGTTGAAACAGTAGCAATAGTGGCAGCATTAATAGCAGCAGTAGTTTAAACAGTAGCAATAGAGGGAGCATTAATAGCAGCAGTAGTTGAAACATTAGCAATAGTGGTAGCATTAATAGCAGCAGTAGTTGAAACAGTAGCAATAGTGGCAGCATTAATAGCAGCAGTAGTTGAAACAGTAGCAATAGTGGCAGCATTAATAGCAGCAGTAGTTGAAACAGTAGCAATAGTGGCAGCATTAATAGCAGCAGTATTTGAAACAGTAGCAATAGTAGCAGCATTAATAGCAGCAGTAGTTGAAACAGTAACAATAGTGGCAGCATTAATAGCAGCAGTAGTTGAAACAGTAGCAATAGTAGCAGCATTAATAGCAGCAGTAGTTGAAACAGTGGCAATAGTAGCAGCATTAATAGCAGCAGTAGTTGAAACAGTGGCAATAGTAGCAGCATTAATAGCAGCAGAAGTTGAAACAGTAGCAATAGTAGCAGCATTAATAGCAGCAGTAGTTTAAACAGTAACAATAGCGCACGAATGGTAGTAGCAGCATTAATAGCAGCAGTAGTTGAAACAGTAGCAATAGTAGCAGCATTAATAGCAGCAGTAGTTGAAACAGTAGCAATAGCAGCAGCATTAATAGCAGCAGAAGTTGAAACAGTAGCAATAGTAGCTGCATTAATAGCAGCAGTAGTTGAAACAGTAGCAATAGTAGCAGCATTAATAGCAGCAGTAGTTGAAACAGTAGCAATAGTAGCAGCATTAATAGCAGCAGTAGTTTAAACAGTAGCAATAGTAGCAGCATTAATAGCAGCAGTAGTTGAAACAGTAGCAATAATGGCAGCATTAATAGCAGCAGTAGTTTAAACAGTAGCAATAGTGGCAGCATTAATAGCAGCAGTAGTTGAAACAGTAGCAATAGTGGCAGCATTAATAGCA
>OY992890.1:65819462-65901962 GCA_963921405.1 Cepaea hortensis | reverse complement strand
ATCTGGGCGTGATCGTAAGAAAGAATGGGGAATCTGGGTGAGATCGGTGAAAAGAATGGGGAATCTGGGCGTGATCGTCGGAAAGAATGGGGAATCTGGGCTTGATCGTAAGAAAGAATGGGGAATCTGGGTGAGATCGGTGGAAAGAATGGGGAATCTGGGCGTGATCGTCGGAAAGAATGGGGAATCTGGGTGTGATCGTCGGAAAGAATGGGGAATCTGGGCGTGATCGTAAGAAAGAATGGGAAACTGGGTGAGATCGGTGGAAAGAATGGGGAATCTGGGCGTGATCGTAGGAAAGAATGGGGAATCTGGGCATGATCGTAAGAAAGAATGGGAAACTGGGTGAGATCGGTGGAAAGAATGGGGAATCTGGGCATCATCGTCTGAAAGAATGGGGAATCTGGGCGTGATCGTCGGAAAGAATGGAGAATCTGGGCGTGATCGTCGGAAAGAATGGGGAATCTGGGTGAGATCGCAAGAAAGAATGGGGAATCTGGGTGAGGTCGGTGGAAAGAATGGGGAATCTGGGTGAGATCGGTGGAAAGAATGGCGAATCTGGGTGAGATCGTCTGAAAGAATGGGGAATCTGGGCGTGATCGTAAGAAAGAATGGGGAATCTGGGCGTTATCATCAGAAAGAATGGGGAATCTGGATGTCATCGTCAGAGAGAATGGGGAATCTGGATGTGATCGTCAGAGAGAATGGGGAATCTGGGTGAGATCGGTGGAAAGAATGGGGAATCTGAATGTGATCGTCAGAAAGAATGGAGAATCTGAGCATGATCGGTAGGAAGAATGGGGGAATCTGGGCGTTATCGTCAGAAAGAATGGGGAACCTAGGCGTGATCGTCAGAAAGAATGGGGAACCTAGGCGTGATCATCAGAAAGAATGGGGAACCTTGGTGTGATCGTCAGAAAGAATGGGGAACCTGGGTGTGATCGTCAGAAAGAATGGGGAACCTAGGCATGATCGTCAGAAAGAATGGGGAACCTGGGTGTGACCGGTGGAAAGAATGGGGAACCTGGGTGTGATCGTCAGAAAGAATGGGGAACCTAGGTGTGATCGTCAGAAAGAATGGGGAACCTGGGTGTGATCGGTGGAAAGAATGGGGAACCTGGGTGTGATCGTCAGAAAGAATGGGGAACCTGGGTGTGATCGGTGGAATGAATGGGGAACCTGTGTGTGATCGTCAGAAAGAAAGGGGAACCTGGATGTGATCTCCAGAAAGAAGGGGAAACTTTGGTGTGATCAACGGAAAGAAGGGGACGTCTGAGTGTGATCGGTGGAATGAATGGGGAACCTTGATGTGATCTTCAGAAAGAAGCGGGAACCTGGGTGTAATCGGCCGAAAGAAGGGGGAACCTGAGTGGAATCGGCAGAGTTGAGTTGAATTGAGTTGAGCTAAGAAACGAGATCACTGCACTCAGGGTATTCGTACACTCGGTCCGTACCCTAGTTCAACAGCCAACAAAGAGTCATACTGCTAATCGTTCCAGGTGCTATCTGATTGAAAGTTTTCCTGGTCTTCCCTCTCAATTTCGAGATTCGCCCACAACCCTTACCATATCATTCTCGCCACATTCGGGTTCTCAGTCTGTTCTCCAAGTTTTCTCCACCTGGTCCCACAGACGTCCAACCACCTCTCCCCTGTCCACAGGTAATCTACCACCGCATTTCCTGCCAGTCTATCCGCCTGTTCATTCTCCAACACTCCCGCGTGACCAGGGTAGAAAATCCACACATTTCTCACAATCTGTAACCTCTGAAGCGAAGCAAGCCATTCTACATGAAATCATCCTAAGCATACTCTGCGAGTCCGTGTGAATACAATGCGTGTTGCAGCTGTCTCTTTGAACCAACGACAGGCTGTCGTTACTGATTCCACCTCAATTCTCATGCTGGAGATGGTAGTCTCATATGCCTGATGCTCCTTTTCCAAGCATCGTCCATTAGCAGAAAGCAGGGGGAACCTGTGTGTGATCGACAGAAAGCAGGGGGAACCTGAGTGTGATCGACAGAAAGCAGGGGGAAACTGGGTGTGATCGACAGAAAGCAGGGGGAACCTGAGTGTGATCGACAGAAAGCAGGGGGAACCTGAGTGTGATCGACAGAAAGCAGGGGGAAACAGAGTGTGATCGACAGAAAGCAGGGGGAAACAGAGTGTGATCGACAGAAAGCAGGGGGAACCTGAGTGTGATCGACAGAAAGCAGGGGGAACCTGAGTTTAACGTGGGACAAGGCCATACATTTCACATACAGACAGTGTTCTTGAGACTTTTTCTGACAAACTAGAGAGAGAGGTAAACTTTCATAAACGAGATTGTAAAGAAGGCGGGTTTTAAGCACACATACTAAGGGTTAACCTGGAGAGTTTCTAGACCAAAATAGGAAATAATTGTTGACTGCAGCAAGTGTGGTAGAATTTCCAGAATTAAACAGGAAATAATTGACTGCAGCAAATGTGGTAGAGTTTCCAGAATTAAACAGGAAATAATTGACTGCAGCAAATGTGGTAGAGCTTCCAGAATTAAACAGGAAATAATTGACTGCAGCATATGTGATAGAGCTTCCAGAATTAAACAGGATAATTGACTGCAGCATATGTTGTAGAGCTTCCCGAATTAAACAGGAAATAATTGACTGCAGCATATGTGGTAGAATTTCCAGAATTAAACATGAAATAATTGACTGCAGCAAATGTAGTTTACTTTCCAGAATTAAACAGGAAATAATTGACTGCAGCATATGTGGTAGAGCTTCCAGAATTAAACAGGAAATAATTGACTGCAGCATATGTGGTAGAGCTTCCAGAATTAAACAGGAAATAATTGACTGCAGCATATGTGGCAGAGCTTCCAGAATTAAACAGGAAATAATTGACTGCAGCATATGTGGCAGAGCTTCCAGAATCAAACAGGAAATAATTGACTGCAGCAAATGTGGTATAGAGCTTCCAGAATTAAACAGAAAATTAACTGCAGCAAATGTGGTAGAGTTTCCAGAATGAAACAGGAAATAATTGTTGGCTGCAGCAAGTGTGATAGAATGCCGATAGCTAAACATGGGCTAATTGACTGCAGAAAATGAGGAGGAATGCTTAGGACAGTGTTAATTAACATATATGAATCCATATACAGACCAAGACATACTACATTAATGAGACCGCTGGTGGCCACAGACAGACTACATTAATTATTAATGAGACCGCTGGTGGCCACCCCAACGATCGTTAAATAAATAAATTGGCACTTTGCAAGTCGGACGATCTGAATACCCGAAAAGAAATTCATGCTTAAGGAGTCTGCAGCTTTATTTTTTTTTTTCATGTGTTTTCTTTAATTTCTTCTCCATTAGGACCTTTTTCGGCGTTAGGACCTTTTTCGGTGCACCAGGTTTACTTCGCAGTTATGGCGAGATTTATTTCCACCAGCAGTGCTGTGGGGTCGACCCATGCTCGCCAAATGGGTACCCGGGGTTTCGTTATGAAAGTAAATGCGGCCAGCCTGATACTGATCACATGACACACGGGGTTCTTTGTGGCAACTCAGATGGCCCGTACACCACCCATGGATATAACATGATGAATTGTCCATGGGATAGTGTAACACCACCGTTGTACATGATATGCTGAACTAACGAGGACTGAGCCTAAAACCACATAGTAAGTATACATACAGTAAAGAACCCTTCGACATGCCTTAGGGATCAATATATGACACTGATGGCTCTTCTTCTTCTTATCTTCTTCCTCCTCCTCCTCCTGCTCTTCCTCCTCCTGCTCCTCCTCCTTCTACTTCCTCTTCTTCTGCAGAGCGTAGATACTCATTACATTTTATGCCAACTTGTAGTTTATTCAGTGACTTTCCCATATTATTCTAATCCGTCTATAGTTCTCTTCTCTGCGTATTTTTCTTGTTTCCTCTAGTGGAAAAGCTTCCTTTGATCTTGGGTTCCTTAATTAATTTTGTGTTCTTTTCTGGAATTGTGTTCATGATTGGATCCATTTTTTATGTAAGGATTTCTACACACAAAGAAGAACCCTACACTCGTAATTCCTCCTGTTTATTCAAGGATGGTTTTGTCTCTTTGAATTTCTTCTCCTTCTTCTGCGTTCATCCGGACTGTTTTTTTTTTTATAGATGTAATTGCAGTGTATTGTTGTGCACCCCTTAGGCCACCATATCCGACTTTAGCGTGCGTTTTTGACCAGGTTAACATTCCTGGGGGACTCTCACTTTTGTGGTGTCGTCCACGTCCCAGCTGGTCAAGTTAGAACGGTCGAAAGTGCATGATCAGCCCTCGCATGATCAGCCCTCAAGGGAAGGCAGGGACAGTCCGTGGCATTATCCACCATCCAGGAAGACTTCTATAGTTGCAGAGCCGACACATTGCGCTCTGGTGCTGGGTCTCTTTGAATTGCACATACAATTGAAAGTTAGTATTGCATTTTTTTTTAAAATTTGAAATTATTATAAGATAATAATTAGTTATAAAGGCGACATTTAAAAAGTATAACATGGTGGACAACAAAACAAAGAGCGGATGAACGCTGCTTGCCATGATGACTGGCTTCCCATTACCTGCGTGGACAGCAACGATAGCGCAGAGGACAACACGTTTGCCCGACGGTCGAGTCTTCGAATCCCTCACGGAGTGGATATTTCTACAATAGAACTGAGATTCTAAGTCTATCGGACCTAAACTGACAGCAGTACCTATCATGGGAAGTAAAGACGGTTGAAGTTGTCAACGACTCAACTGACAGGCCTCATCGGGTACTTCTCACACACCCATACAAGACAACTTGCAAGTCGTGTGGGAGGCAAAATGCATGGTCCATTTTATTGCCGTTGGCTCGCTTACAAGCGGTAAACAGTCGCTAATGCAATACACAATATACAGCCACAGAATTATCTAACACAAACTGCTAACCCTATGCTAGTTCTATCTATTAGTGAACACAAAACTCCTAACGCTATTCTAAACGATGTGAACGCCTCAAGTCCAGTCTCCCGTCTGCCTAACCTCTCTCCCGTGGTTACCCACCACGCGGGGTGACCTTCACCTTCGTGCGTGTTACCTCACATCGCACTCTGCTGGCAAACGTGGCCTGTTGAGTGTCTACTCAACTGTGCTATGGCTTCACGAGGTGTGGTACTATCGTGATTAGAGTGCTAACTCTCTGAACACCGCCTGCGTGTCTCATGAGGGAGTGGCTAACCCTCTCCTATTACCTCATCTCCCCCTGCCCTTGCCTCGGGCACCGTATCTTCTCCTGGTCTCTTCAGGGTTGACGGCTCTCCCTGGCGGAGGGGATGCGGTCGAGTCTTTGACACACACCCACCCCTCTTGTGTTGCGTCATCAACTTTCACTCATTGGTTGTGACGCAAGAGGTTCCTAAACAAAAAATTAGTGTCTCTAATTTTTGTCAAAGACTCTAGATAACCTGGCTTTGGGCATTCCAATAGACTATTAATAACTATTGTCACAATGTAGCAAAGCCTTACTTGGCTACTGGCAATCGCCACAAACTTGACTGGTTGGCGTGAGCCCCTTCTCACATGCTATATTATATTTATCAGAGGTATGTCTGAACCGGACCGTTGTCTTATAAGACCTGCCCTCACATAGTAAATTAACTTACTACCCATACAAAGTTGGCTTTCTTAGGGTCAACACATGAATTATTTCATGTCCCCCATATAATATTTAACAACCATTCTACAAGAGTGTGTGCGACAGGCTTTACCTCCTTCGCTTCCGCGCGTAAGACTTTATTTCACTGTTAATTTAGTTCTTCGTTGTCTATTATGTCCCCTGGCCCCATAGTTATCTGTCTTTGATTTACAAATAGTGTATGCAATTTATATGTTTGTTTTTCTGTTTGTTTGTGTGTTTGGATGTAATAAATCTACTAATCTAATTTCTATCCTCTATTTATAAATTCTATGTGTATGTATGTTAGTTTTTTGAGTGTCATAATTTGGTTCAATGTGGCCACAAACAGGTGTATAACACTAATTCGTGACTACATTCACTTGTTATGAAACCCAAAATACTGTAATCTAAGTTCTAAACTATATTACAGACAACACATTCACACTAACACAATTTCACTAACGAAAACTTTACATTCTAACATACCATTCTAATTCTATAACTAAGTATTTAATGTGTTACCTAAATTTATTAAATTTGTTATGTTAATTATATGATATGATTATATTACTTCTTATTTTTTCCTAATCTAAGTGATGTAATCTAACTATTTAAATGCAATTGTTGTGATGTGAGTTATGTACCTTAATTAAATGGATTATGTGACCACAATTTATGTACTTTTCTAAATACTATGCTAAATAATGTTTTTAAATGCACAAAGGAATTATATGAGTGATGTTCTTAATCTAACTGGTGTAAATGCTGT
Organism: Cepaea hortensis; assembly: GCA_963921405.1. Lineage (NCBI taxonomy): Eukaryota > Metazoa > Mollusca > Gastropoda > Stylommatophora > Helicidae > Cepaea > Cepaea hortensis. The sequence goes on along the minus strand of OY992890.1, from coordinate 65,895,531 downwards.
ATGTTACCTTATCTACTCTTTTTAATCTATTATGATGTAAAATGATGATACTAATAAATGGTAATATTTGAAAGATGGTATGGTTTCATTAAGATGGAATAAACTAACTACAATGAAACTAAGTGAAATATAACAATCTAAATGGTACTATTCATATCATAAATTTAATTTAACTTGTAATAAACTATTCTTATGTCTAAACTAATATTCTAATCTAATTTTAATGGGTTAATTACTGTACTAACTACATTATTAAAATAAATGAGAACTGTTATAGTTCCTAACCTACATCTAATTTATCACTATCTTAAAATATTATATTACATATCACAATAAGTTTATATACATAGTATTTGGTTTACACAGGTTAGTAGTTGCCTTCATGTATGTGCAATGGTTGTATAGGCATAATATAACCACACATTTTGCCTGGGTATCTGAAATACATTACACAGTCATCTTAATGTTCTCTCGGTAGTGCACGTGTAGAGTTCGCTGGTGTCGTAGCTCTGTCTTTTCGTGTCTGTAATTAAGCACTGTTCTGACACTGTTTTCTGCGGTTCATATATATGATACACCGGAATGGAGCTTAGTTGGAAATGAGCTGTCCTAGTTCACACGGTGGTATCTAAGTATAGCAGCACAGTTCTTAATCTGATGTCCACGGACACATGATAGTTCAGTGTTTTGGTACATGATTACGCCAATAATGTGGATATGTATGTAAGCTATTTTACATCTTATATTATCAGATACCCATGTACCAACCATCACTCTACATTTAACTGTTGGATTTCAGGTATTTCTACCCCAGATGGTCTACTAAGGGTATCAGCTAGGGTGTTGTCTTTCCCCTTAATATGCTCTATACTGAACGTATAGTTTTGAAGGATAAGAGACCACCTGTATATCCTGTCGTTTCGGTGCACACCAGTCTGAATGACCGTAATGGGAGAATTGTCGGTCTGGATAATGAAGTGCACACCCGCCAGAAAGCGGTGGAGCTTTCTCACTGAGTAGATGACGCTCAGGGCCTCCAGTTCTGCTATCGAATATCTGGACTCGGTAGGTGTGATCTTACGGCTCACGTAGCAAATCGGATGGAAGATGCCCTCATAAAATTGGCCTAGGACTGCAGCGATGGAGATCCTGCTGGCATCTGTCCTAAGATAATAAACGAGCCCAGGGTTAGGCAAGCGGAGGATGGGAACATTACTAAAAAGAATTTTCAATTTTGACAATGCAGAAATTAATAATGCATCTTTCACATCCAATTTTACTGATGCTTTTAGCACATTAGAAAATACACTTGTAATTTCAGCTAGGTTTGGAATAAATTTACTGTAGTAATTAACTAATCCTAAAAGACTTCTAACCTGCTTTTTCGTAGTAGGCATGGTTAGATTCATAATTTTTGTAATAATCCTATTGTCAGTCTTCAGTTGACCTTGAGAGATGACATGACCCAAAAATTCAATTTCTTTTAGGCCTAATTCGACTTTGCTCGGTTTGACAGTGAGACCGAAGAGTCGCAACCTATCAAAGACATGTCTCAGTTTCAGTAAGTGTGTAGTCCAGTCTTCAGTATGGACACATATATCATCTATATAGGTCACAGTATTCGTCACTCCATGTAACAGATCTCTAGTTAAGCGTACGAAAGTGGCAGGAGCATTTCGAAGTCCGAAAGGAAGAAATCGCCACTCGTATAGTCCTAAAGGTGTTGAAAACGCAGTAAGATGCATAGATTGAGCTTGCATCGGGACCTGCCAGTATCCTTTAGTAAGATCTAGTTTTGAAAAGATTTTAGAAGTAGACATGTCCAAGATAAGATCTTCGCAGGAAGGAATAGGTTCTGCGTCGATCTTAGTGATGTTATTGAGTTTCCGATAGTCCACGCACAGACGAATTGTGGAATCCTTCTTCTTAATTAGGACGATTGGAAAAGAGTACTCTGATGTAGACTTTTGGATAATCCCGCTAGCTTCTAAATTAAGAATTTCCTTATTTAGATTTTCCCTATAGCTGAGTGGGATAGAGTACGGCCTACATTTAATAGGCTTAGAATCCGAAAGAAGAATGGAGTGTTCGATTCTGTCCGTCCTACCTGGGATGTCAGAGAATAAGTCTTTGTATTCAGTAACTAACTCCACTAATTGTCGTCGTTGAATGTCTGTTAGTCCCTGATCTATATGTATGCTGTCCACTGTCGCAGTTTTGTCTACAATGGGAACAGGTAGTTCCATTCCGTCGTCGTCTACCTGATTCAGTACCGTGGTGGTGCTAAGTGTGTATTCTGTTAACTCACTGGGTGTATTGCCATTGTCGGAACTGCCAGTCTCGCTAACTAGTGTAGTTGCGTTGTGTATGTCTGTCGTCTGATCACTGGGTGTTGGTGCACTCTGTTCGTCTGTCACTACTTCTGTTTCTTGTCTTGTATAGTAAGGTTTCAACATGTTGACATGGAATATCTTTAAGTGTTCGTTTATCGATATTTCATAGTCAACATCTGAAATTCTGCGTACCACCTTGAATGGCCCTTGCCATGAGGTTAATAGTAAATTTCTTTTGTCTGGAAGTAGCAAGAGTATGTCTTGATCTGGTTCAAGTTCAATTGTTCTTGTCCCTTTGTTGGCATATTGGCGGTAGATTTGACCCTTCCTCTCCAAAGCTGCCTTAGCTATAACACACGATTTCATGATCTTGTCTCGTGTCTCTGTCACCATTTCATAAGGTGTTTTTGGGGTAGGAATTTCTATCGAATTTGTTAGTACCTGATGGTAAATAGTTAGGGGTCCACGTGGGTTAGCCCCGTAAACTAATTCAAAGGGTGAGAAACCCGTGCTAGAATGGGGAATCTCCCGATAGGCGAACAGCACTGTTGGTAACAGTGTATCCCAATCAGCTGGGTTTTCTGCTGTAACCTTAGCCAGCATGTGCTTTAGGTCCCCATTAATTTTCTCTACTATTCCATTGCTGGCTGGATGGTAAGCTGTCGTAAAATGTTGCTTAATGCCTAACATTTTTGTAAGGGCTTGCGTTGCAGCCGATATGAACTGAGTTCCACGATCGGATAAAATGGTCCGTGGGAATCCGAATCGTGAGAACAGGTGTAGAAATACATTGGCAACGTCTTTGGAGGTGATGTATTTCAAAGCTACTGCCTCAACCCACCTTGTACATAGGTCGACCATTGTCAATATGAAGCGATTTCCTTTGCCGGACACCTGGTTTAGGGGTCCAACAATATCTACCGCCACACTTTCAAATGGCCTAGAAGCCAGTGTAGAAGGCTGTACTTCAGCTGTAGGATGTTTACCTTTACGTACCAATTGTTGACAGACATTACACGAACGACAAAATAATTTTATGTCATTGCAAAAACCTGGCCAATAGAAATGAGCCTGAATTCTGGCCCTGGTCTTATCATATGCAAGATGACCAGCAAACGGTGACTCATGTGCAATCTTTAGCACAGTTAGACGATGTTGTTCAGGTAACACCGTTTGCTGAATCTCATGGTTACCAGTAGTATAATATCTAGTTAAAATACCATTGTTAAGTCTAAAAACCCAAGATGCATTTTTGGTCACTTTGGCTTTATCTTTTAACAATTTTAAGTATGGAGACACACTAGTATCAGCTTTTTGCTGTTCTATAAATTTCTGTCTGCTGGTGTCATCTGTGCCAGTTGGGGAAAGCAACAGTAGTATCTCATCTTGTAGTGTGTCTTGATGTTTCACACTGTCTGCTCTTGTTGTTGCATTAGCTGCATTTAATTTCTCCCATGCAACTATTTCCTCATTAGTACATTGTTTCAGTTGAGGTAAACACTCCAAAATTAAATCAGTACAAGGGTTGTTAAGTATTGCACAAGTAAAGGTACCAGAAAGAAACGGAGAATCAATACGGGCTTTTGCCAAAGGGTAAGTCTCAATGTTACCCGAAAAGGTTCGGCATCTGACAGTGTCACCTGTGTAATCACCCGGGCTCACTAGTTCTTTCCGAAGACCGATAAGGGTGCTGCCGCTGTCCAGCAAACATTGACATGGTACATCATTGACCATTGCATTGTGGAACACTAACTTGCCTCTGGAGGCTAATGCTGCATTCACACTCACAGATGAGCATGGTACTGTATGTCCACATTCTAGTCTTCCGTCTGCATGGAATTGGTGACATCGTTCACAGCTGTCAAAGCTTAATATATCGTTAGCAGCACACACATCCTCTGCTTGGTTAGTTGGTAAGTCACTTTCAATCTCACACTCATTCTCACTACCACTATCTGAAGAGGTGTCAATCAACATAGCGTTGTTAGCTTTCAAACGTTTGCGGCCAAGGCACTTATTAGAATAATGGCCATAAGAGGAACAAAAAAAAAACATTTGATTGCACGCCTGTATGCAGACCGTTTGCTTTGCTGCTTCTTGATCACATTTTCAAGATGCGCCGGATAATTCGGCGATTTGTCGCACATAGCATAAGTGTCGTGCATTAGTTGACAGTACATGCATTTGGAAACTTTTCTGTCTTTCTTATCATATTTCTGAAAAGGTTTTCTGTTACCTTGAAAGTTTTTTGATTGGTCTTTGACAAAGGAAACTATCTCAGAGTCACTTGAGGTCTTAAAAATCTCTCTGTTAGAAGAAAAATATGCTGAGCCTTTTTTTTCGAACTGCTCGATGTTTTCAATGTCTGACTGCTGCAAAAACTTAGCAAAAGGAGAAGGTATAGTAGATATACACTTGTCCATAGCTATTAGGTTTTTTAATCTATCAAAGTCTTTTCCTATGTTAGCTGCTTTAAGCCACCTGTTTAGTACACTCTGCACATTTGAAAAATAATCTATAAAAGTTTCACTAGGTTTAGGTTTTAAATTTGAGAACTGAACCTGATACCCAGGGGCATCAAGTAAAAAGTGCTGCATAATCCTATCATGGATGTATTGATAGCTAGATCTAAGTTCAATAGGAATAGACTCTATTACTTTAAGGGGCTCACCACTTAGATTCTTCATGTAAATCGGAGCCCACATATCTAAAGGAACTTGGTGATATTTAAATTGATACTCTACATTCTCTGTCCAGGCAGATATGGAGTCCTCTTTACAATATGGTTTGATAATATTTTTGTATTTGTTGAACTTATTTTCCTCTTGTTGACTTCTTAGTTTAGTGGCAGAGATCTCTGCGTGTGAGTCTACATCCATGCTTTTCATCTTTAATTGTGTCTCTGATTCTACCTGAATTTGTTTTTCTTTAATTCTTGCCATTTCATCTATCTCTTTTTGCTTTAGATCTAATTCCTTTTGTTTTAATTCTTTCTCTTGATCTAATTGTTTTTGTTTCATCTCCTTATCATGTTCTCTTTCTCGTGCGCGTTCGTCTCTCTCCGCATTCTCTTTTCGTGTTTGTTCCTCTTTTGTTTCTTTAAATTTCTGATCAGCATATTGTTGTAGTTCTTTTCCTGTTAATTCCAGTTCTTTGCCTGCTTTTATGAAATCTGATAAAGTTGCCATCTTACTTTAGTACTTGGCTAACAGTGATAGGCAATGATGACTTTAATCAGTTATTTATCTTTGATATGTTATGTTTGTTCTTATCTGATGACTATCAGTTGTGCTTTCTGTTTATACCCTGCCCAGATTTATCTTGCAGAAAAACAGAGTATACAAATATGTCAACGTGTTACAAGCTGAAGAAGAGATGCACTATTAATCAAATTGCATGACAAAATATATAAGTGTACTCAGCTTAATGTGGGAACGAAGCTCCTTTGACACAGGTCACCTTGTTTGGTACACTGGGGTGGCGACACGTTTCGTACGTAGCACACGGTATTTGGCCCACAGGTGTATGTGCACAGCTCTTGTTTGCCCTCTGATATATAGGGCAGCAGTAAACACGCCTACTAAACGATATGATTTACTCGACAACTAAGGACAATGACTTAGACAATGACAGACTTACGAACACCTAGAATATGATTAATTAATTTTAATGTCAATGTCCTGTCTTTGTTTTAAACAATAATTGCCTTTCGTTACTAACCTAGTTAATTTCTGTAAACGTTGTGCAGCTAAGTATCAGATGCTTAGCCCGAAAATAGTTCCATCGTGACGATAAGCAAAGAGAAAATAGACCCAAAAATGAATAAATGCTTGTAAAGAAATCAAAATAACATAATAATGTGTCAATAAATAAATATATTCATTTAGTAACTTAAATAAGTAAATAATAAACAATATACAGCACAGATTCAGGCGGGCCGCCGCTAAGCGATCTTGTAAACACTCGACTGCTTTATGCTAATGACGCAGAACAACTGTCTGTCAATCACTCTACGTCATCGCGCAGCGCTATTTTTAGATCACAAAAATCAATATTGTCGGCTGCCTGTGTATTCCTGCGCCGTGAATCATGTTTGGTGCTTATTCAAGAATAAATTGGTAAATATATGAATAAATATAAGAAAATAAGAATATTAATACTTACAGCTTCGAAGAATACATGATTTCATTCAATAAATATATCATAAACACAATTAAACACTATTTTGTCACGATAGGCATATTTCTAGCTCGCAAATTCTCCTGTCTGCACAAATTATCGTTACTACAAAAATTAACCCTAGTCTGGAGCCCGTGGATGAGTGGATTAGCTTGAACTTTTCGTTCAAGCTTCACTTCTTGACACCACAATTACCTTTTTACTGTGGGTATTAGCTTGGCGCTTTCGTCCAAGCACCACTTTCTGACACCACAATTACCCTGGCCTGTCAACGACTCAACTGACAGGCCTCATCGGGTACTTCTCACACACCCATACAAGACAACTTGCAAGTCGTGTGGGAGGCAAAATGCATGGTCCATTTTATTGCCGTTGGCTCGCTTACAAGCGGTAAACAGTCGCTAATGCAATACACAATATACAGCCACAGAATTATCTAACACAAACTGCTAACCCTATGCTAGTTCTATCTATTAGTGAACACAAAACTCCTAACGCTATTCTAAACGATGTGAACGCCTCAAGTCCAGTCTCCCGTCTGCCTAACCTCTCTCCCGTGGTTACCCACCACGCGGGGTGACCTTCACCTTCGTGCGTGTTACCTCACATCGCACTCTGCTGGCAAACGTGGCCTGTTGAGTGTCTACTCAACTGTGCTATGGCTTCACGAGGTGTGGTACTATCGTGATTAGAGTGCTAACTCTCTGAACACCGCCTGCGTGTCTCATGAGGGAGTGGCTAACCCTCTCCTATTACCTCATCTCCCCCTGCCCTTGCCTCGGGCACCGTATCTCCTCCTGGTCTCTTCAGGGTTGACCGCTCTCCCTGGCGGAGGGGATGCGGTCGAGTCTTTGACAGAAGTAATATTGAACACATTGCCCATGGAGTACAGGCTGGTTTATACACGTACTATACATGTGGTCTATACATGTACCGGGTGGTCTATACATGTACCGGGTAGTCTATACATGTACCGGCTGGTCTATACTTGTACCTGGTGGTCTATACATGTACCTGGTGGTCTATACATGTACCTGGTGGTCTATACATGTACCGGGTGGTCTATACATGTACTGACTGGTCTATACATGTCCCGGTTGGTCTATACATGTACCGAGTGGTCTATACTTATAACGGGTGGTCTATACATGTACCGGCTGGTCTATACATGTACCGGGTAGTCTATACATGTACCGGGTGGTCTATATATGTACCTAGTGGTCTATACATGTACCGGCTGGTCTATACATGTACCGGGTGGTCTATACATGTACCTGGGGTCTATACATGTACCGGCTGGTCTATACATGTACCGGCTGGTCTATACATGTACCAGGTGGTCTATACATGTACCGGGTGATCTATACATGTACCGGGTGGTCTATACATGTACCGGCTGGTCTATACGTGCACCGGCTGGTCTATACGTGCACCGGCTGGTCTATACATGTACAGGCTGGTCTATACATGTACCGGCTGGTCTATACATGTATCGGGTGGTCTATACATGTACCGGTTGGTCTATACGTGCACCGGCTGGTCTATACCTGTACCGGGTTGTCTATACTTGTACCGGCTGATCTATACGTGCACCGGCTGGTCTATACATGTACCGGGAGGTCTATACTTGTACCGAGTGGTCTATACTTATACCGGGTGGTTTATACATGTACCGACTGGTCTATACATGTACCTGCTGGTCTATACATGTACCGGCTGGTCTATACTTGTACCGGGTGGTCTATACATGTACCGGCTGATCTATACATGTACCGGCTGGTCTATACGTGTACCGGCTGGTCTATACATGTACCGGCTGATCTATACATGTACCGACTGATCTATACATGTACCGGCTGGTCTATACATGTATCGGGTGGTCTATACATGTACCAGGTGGTCTATACATGTAACGGCTGGTCTATACGTGCACCGGCTGGTCTATACGTGTACCGGTTGGTCTAAACGTGTACCGGCTGGTATATACATGTACCTGGTGGTCTATACATGTACCGACTGGTTTATACGTGTACCGGTTGGTCTATACGTGTACCGGTTGGTATATACGTGTACCGGCTAGTCTATACATGTACCGGGTGGTCTATACATGTACCTGGTGGTCTATACATGTACCTGGTGGTCTATACATGTACCTGGTGGTCTATACGTGTACCGGGTGGTCTATACATGTACGTGGTGGTCTATACATGTACCGGGTGGTCCATACATGTACTGACTGGTCTATACATGTACCGGTTGGTCTATACATGTACCGAGTGGTCTATACATGTACTGGCTGGTCTATACATGTACCGGGTGGTCTATACATGTATCCGCTGGTCTATACATGTACCGGGTGGTCTATACATGTACCGGCTGGTTTATACATGTACCGGCTGGTCTATACATGTACCGGGTGGTCTATACATGTACCCGCTGGTCTATACATGTACCGGGTGGTCTATACATGTACCGGGTGGTCTATACATGTACCGGCTGGTCTATACATGTACCGGGTGGTCTATACATGTACTGGATGGTCTATACGTGCACCAGCTGGTCTATACGTGTACCGGCTGGTCTATACGTGTACCAGCTGGTCTATACGTGTACCGGCTGGTCTATACATGTACCGGCTGGTCTATACATGTACCGGCTGGTCTATACGTGTACCGGCTGGTCTATACGTGTACTGGTTGGTCTATACGTGTACCGATTGGTCTATACGTGTACCGGCTGGTCTATACATGTACCGGGTGGCCTATACATGTACCGGCTGGTCTATACATGTACCGGCTGGTCTATACATGTACCGGGTGGTCTATACGTGCACCGGCTGGTCTATACGTGTACCAGTTGGTCTATACGTGCACCGGCTGGTCTATATATGTACCGGCTGGTCTATACGTGTACCGGGTGGTCTATACATGTACCGGGTAGTCTATACATGTACCGGCTGGTCTATACATGCACCGGCTGGTCTATACATGTACCGGCTGGTCTATACATGTACCGGCTGGTCTATACATGTACCGGGTGGTCTATACATGTACCGGCTGGTCTATACATGTATTGGGCTAGCACCATATACCGATTCGGCTCAAGACGTATACAAGAACCATTTACAATTTAACGGGAACCGCTATGGCATAGTGGCTAAAACGAATATCAGCAAATATATAGGGAAGTAAAGGCGACACCGTAAAACAGATATCAGGAAATGTGTGAGAAAGTAAAGGCGACATCGTAAAACAAATATCAGAAAATGTGTGGGGAAGTAAAGGCGACAGCATAAACCAAATATCAGGAATATGTGGGGAAGTAAAGGACACGGCATACAACAAATATCAGGAAATGAATGGGGAAGTAAAGGAGACGGCATAAAACAATTATCAGAAAATGCATGGGGAAGTAAAGGCGACAGCATAAAACAAATATCAGGAAATGTGTGGGGAAGTAAAGGACACGGCATAAAACAATTATCAGAAAATGAATGGGGAAGTAAAGGGCACGGCATAAAACAAATATCAGAAAATGCGTGGGGAAGTAAAGGCGACAGCATAAAACAAATATCAGGAAACGTGTGGGGAAATAAAGGACACGGCATAAAACAAATATCAGGAAATGTGTGGGAAAGTAAAGGCGACAGCATAAAACAAATATCAGGAAATGTGTGGGGAAGAAAAGGCGACGGGCGTGGTATTGACCACATACCATTCGAGTGTAGATTGGTCTATAACAGTATGGATTTACCTATTGGCGGACTGGCCTGAGTTTGAGCTTTTCCGATGGCAAGTGGGTTTTGTAGACCCCTAATGCAGCCGGGCCCCTAAAGCAAGGTTAAAATGTTAATGACCTTCTAGTCCCGGGGCGTGGCTATATGGTAAATTCTCCAAGGTCATATGGTAAGTGCTCCGTGGCTATATGGTAAGTTCTCCGTGGTCATATGGTAAGTTCGCAGTGGCTGTATGGTAAATTCTTCGTGGCTAAGTGGTTAAGTCACCTGCCTAGTGCTCAGGAAGGTCGTGGGTTCCATTTCAAACCCCTTCTTTCGGTTCACGAGTGCAAGATTTGTCAGAGACCCTCGGAGGTCGTCGCCGAAACTAGGAAGTTTGTGCTTTCGACTGGCGGTTAGCTTGCTTTGTCCAGTGAGACCGAACTAGGTGGGATCAAACCCGGCGCAATGAAGACGATCGTCTTGCCTCATAAGCCTCGTTTGTGTGTCTTTAAACAGTTTAAAAAGCAACACTGCTGACAAAGTGCAACTGCACGCTATGTAGAAAACGCATTAACTAAACGAAATGATGAAACAAAATTTAGCTAGACAAAACCATTTAAAACTTGACATTACAGCCACATCTCTTGTCAGATAAAACTACCGTTAAAGCTTTACCTATGGAGGAGCCTGACAGAAAACAGACGTCAGCAGTGTCTTAGAACAGCTCGGTATATTCCACTCTGGCAGACATTACAACCACACACATGTTTTACATAACATCCGGATAAGAGGCCGCACAGTAGTTAGCGCACTTGCATGCCGGTCTCGTGGTTTTGTTTCGAATTCTCATGAAGATGGAAATTTTTACGGTTGGGTATGTGATCATTACGCTGGCCGCCTCAGCTTCCCTGAACATTTCCTGCTACCTGGTACACGGTTGGGTATGTGATCATTACGCTGGCCGCCTCAGCTTCCCTGAACATTTCCTGCTACCTGGTACACGGTTGGGTATGTGATTATTACGCTGGCCGCCTCAGTTTCCCTGAACATTTCCTGCTACCTGGTACACAGTTGGGTATGTGATTATTATACTAGCCGCCTCAGTTTCCCTGAACATTTCCTGCTACCTGGTACACAGTTGGGTATGTGATTATTATACTAGCCGCCTCAGTTTCCCTGAACAATTCCTGCTACCTGGTACACAGTTGGGTATGTGATTATTATACTAGCCGCCTCAGTTTCCCTGAACATTTCCTGCTACCTGGTACACAGTTGGGTATGTAATTATTATACTAGCCGCCTCAGTTTCCCTGAACAATTCCTGCTACCCATCGTAGACTGGGTCTACTGGGGAGGCTATGTCATTAAACACACACAAAAATATTCTCGTGCAATTAGAATTAAGGAGACCCAAACATAACCGACACTTGCAAATAGCCACAGTCCAGAAACCGTTTTTACGCATTTTCTGTCTTTCTCTCTCTCTCCCTCTTTCCCTTTCTCTCCTCATCTCTTTGCTTTCTTGTCTTCCTTCCTATCTCTCCCCTGTCATTCTTTCACTCCCTATTTGATCCTCTCTCTCTCCACCTCTCACCCCATTTCTCCCCATGCAATCTCTCTCTCATCCTCTCTCTCATCCTCTCTCTCACTCTCTCATCCTCTCTCTCCCAGCCTCTAACGCTCTCTCTTCCCTGTCCTCTCTCCCTACATATCGTCTGCTGAAATCTCCACTGGGATTCCTCGATACTGCTGAACTCAACATGTTCGCAAGACCGATGGCGTCTACCACATTCTCAGGGAAATGTTGGGTGATTTTACAATCTATTACATTCCCTGGGAATTGTTGGGTGATTTTACTGTTTTGTTTTTTTACACAGCAGTTTCCACACTATTACCAGCAGGCTCCCGAGGGAGCATGGGAACATTAAAATGTAATCAAATGGTGAAGGTAAATTTTAGTCGGTCACCGCCGTTTGATTTTGATGTGAGGAAACCTGACATGTGATTACGCACTGGAAAGTACATTTCAGATTGTGCGATCCTAACTAGAAACAGTTTAATATTCCACACCATATACATAGAAAGAAGCTCACGCTTACTGCCAACTTAACACTATACAAATACGGAGGGAGGCATTGCAAATACATAATTAAACAGTAAATGGTACGAAAGTAATGAACACAAATATGCTTTAATACCAATCAACTAGAGGAACATTAAAAGCATAGGTGCCTACGAAGAATAGTGAGATTAAAATGTAAATCACCAATGTTGAGCACACTGAGAAAAATTCATACATTCCAGTGATTGTGTGGCGAGGACAAGACGCTGTGGCTGCATAGGATACACCGCGGAAACCTGAGGGTAGTGTAACTAGACAACCCTTCGCTGGAATACACTGGGCGAATGGAATAGTCAGTGGCCTAAAAACACGAAGAATAGAATTACCGACAGAGATGAAGAGTAAAATTGAGAAAACTTGTACGCAAATACAGGAGACAGTAACAACAAAAAAGTACCATCGCAAGGTGAATATGATGTACAGTTCTCCATTCCCTCTCCAAGATCATAAACCAGCAAGTGCACTAGCTGCTACTGAAGATCGACAGCGCAGAGAAGGCTAGTAGGCTGTAATGAGGCCATGATTCAGCACAGCACATATGGAATAGTTGGGGTTTGATCCACGTGCCTGATGTTTCCTCTGCAAGTTGTAGGTTGTTCAACAAACTCTATCCAGGTATGCAGGACGGAGTGTAGTACCAAGGTGTCAACGGTGTCATGAATTGGGCAGAACAGTTTCTCTCTGTGGCAGTTTTCCTCAGCGTAGAAATATTTGCTAGCATTTAATTTCCGAGTCTATATAGGAGCTCTGCGCAAGGTCAAGGATCTCATGCTCAAGCCGTTGTTGCATACTGAAAATGTAGCTGACGTACTCTTGACCACACGACACTCGAGCGGTGGTGTAATATATATATATATATATATATATATATATATATATATATATATATATATATATATATATATATATATATATATATATATATATATATGAAAGAAGAATTAAAAGTTAATGACTTCTGCCCATGTTTTGAAGCGTATTGCGCCGACCGTGCTGTCTCCATATGTTGTAGGCTAATGGTCACTTCATTGTTGATATGGGCAATATCATCCCACCCTCCTTACTTTCCTGAACTGTTCCTGGTACTCATTTCAATTTTGTCGCCCTGGGAGAGGAGATTAATTTGACAAATCCGGCTCGTTTGGGATTCGAACATCGGACCTCCGGGTCGCAGACAAATACTACCGCGGCTCCAGAACGGTTATATGGGCAGTATCATTTACCTCTGTCCTAACATAATCCCACACATAAGAATTTTAAAAAAGTAGAATATTTATAACGTGTAAATCACTCACATTGTCGTGGAAGTTAAAAGAAATCCACTACATAGCTTGTTCAAGGACAAGTGTTTTAAGTAGTCACAGATCTGAGCTGATGTAGAAGTGGCGTGCTAAACGCCGCATAACACTTAACAGTCTTCGGAATAACGAATAGGATAATGATTGTTTAGCAATGTGGTTTGGTGTGAGTACGCTGATTAAGCTTACACCATCTCTTTTGTTTTGTAGATATCAACCAGGAGGTATTGTTCTTTTTATCTATCAAACGTCATGGCTAATATTCGCTGGTTAGACGGGCCTGCGTGCCCAATTCTTAACCCTTTGAAAATAAAGTTTTGTTGTTGTTGCTGTTGTTTGTTGTTGGTGTCTTCAAGAAACAATCTTGCTTGTTGTCACTAATGTGTTACTCGTGTCTATAGTTATATTAATAATTACCAGTATAAAATAAGTTAAACGAAGTCCCATGGCATGTACTGCCGTTGAAGTATCAAATGTAAGGCCTTCACATATGCTAGGTCGCGGCATAATAAGGTGCGATGGTTAGTTCTCGTCCTCGCCGACTTTCTGTTCCAGACAAATGCAAGAAAATTTCCCATTACCCGTTTTATGAGGGGGATCGCAATCCCCATCCCATGTTACTGCTGGAGACTGATCACCGACCACTTTCTTATCAATACCTAATCATCATCATTATCATCACCTAGCTTGCCCTATGAGTTGGCATCATGCTTCTCCACATCTTACAATCTCCCTTGGCATCATGCTTCTCCACATCTTACAATCTCCCTTGGCATCATGCTTCTCCACATCTTACAATCTCCCTTGGCATCATGCTTCTCCACATCTTACAATCTCCCTTGGCATCATGCTTCTCCACATCTTACAATCTCCAAAAGCAGGTATCGATTCCTGTGCTAACACCTTTCAGTGCATGACACCAGGCTGCTCAGAATATTCTTACCCTGTCTCTTTTTCTGTAAAGTTTTCGAGTAGTCGCACTATGACCTAGATTGTGCCATCTTAAAATATGTCTAAACATGGCAACTGTCCCAATCCGATGTATGGGGTAAGTTGTATAATAGCTTTTGTTAATCAGGCGGAAACGTCTGTTAATGCATTTCAGCGATTTCTTCTGATATCCTTTGAGATACACTTACCTCAAAAAACGGAAAACTGACCAGCAGTCTTCTTCTGGTACCCTCTGAGATCCACTGACTTAAACAAAAAACAAAAAGCGAAAAATTGACCAGCGGTCTTCTTCTGAAACCCTTTGAGATCCACTGACCTGAAAAACGGAAAACTGACCAGCGGTCTTCTTCTGATACTCTTTGAGATCCACTGACCTCAAAAACGGAAAATTGACTACTTTCAGGACGCTTGCACCGGCGACAGCTTCTCCTGGGCCAGACAGTTGCTCCAGAAGCCCATTACCCAATGCAATGGATATTCTTTGCTTTCTAAGTTTATGGGTTAATGTCAAACGACGCGGTCTGGTTCCTATCTATCATTACAATAACGATGAACTGTCGCCGCTAACTATCTCCCTTGATAGTTATCTAGTGGGTGTTCTGAGTTAGTGTATCACAGCCCGCGCGTCAAGGAAGATTTCGGCTGGAGGAGGAAGTTCGCTGGTTGATAGATAGAATTGGAAGAACTGGCAGGAGGTAATTCACCTTCGTAAAGATGAAATTGGAAATATTTTTTTTTTTCTTGTTTACATTAAATGCAAAGAGTGAACATGTGTTGCTGTAAACATGGAACTGGCGGAGCGGAGAGGAAGCGACTTATTCTATGAAGGGACCTGGGAAAGATTACATGCCACAGTTACGTGGCGCGTTGGGGAAAGGAATAGGGCGTTGAGCTGACAGTAGCATGCGCGCGGGTGATGTGGGGGGGGGGGGGGGGTTCGAGGGTTCCATGTTATCTCTCGACGTTCACTATGGGGGGGGGGGGGGGGGAACTGGCCACCTACTTATATATATATATATATATATATATATATATATATATATATATATGTGTGTGTGTGTGTGTGTGTGTGTGTGTGTGTGTGTGTGTGTGCGTACGTGTGTGGGTGTGTATGTGTGTGTATACAATTGACCACAATCCGAAAATTGAGAAAGTAGACTAGTGAAGCCCGCTGTAAAATGTACTTTATGAAGACATCCAAATGTAACATTGGCCTTCAACGAATACTATCCATATCTCAAGTCAGTGTTGGTCGGCGTCTGTGGGTTAGGGGTGGTGAACGCAGTTTCACAATCTCTACATATCGTGTTCATTATTAGCTGCAGGCGTTTTGGCAGCAGGTCGCTTTGCGTTGATTTGCACAATGGTATGAGCGTCGGCTGCATAGAAAGCTATATAGCAAACAGCTGAATGTAAAAATTGCCTAAATCACAAACATTCAATACATGTTGGGGTTAATAGCGACGTCCTGTAAAGGATTTTTTCTACTCAAAATGTGAAGGTAACATTTGGTCAAGATCACCCCACATTGTGAAGATAATATTTGATAAAGTACATTGCACAAATATTTGTTAGAAACATATTTTTCTGTTCATACAGCCAGTGCTTTATGACGTACTTCTATTATAACGGATTTCCATTGACGTAGTTTGGAAATGGTTTCTGTCAGTCAGAAATGGTCTCTTCTGTCTTTAGTCTGACATCGCGCGGGCTTCCACCCGGTCAAAACGCACAGTAAGCTCGTAAAGTGGTCTTTCCTGAGATAAAATACGGCTTCGTTCACTTGCCTTTTCACCAGTGTGAGAAGAAACTAGTTCAGTCGTCATACTTGACATAGAAAAATATATAGTTCACTTGTCAAACTCGACATAGAAATGTGGCTAGGTTGACATATAATAGCACCTCGTTTAGTTGTCACCCGTGAGAGAAGAAATTAGTTCAGTCGGCATACGTGACATAGAAAAATAGATAGGGCACTTGTCACACTTGACATAGAAATGTGGCTAGGTTGACATATAATAGTACCTCGTTTAGTTGTCACCCGTGAGAGAAGAAATTAGTTCTGTGGGCATATTTGACATACACAAGTGGCTACTTCACTTGTCCCACTTGGCCTATAAACGTGGTTAGGTTGACATATAATAGTACCTCGTTTAGTTGTCACCCGTGAGAGAAGAAATTAGTTCTGTGGGCATACTTGACATAGACAAGTGGCTAGTTCACTTGTCCCACTTGGCCTATAAACGTGGTTAGGTTGACATATAATAGTACCTCGATTAGTTGTCACCCGTGAGAGAATAAATTAGTTCTGTGGGCATATTTGACATAGACAAGTGGCTAGTTCACTTGTCCCACTTGGCCTATAAACGTGGTTAGGTTGACATATAATAGTACCTCGTTTAGTTGTCACCCGTGAGAGAATAAATTAGTTCTGTGGGCATATTTGACATAGACAAGTGGCTAGTTCACTTGTCCCACTTGGCCTATAAACGTGACTAGGTTGACATAGAACAGTACCTTGTTTAGTTGTCACCCGTGAGAGAAGAAATTAGTTCTGTGGGCATATTTGACATTTAAAAATAGATAGGGCACTTGTCACACTTGGCCTATAAACGTGGTTAGGTTGGCATAGAACAGTACCTTGTTTAGTTGTCACCCGTGAGAGAAGAAATTAGTTATGTGGGCATATTTGACATAGACAAGTGGCTAGTTCACTTGTCCCACTTGGCCTATAAACGTGGTTAGGTTGACATAGAACAGTACTTTGTTTAGTTGTCACCCTTGAGAGAAGAAATTAGTTCTGAGGTCGTACGTACGTATAGAAAAGTGGATAGTTTACTTGTCCCACTTGACAGAAACGTCGTTCCGTTCAGTCATTTAATTTGCCTTAGTTAATAGTCTTTTGTACGCGCAACTCATAGGACAATATCTGATGTCTGGTTCAATCGCCTAATTTGACACAGAGAGAAGAGGCTAGCTCAGTGCCTTATTTGACTAGGAGAAGAAACTAATTCACTGGCGTCATTTTGCATCATTCAAAAAACAATGGCAAACTACTGAATGTAAACTTGACAAGAAATCACAAAAGGCAAAAAGAAATTGCTGGGGTTGACTGCGGCGTACTGTAAAGGATATGCAACTAACTTTTTTTTCTAACGTGACAAAGTGAAGAGACCAGCTCAGTCGCCTTATGTGATTAATTCATTGGCGTCATTTGACATACAGAAGAAACTAGATCACTGGCCTTATTTGACATAGAGAAGAGACTAATTCATTCCAGTTTACTGCATGTTCAAAATATAAGAAATTTGTTAATTGTTATAGTTATTCCCCATGCGATATGCATGAAAAGACAGTCGTGCTCTATCAAAGTGTCAGATGTCAGTGGTTGATAACACGTTGACTCAATGCTGAGTACAAGAACTGATATCGCTGCACTCAGCACAATCTCACACATGCTCAGCCTCCAGCGAGTTTCCACATCAATTATTCCTGTGTTGTTGTTTGTCCATCAAGAATGATGATGACCATTCATTTCATCCAGTGGGGTTAAAGGTATGGAGCCGTGGGTTCTAAGATGGCTGATAATGCCTATTTTGGCTCGAAATGTTCTTTGACAATAGGATGAAGAATGACTTGCGCGATGACTTGGATTAAAGTGAGGAAGAGTTGCGCAATTCGTCGACCTCACTCTCTCGCCTGAGTCCATCTGAGTCCAGTGGCAAGACAAGTCGAGACGACTGAAGACGAATACAGGTGCAGTGGATGACCAGGGCGCTCTACGTGCCTTGCCGTGCTCATTACGTTCCACAACGCTTTGCAGGTAAACGCCGTCTTGCCCGTTGAATCAGGAATGATTTCTTCCGCGCAGTCTGCCGAATCCTGTCTTTACATGCTGGGTAGGCATACCCTAGTTTGCCGCTTGGTTTGACACCAAATTGGCTACCCACTCCTGGCTTAGCCAGCCTCTCACAGCTGTTGCCCGGGGGTGGCCGCTGTCGCATGCTAACAGCTACTAGGAGCCACAGGCACGAGCTGGGTGTCAGGCTTGGACCAGTGGGGGATGGGTCCTGAAAAGGACATGAGAGTCATCCTTACCAAAGGTGCTACCAATGCCTGACACCCCGTACCCCCAATTATTCCTGTAGTAATTTAATCAAAAGCCCGTCTGGTTGTTCCTCTACGCTTTAAGCATCGTCCAGACCCTCTACTCAATTCCTTCTGAACCGGTCTTTCCAGATAGATTCTCTATTTGTTCAGCTGTACTCGCCACCCGATTATAGAACGCCTTCTCCCTATCACCTTGATTGAAGTTGATTGACCATATCGTGCAGTTCCTGAAACGATCATCAAGTCTATCTTACCACCACCACCACCATCACCACCACCACCACCACCACCACCACCACCACCACTACCACCACTACCACTACTACTACCACCATCACCACCACCACCACCACTACTACTACTACTACTACTACTACTACTACTACTACTACTACTACTACTACTACTACTACTACTACTACTACTACTAATACGACTACTACTAATACTACTACTACTACTACTAATACGACTACTACTAATACGACTACTGCTCATGGATTATATGTTTGATGGAGTGGAGTCTAGTGTAAGGTCTGGATTATGACCTATTAACTGTTTCAGTGCCAAAGGATAATATATCACCATATGTGACCTACCATTTGGGCAGAAGGAAGATATTGCCAAACTAGGGTCATCGTGTTATTTGCTAAGTTTCGTGGTACCTTCGGCAATTTCTGTGCTCGCTCAATGGAAATGTACATCATATTACTTGCTCATTTGATTGTTTATCAAGCTTAGTCTAAACTTACATTATTTGGGGAACTGAAAAAGCTAAAGAACTAACGAGTTATATAAACGGAAAACAATATTACTTCTGAGTTATTTACACAAAACCAAACAGTGTGTTTTTCAATAATTTAATTGACCTTTATAACTGTTATAATAAGGAATATAGAAGATGTGAACAAGAGAAATGTGCATTTTGTGAGAAACTACAAGGCAAGAGAAGCAGAGTACAACAGAGAAAGGTGTATTTGGAAATTTTATACAAATGGGCAACAAATCATAATGTAAGTAACCACAGTTTCCTTAAAGTATCAGATAACAGAACATACTGGAGGTCCTTGATGGTCATGTCTGCCTAAATTAGGTTGACAACCGTCGGTCGGATTAACCAAGGACTTTTAATGAGGTTGAAAAGTCATGGTGAGTTAAACAGAACACGATGAGGCTGGAAACCATTGGTCGAGTTAACCAAGGACTGAATGAGGCTGAAAGCTGTTGGTGAATTGAAAGAACTCAATGAGGCTGAAAACAATTAGTCGGGTTAACCAAAGGCTGAATGAGGCTGAAAACTGTGGGTGAGTTATACATGAACTCGGTGAGACTGGAAACCATTGGTTAGACTAACCACGAACACAAACAGCCTGAAAACCGTTGATAAGGATACCCCTAGATTTAATGAGGCTTAAAACAGCAGACTTCATAAATCAACAAAATGAGGCTGAAAAACCGATGACTGAATACATTAAGAAAACGACGCTGAAAACCGCTGACTGCATAAATCAAGAAAACATTCGTAGGAAAACATTTTCTGAAGAAGAAAAGTCATTTTCGAAATAAATAAGCCTCTACAGCCGCGGCTCTCTTTATAAAGAATGAGCAAATCCAGCAATTTATCAGAAAAATACAACCAGCAGAAATGCCAGACGAAACAAAATCCATATATCATCGACTACTCACGTGCAAGTGGGTTGTAGAACGCATAATACAAGTCTACGCCAAAGAGGCAAATAGATGCTCACACAAAAATCTGCACGATTCTGTTCGTGTGTTGATGGCTAGAATATACTAGAATCAGATCTGACACTTATCGTATGGGATATTTTAATAATCACTTGTAGCACGCCATGGATGGAGAGAATGATGACATGTTATAGAAAGACAAGCGATGTGAATGATGTTGTGTTGTTCTATTCTAGGGTTATCTTATCGATGTGCTACTCGCAACGGACGAGGCCGAGTTGTAATTACACGTGGTGTACATTCATGTAGAACTACCGGCCAAGCGAAGACGTCAAATCGAACATTCGTTGAGTAAAAAAAAAAGTGCAAACGCGGTTTAACTTTCTGGGTCAAGGAAGTGGCGTCCTTCACTTAGGAATGAACTCAGTCTTGGACACCAGCTGCACTGAATAGTGAATCAATCATTGGAACAGTCAAGACAATGGATTCCGTGGGTAAGGGTGGACTCTTGAAACTATCTTCAGACTAGCAAAGGTAATAGATGTTATTGGGTAAACTTCTGGGTTCTGTCAAAAACGGTCACCTACTGCGTGTGCTACCTTGCAATGTAGGGCGGGACATGGCGGGGGGAGGGAGCGGGGGGTAAAGAGCCTGAGGAATTAAGGCCGCCTGGGTAGTGCAGTCGCCGCGAACTGGCAGGTTAGGGTTTTCTTTTTGTCCTCGACAGAAAAAATCCACACCTTACCGAGGATTCGAACCCTGGTCTCCCAAAGGAGAACAAGGCATTCTAGCCACTCGGTCAGCCGCTGGTCATTAAAGCTAAAAGTCAGTTGCATGTCCCTCATGGGACGTTGCAATCAACACCAGGAAATACTGACTGTTTGTCATTTACTAGGGATTGCTACGTTCAATTGTTTGCCATTGCTTTCTGAATGGCAGACTATCATACCAAAGAAATCAGCGCACGATGATCTGCCCCCTAATCGCCTGCGGCTGATCTCGAACCCTCCACCTCGTATGTTGGGGTTTTGTGACACTGCGTTCACGAACTACTTGACCCCAGATGGCGACGAGATCGCCAAAACATAGCTAAATAAATGTACCGCTAAGGATTGATTCATCAACTTAGGTCATGGTGTCCACCGTCAAAGTCCACCTTTGCTTTTGGTAAATCGATGGCATTAGTTGCAAATTGTATAGGTTCGAATCTGGTCTGTCTATAGCTTTTAAATTGTATGTTGTCTCTTGTGTCCTCTGAGGTCTACTGATTTACCCATAGTGGCATAGTGGTTAACGGGCTTGATTGCCAAGGGTTCAAGTCCTTGCTGTGGCATAATTATTTGTCTCAGGCTAGTACCACTCTGTCGGCGCCTGTGGCTTGTGTGTGGTGAATATAGTTTCACAGTCCAACATATCGGGTTCGGAATCAGCTGCAGGCAAATTGGGTGCAGATCGATTTGGGTCGATTTTCACAATGGTATGAGCGTCGGTCGTTCGGAAAGCAATAAACCAAGCAACGTAAAAGTGCGTAAAACATCACAAATAGTGAATATATGCTGGGGTTGCTTGTGACGTCCTGTAATGCCCGTGTAATTAATTTTAGTACGGCTCTGTGACAGACTCATGCCGAAACATGTGATATCGAATAATTTTGAGCAATTTCTGAAAATTATCTGGGAAGAAAAAGCGATTAGTACGGGAAATGGTCACCCTACCACATTATCCCGTAGCTTAGAATATGTGAAGACATAAAACTTGGCACCTTAACGGCATTACCTGTTGTATGATTAGGTTTACATAACGGATCTCTTAGCAAGTCAATGCAAAAATAAGACTAGTGATCGTTATGAAAGTCAATACAGAAATAAGACTACTGATCGTTGTGAGAGTTAATACAGAAATAAGACTAAGGACCTTCTTCTGTTCCAGACAGTTATTTAGACCACTGTGTCACGGATATTATGACATTCTTCTTTGCAAGAGATATTTATCCACATTGTCACCAATACAACGATCTTCTTCTGTCTCAGACAGTTATTTAACAAACTGTGTCACCGGTATAATAACATTCTTCTGTCTCAGACAGTTATTTAATCAACTGTGTCACCGGTATAATAACATTCTTCTGTCTCAGATATTTATTTAATCAACTGTGTCACCGGTATAATAACATTCTTCTGTCTCAGATAGTTATTTAATCAACTGTGTCACCGGTATAATAACATTCTTCTGTCTCAGACAGTTATTTAACAAACTGTGTCACAGATATAATAACATTCTTCTGTCTCAGATAGTTATTTAATAAACTGTGTCACCGATATAATAACATTCTTCTGTCTCAGATAGTTATTTAATAAATTGTGTCACATATATAGTGATATGCTTCTGCTCAGATAGTTATTTAATAAACTGTGTCATCGATATAATAACATTCTTCTGTCACAAATATGACAACTGTGTCACAGATATGATAACATTTTTCTCTCTCAGATACAGTAACGGTTTAAAAATGTCTATCAAGGAAGTTCTGTTGCGCAACCTGTGACTGAAACAGGTTGGTAGTCAGACACAATGCAGAAGAGTGTTTGGGGAATCCCGTTAAATGAATAAATTGCAAACCGTTAAAGTGTTTACATAGATAAACAATAGGAGGTATTACTTATTAACCGTGCCTCTAAATAAACTGTGTCACAGATATAGTAGCATTCTTCTGTCTCAGGCAGTTATTTAACAAACTGTGTCACAGATATAGTAGCATTCTTCTGTCTCAGGCAGTTATTTACAACCTGTGTCACAGATATAGTAGCATTCTTCTGTCTCAGGCAGTTATTTAACAAACTGTGTCACAGATATAGTAGCATTCTTCTGTCTCAGGCAGTTATTTAACAAACTGTGTCACAGATATAGTAGCATTCTTCTGTCTCAGGCAGTTATTTAACAAACTGTGTCACAGATATAGTAGCATTCTTCTGTCTCAGGCAGTTAATTAACAAACTGTGTCACATATATAATTACATTCTTCTGTCTAAGGTAGTTATGTAACAAACGTGTCGCAGATATAATGACATTCTTCTGTCTCAGTTATTTAACAAACTGTGTCGCAGATATAATGGTCTCCGTTATTTAAGAAACTGTGTCACAGATATGACATGCTTCTGTTTCAGATAGTTTCTTTAATAAATTGTGTCATCGATATAATGACATTCTTATGTCTCAAATAGTTATTTAACATGCTGTGTCACAGATACAACGACATTCTTCGGTCTCAGGAAGTTATTTAACAAACTGTGTCTCATATATAATGACATTCTTCTCTCTCAGATAGTTAACTTATCGTGTCAACGGTGTATTGACCTTCTTTTGTTCCAGACAGTTATTTAGATCACCATGTCAACCATGTAATGACATTCATCTGTCTCAGCCAGTTATCCAAACTGCCGTGTCAGAGATGTAATGATCTTTTTTCAGACTTAAACATTTATTCAACCTTTCATGTGACCGTTATAATGGCCATCATAGTCTCCAGGCAGATATATAGGCCACAATGTCACAAATATCTGTACCAGATTGTAATCTCTTCAAAGTATCAACTTTCAGGAACAAGAAGTCTGAAAGCACAGCTAAGAAACATTTACTTATAAGCATTATTCTTAATCTGTTTTCACTATAACATTTGTTTGTATGTCCAGCATATAAAAGTAATTCCTTAACAGATGCTAAGTAGTACTTTCAATGTAGGCTTTTACGATAATGGCGATATTATGTGGTGCGTTGATCGTTTCCCTACAGGCCTTTCGTAGGAAACCTCTGGTAATTATGTTTAAAGTTACACGCTAAGGCCTCTTTATACGCCTTGAGATGTATTGGGTCTTTGGTGCCAGCCTCATATTTTTAGAGGGCAATCGTCGATCGAAAGGTGATGATATTAATAGCACACCAGCCGCCTATAACCTGTCCTATACCCTTCCTAGTACCCATTTTAGCCGTGTTGATATGTGATCAATTTAAACCAGATATCCACTTCGATGGGGGTTCGAACTCATAACCATCGAACCGACAGCAAACGCGCTAGTCACTGAGCACTGCGGCCCCTGTACTGAGAACGAAACCACGGATCACCACTCAGGAAAGTTAGCACACTAACCACTACGCTACCACGGCTGCGAGTATAACTGACAAAAACCACCAGCGACAATTCACGTCAAACATACACACAACAACAAACGTTTATTGGAACGACGCGGTAACGGAAACAGTGGTAGACACGTGTAGATTTACCCCAGAAAGTCGTCAAACATCCAACGTGCTCCGAGTCCAATATATACTCAACGTAAAGCCAGCAAATTACACTGCCCAGATCGTGAGAAGGAATAACATCTTTGCTTCCACTGGACATGCAGACGGCACACTTTTCAGTCAGTGTCGCTTTGTTCTCTGGCATTTAATTTCCCTCACACGAATCCTCGTTCCGCTTTTATAGCCGCTAGCGCACGCACGCGCGCTCGCCGTTTATGTTACAATTTTTGTAGTAATAGTCGTTCGTTACATTTTCACAGCGGCGGGGATTCTCATGCTGCCTACGCCGTACCCTTCTTGGGCTTATATTTAAAAAAATTTTTTGAGGCAGGGCTTATCTCTGTACTATAAGACTTTACAGTAACTTACCACAGTTTGTGTGTGTGTATTAACTGGTTGGAAAACACGAAATGGATGTTTAAAGTCGAGGAATATTGCAATATTGATGGAACAAGACGATTTATAGCATAGATTGACGAAATATCTGGAAGAGACGTATGACGATAGGAGACTGGATGTAAATTTCAAAATAATGGCGAGGGTCCACCAATACTTGCAGCGGAAGTTGAAGATGCACTACACCGCATGAAGAAAGGAAAGGCACCCGGTCCAGACATTTGAGGCTCTAAGTCATTTTGGAATCGAAATAAGGACACAATTTCTAAATAACATCTACACTAGTGGTTACATTCCTAGTGGCCGATTAAAATCCATCTTTGTAGCTCTGCCAGAGAAACCAGGCTCTGTAGAATGCGAAGAGCATCGCACAATAGGTCTTATGAGTCACGTGACAAAGCAGAAAATAATTATAAAAAGAATAAGAAACAATGGCACTTCACTTTTAATTCACCACAAACTGCGTAGTTATTTTTAGCACTGACCTATATGTAGTGGGATCGTTGATTTTCAGAACATGGTTATCGGGATTCACTTACATCAAAGATGAGAGCAGCCAGATGGGATATACACAAGATACGACGAGTTGCGCAAGATATGGATATACACCCCGACGACTGTGAGAGACCTCCGGGCCCAGAAACATTTATTGCATCCATTGATCGGTCTAACAATCAACCACACACTCAACCGGAGGTGATCCATAACACGTTCAATTATATGTTTCTTTATTTCAATAAATACATTACACAATAGCACTTGCTTGCCTTCTACTTGCGAAAGTAAGTATATCTCTGTACCTGTAATTAATAAATGCACTGGCCCTTTTCAGGACCCCCAAAAATATCCCAGTTAGCATTCCTCGATTGCAGAGTATATCAACACGCCCCTACACCCACTATGGAATCACCCTGATGTCACGTGATTCCCCGTGAACCCAAGGGATTCCTTTGTTTATGGTGAATTAAAAATGAAGCACCGAAACAAGTTTAAACCAGAAATTTGTGATGAACAGTATGGATTTGTGCAGGGAAAGGGTACAAATAACACTATATATTCCCTGGACACTATTAGATAAAGCTATTGAATTAAAAACTGATATGTACTTATGCTTCATACAAGCATTTGAAAAAGTGAAATATAACTAAATAATTAAATTACTAAAGCAACTGAACAGTGACGGCAAAGATCTGTGGAATAATAAAGTGTTTATTGACAGCAAACAGCAGCCATAAGAATCAACAAACTGGTAGGAACATTTCAGTTTATAAAGAAGGTTGTCATACAAAGTTGTATTATGCCTCCAGATGTGTTCTAACTGTACAATGTACATATAAAGAGATCTACAGAAAATATGTCAGAGATCCTGGTTGGTAGACATAATAAAAATAACTTACGTAATGCTGATGACACCGTCTTGATAGCAACAAGTCAGAAGGAACTTCAGGAAATGATAAATACAGTGGTTCCAGAAAGTTAAAGAAATGGGCCTTCGTTTGAATAATAGAAAGACAGAAGTCATGGCGAAATCAAAGAAACAGATTGTGCCTAAGAGTGAAATTAAAGTAAATAACGTTATTCTGGGGCATCACTGAAATAAAGAACAAAATAAATAAAAATACGCTTGCATATCCTTTACAGGACATCGCTGTCAACATCAGCATCTTTCAGCTGATTGTTGATTTCTTGGCAAGATTACGCTCAGTAGTTTGCCATTGCTTTCTGAGCGGCCGGCTCACATACCCCGCAAGTTACCGACGCGATTCGAACCACTGCTGATTCTCACCGTCGTCACGTTACGTACGAGAGTATTCGAGATTACGGAGAAAAGTCGCTAACCTCTAGGCCAGGAAGCCGGCAAAGAACAAAATAGGAGAAGCAAAAATTGCATTCTGTCAAACGAGGAACGTTTTGTGCAATACGTCATTGTCCTTGAAAGTTAGAAAAAGAGTTGTTGCATTTTACATAGAACTAATTTTAACACACAGCTGTGAATCCTGAAAATTAGTGAACAAGCTAAAAGACCTACGGAAGCCTTGGAGCTGTGGTTTTATAGAAGAATGGTGAAAATTAATTGGATAGCCAAAATGAGCAATCTGGACATTTTGAGGAAAACTGAATGGCAAAGACAATATATCACAAAACTCAGAAAAAAAGCAGTCATCGTTTTTTGGTCACATTATGAGAATACAAAAACTGGAAAACCGGAAAAATTTGCTGAAAGAAGAGGACGACAGCGTTAGAAGTTTCTTGACAGTCTTGTGTGGGACGCAGAGGTGTTTCCAAGGCACCAGGGCCGGGTTATATACTGGCCAAGACCTACTGACGCGTCCTTGTCGAGCGTCCTGGGCAACAGGTCCCTTCGGGGTCCTGGCTAAGGTCAGTAGGATTGCCGATTCCTCCGAAGTCGGAGAGTGTCTGCCTGTACGGCGAGGAACCACCAGTCTGCACACCAATAAGCCAGACTTGGGACAACGGATACTCACGCAAACCTCAGGTCCTGTACGACATCACACTGATGTTGGACACCAGGATGCCTTCATCCGACATACAGGACTTCGCGTTGGAGCTCAAGCCAACGAACACAAGCAAGCAAGCAAGCACAGTCTTGTGTCATTCTACAGAACGGAGTCCACACACGAACTGATCTATGCCGTCGGAGATCGCAATTTGTGGAGAGGCATGATCGCCCAAGCCAGCTGGCAAGGCACTGGATGATGATGATGATGAACTGATTCAGTGTCAAGGGGAAATATATCGCCAACTGTGACCTCCTATTTGAACATTCGATGACGATATATGGCCATATTAGAGTCAGCGTGTTATTTGCTTTGTTTCGTGTATCAACCGCAATTGGCAGGTCTGCGTGGCCGAATGGATAAGAACGCGTGTTCTTAAACATCCGGTGTACTGATGCCAAGGTAAGCGGTTCAGCTCCTACACCGAACAGCTGGACTAAAATGTTGACCTGTCGTCCTTGACTTGGGGACGTTAATTACAAGAACCTCTGAAGTCCGAGTGGGTTCGCCTGATGGCGAGGGACACTGTTAATAAGGAAAGCTAATCCACAAGCAAAATTCAGTCCATTACTACTATAAATAGTGTATATGAACTACGCTTGAGTTCAAAGCGAGCGAGCGCAAATACAAACAAACAAACGCACAAACGCACAAACAAACAAACAAACATACCGCAATTGCAATACTTAGTGTATGGAAATGTACACCATCATACTTGTTCTGGATCGTGTACCATCTCTGGTCCCTGCCTACTGCTTGCTTGCCCATGATGTCTGGTCCCTGCCTACTGTTTGCTTGCCCATGATGTCTGGTCCCTGCCTACTGTTTGCTTGCCCATGGTGTCTGGTCCCTGACTACTATTTGCTTGCCCATGATGTCTGGTCCCTGCCTACTGTTTGCTTGCCCATGATGTCTGGTCCCTGCCTACTGTTTGCTTGCCCATGGTGTCTGGTCCCTGCCTACTGTTTGCTTACCCATGATGCCTGGTCCCTGCTTACTGTTTGCTTGCCCATGGTGTCTGGTCCCTGCCTACTGTTTGCTTGCCCATGATGTCTGGTCCCTGCCTACTGTTTGCTTGCCCATGGTGTCTGGTCCCTGCCTACTGTTTGCTTGCCCATGATGTCTGGTCCCTGCCTACTGTTTGCTTGCCTATGATGTATGGTCCCTGCCTACTGTTTGCTTGCCCATGATGTCTGGTCCCTGCCTACTGTTTGCTTGCCTATGATGTATGGTCCCTGCCTACTGTTTGCTTTTCCCTGATGCCTGGTTCCTGCCTACTGTTTGCTTGCCCATGATGTATGGTCCCTGCCTACTGTTTACTTGCCCATGATGTCTGGTCCCTGCCTACGGTTTACTTGCCCCTGATGACTGGTCCCTGCCTACTGTTTGCTTGCCCATGATGTCTGGTCCCTGCCTACTGTTTGCTTGCCCATGAACAGGTTCAGAAGTAACGGACCCTATTACATGCCTTTTTATTTTTTAAAGTTGCATATCCCTTACAGGGTGTTGCAGTCACCACCATCATTGTTCAGCTGTTGTTGATGTTCTTGACAAAATTACTCTCAGTAGTTACACGCCTTAAGAAAGTCAAATATTATTGGGCACTTTCATCATCATCATGTGCCATGCCGGTAAGCGTGGGCAGTCATGTTTCGCAATCTTACACGATCACCAGAGTCGACGATGAGTTCTGTGTTTTTGTCGCACCATGCCATGTGGTGGAGCCATCCAGATATTTACTTCTCTGCCTTCCCCTTGTTCTTTTCCCCTCAGTCTTGCCAGTTTTCACAAAATTCTCTAGTTTATTTCTTCTCATAAGGTGCCCACATAAATGTGATTGTTTACGTCTAACTTTTCTATTAAGTTTGTGCTTTTCTTTACCCTCTTGTAGAACTTGCTCATTGGTTTTTCTGTCTGTCCGTTGTATTCTTTGGATTTTCCCCAGAAACCACATGCCCACTGCCATTAGATGTCTTTCAGCTTGTTTGCTCATCGTCCAAGCTTCACATCCATACAAAAGTACGGGCTCTATGTAGCACTTCAACACTCATTTTTCTCGTTGGAACTGTCATTTTCTTTTAAATTAGTCAGTATGTTTTCCATTTTTACCCTTGCCATGATGATTCTTGTTCTAATCTCTTCAAAGCACCTCCCATAAGATGTTATGACTGTTCCGAGATAGTTGTACCGATTCACTTGTTTAAGAATATTCCCACTTATCCTTATATTACATTGTAGTATTTCTTTCTTCTTAGAGTCGACCATAATCTCCGTCTTCTTACAATTTAATTCTACCCCTAGTTGTTCACTGTATACAATAATCGTAACTACTAAATGTTGCAGATCCTGTTCATTGTATGAAATCAATACTGTATCATACGCATGTCTAGTGTTACTGATGGTATATCCTCCAATGGTAATTCCTCTCGTGTCTTCTAAATTTCTAAAAGTATTTTCACTGTATAGGGAAAACAGATCTGAAGATATTATATGGTGTTTACAAGCCTAAAGTCTTACCCATCAATTTGCACATCTATAAGCATCTTCATCATGTTGACATGTCTTACTTTATCGATAGCGTTTTGTAGTCAATAAAGCAAAGATGTAGATATTTGTTTATCTCTATCGAATGCACGAGTAATGTTCCTAGCAAGTACACAGCATTTGCTTTGCCCTTGCCTTTTAAGAACCCACATTGTTCGTCCCCTATTTCAGATTGTATTTTCTTCCTAACTCCTTGCATGGTGATTCTTAGCGAAATCTTCGTAATGTGGCTCATTATGCTAATTGTTCCATGTTGATCACATTCCAAAGTTCCTGATATCTTTGGTATAGCTATAAATATAGATTTACATAATTCAGGAGGTATATCTCCGGTATCATGTATTGTGTTCAGCAGTCTGGTGACTTGGTTTATTCCATATTCTTCTAAGGCATTGATAATTTTTGTTGTGGTGTTGTCTGGACCCGGGTCTTGCTAGATTTCAGATTGTTAATTATTTATGAACCTCCATCCTCAGAATTGATGGTCCTTCATTGCTATTCAGAATATCATACTGGTCTTCTCTTTTATCATTAAAAAGGTCTTTCGCGTAATCTGACCATGCATTTAAAATCTTATCTTTTTTCTATTATGATTTTGCCATCTTTGGGCACGTTATGAGAAAAAATAAAATAGTTTATATGTGTCACGATAACCAATCATTTTTCAATGATGCGAATTTGTTGCATCGATTTGCTTGTTCTCCTTTTCGTCCAGTGAATTTTAACACTAGTTCTGTAAGATTTACGAGTATGCTGGAAGGCGGATCTGCGCTTTTAAAGTGATATGTTTAACGTCCAGACTTCACACTCGTGTTTTGCCACGGGAAACATGGATGCTGTCAGCTCTCTGAGTTTATTTTTTTTTATTTTTTTATTTTTGGAACCCAATTCAGACAACTTGTAATTGCATATGTTTTTGCAGAGCAAGCTGTGTTCTTCTTTTAATTGCTGTCATACACTGCCATCGCCCTTCAGCAGTGAACCTAAATATTCAAAACCGTTGGGTCTATGCAGTCTTTCTCCATTTATAAACATGCTTGTTCATGTACTTGTTTTACCGGTCGGGATTATTTCAGATTTTGTTTTCGTTGACAGTAAAATTGTGAAGTATCGCGAATCCAGCAAACTGAGATTGAAAATAATAATATATGTCTAGAGATATAGGAAATATTGATAATGAGATTAAGCAAACGCTATATATGCTACACAATGCTATATGGCGCAGAAGAGCGGATAAAGAACAAACAAAAAGACATAACGTAAAAGTAAGTAAAGTTTAAAAAAATATATATATATATTTTCGACGTCTTTGAGGCGTGTTGGGTATAATGGTGTCAGCTCCATTTTTAGTTAGATCAATCGACACTCGATGGGTAATGTGGACAGTATCACATGTGAGCTGCTTTTACTTTCCAGATCATTTCATGGTACTCATTGTAGACTATGTGATATGGGTCAAATAGAAGAAAAACCCGCCAAGATGAGGATCAGAATGCATGGCCAACGATCCGAATAGAAAGCTAGCTACTCACGGCGCCACCCTCGGCTCCCGAGAGTATGTGATGTATGAGAGGAAATAGAACAGAAGGGCAGAATGTCAGACGGGCCTGCGTGCCCAATTCTAAACCCTTTGAAAATAAAGATAAAGATAAAGATAAAGAGGAAAGTAACTCACACATAAAGACAAACGGAAACCCCACATTTCCCTGTTAATCCCCGTATTGTTTTTGTTTCCAGAATCTAGAACAGTCACAAATTAGAATAAGCAGGTGTGGAAATGTTCTTAACTTTTGAACCATTAATTTCATAGCCACCCCCAGCGAACATAAAAAAGCACACAGAAAACATATTAAGAATATGTCAATCACAGGTGAACTCTGTAAACCTGAAACACAGGTACACCTTAACTTCTTCCACGGATGATTTGCCCCAGAATACAGGCAGTAACATAGGAAGGTGTCTGCTCCATCCTTGAATTACTACTACATGGGGTTCAATTATGTATAGCTATAGCTTAAGCTTTCACTGTTGTTTCTTTTCAGCACTTAGTGCACTGGCTTATCAGCATCGGTGTCCAAAGGTTCAATCCTCAATTGAGAGGAATTGTTTTTTTTTAACGCATATTGTTTTGTAGTGGATCCACATTAACAAACAAATGTTACTGGGTGTTCCTCCCGAGACAAGCACCAAGTCCAAGTACAGATTGCGAGATTCAACTTTATTCATGATGTGCCTTCCTTTATTCTTCTCTTCCTACGTTTACCTCAATTAAGTTTCCTAGTGTTGGGAAGCTGTTAACATCTTCTGTGTGCTCTTTCCAGTGTGCTAGGTAAGCTGGTGTTCATTTATCTAAGACTGCTATTGATACCATCACTCCATCGTTTACATGGTCTTTGCCTTGCTTAGATTTGCTTTACATGGTCTTTGCCTTGCTTTAATTAGTTTTCCTAATCTTCATCAGTGATTATGTTGCTTAACTACCACATGAATTAAAGTGGCAATGTACGCTCATGACATGATCCTATGGAGCACAAATAAACATGCATCAATGGCCACCAGATCATGTCAAAGAGATGTAGATGCATTAGTTGCATGGGCAAATAGATGGTGCGTCAGCATAAACACTGAAAAGTGCAGCACTACTCTATTTACCCTCTCTCCAAAACACAAGGCAGGCATCATCCAGATACATGCTATACTTCTTAGAGAAGGCTGACATGAAGAAACAAACATCAAAAACGCAGTAGTGAAAGCCAGAAGGAAAGAAGCCATCTTAGAAAATTAAGTGGAACCACATGGAGAACCAGTGGGAAAATACTTAGCAAAGATTATCAACAGAGCATACGACCACACCTCGAATAGTGGTCAATTGTACGGTGTTCAGCATTTAAATAAAACACACACACACTAAAAGAGATGGACAAGGTGCAAAATCAAGCACTAAGAGTCGCCATCGGAGGGATGAGATCGGTTCCTATAGTGGAGTTGGAGAAGATGGGGAGGACACATGTACTGAGAGAGCGCAGAGATATGAAAACACTAATACATTCAGAAAAGTTACTCAGCATGTCAGACTACCCTATGAAGAACAGATTTGAAAACCAAGTTATTGGGCGGTTGAAAAGATGCAGTATTACCCACCAGCCCAAACAACTCTGCGGAGAAACCAATGATCTTCTCACATTTGGTACCCACTGAAAACTATTCAAAAACGAACTTCATGGAAAGACGAACATAAACTATTACTACAAATCCAGACAAAGTGACAGGAATGTTCCACAAGGAAGAACAGAACAGTGAACAACGCAGAACAGCCACTCTTAGTTTCCGTGATGACGAATACCCACAGCACCTCTGTATCCAAGTGTTCACAAATGGGTCAGCATAAGTGCTGTACAAAACGGAGGCGCGGGAGTGTACATAGAATACCCAAATAATACTAGGGACATGACCAGAGTACAATAGGAAGTACTGCCATAACTATGATGCTGAATTTGAGGCAATCAAGATAGCAAAAGAGAAATGACAAATTACCAGCCATGGTACATAACCATCCATCCATCATGTGCCATGTTGGTAAGCGTGAGCGGTCATGATTCGCCATTTAACTCGATCACCAGAGTCGTGGATCAGCTCAGTGTTCCTGTCTCGACCATGCCACGTGGCCAAGCCATCGAAGTATTTACTTCTATGTCTTCCCCTTGATCTCTTTCCCTCGATCTTGCCAGTTGTCACCAAGTTCTCTAATTTATTTCTTCTCTTAATATGTCCAAAAAATCTTGACGGTCTGTGTTTAATTTCTCTAATTAGTCTAGGATTTTCATTTGTTTCTTGGATGACTTGGTCATTGGTGTTCCTGTCTCTCCATGGTATTCTTTGCATTCTCCTCAGAAACCACAATTCCACAGCCATCAGATGTTTTTTTTTTTCCAATTTGACTGCTCATTGTCGACGCTTCACATCGATATAAAAGTACAGGTTCTATGTAGCACCCCTGCACCCTTTTCTTTCTGTTTCAATTGACATAATTTTATTGGTCAGTATGTTTTTCATCTTGCTAAAGGATACTTTCGCTATGGCGATTCTTGTTCTAATCTCTTCCAGGCATCTCCCATCAGATGTTAATACTGTTCCGAGATAACTGTACCGATTCACTTGTTTAAGAATATTCCCATTCACTTGTATATTACATTGTGGTATTTCGTTGTTCCTAGTGACGACCATAATCAGTGTCTTTTTTACAATTTAATTATAACCCTAGTTGTTCACTGTGTGCAACAACCGCATCTACCAATTGTTGCAGATCCTGCTCATTGTCTGCAATCAATACTGTGTCATCTGCATATCTAATGTTATTGATGTTTCGTCCTCCGATGCTGATTCCATTTATATCTTCTACATTTCTGAAAATATTGTTACTGCATATGGAAAAGAGGATCTAGAGACATTACACATCCCTGTCTCACACCTCTCTTTATAGGCTGATATTGTCCCACTTCATTATCAATCCTTATGGCAGCTTGTTGTTTCCAATATATTTATTATAAGTCTAATGTCCTTCCCAGAACTGAGTCAGGTCTTAGTCAGATATGGCTGAGCTACCGTATGACAGTAGACGGTACTACCTGCTTTCTGTCAGCGCCGAATGTTGGGCGGCGATTACCAAACCCGACACCCCACATAGTGCCAACGGCTTCGGACGGAAGAGCGCAATTGGGAGGGTACTAGCCTTATCATGGTGCGAGGAAATGCAACCCAAAGACAAAATAAGTCATGGCAGGGCAGACCAGGCCCTAAGCCTTGGTTGGCAGCTGGTCTAGGATCGAAGCTCGGACAGGCGGACAGTTAGAGCATTGCTTTGCTGATCCGGCAGCTTCTGCAGCTTGTCTTGTTCCAGATTATAGGTGTCAACTTTCCTCTGGAGTGAACTAGGCAGGCCGAGAGAGGGATCGTGCTGCATGGGCAACACATGGTTTCTTTATTTTAGCCCAGGCTTTGTGCTATGGAGAGGCAATAACTCCATCCCTGGTCTTAACCGATCTCGGAATCAAAGCGAGAGGCAACTGTTAAGGGTTATAAGTCCTTGTCAGTTGGCGTAGACATGGGGCGCCAAACGTTGCCTCTGACGGTGGGAGACACCTACAGGTGTCACTGATCAGCTACCGCCCGCCTCAAGCTGGGCAGCCCCCAGCCAATTGGGTGCTGATCCGCCACAGCCTGCCTGCTTCAATGGGTGCTTGGGGCTAGGACAAAATCTGAATCGCAGGCTGTAAAACCAATGCACCAGGTACTAATAAAAAGAATAGAAACCTCAAGCTACGGCTTGCAACCTGGAACGTGAGAACCATGTGTCCAGGATTTTCCACTGACTTGACAAATATTGACGATGTGAGAAAAACGGCTGTGATTGATGCTGAACTCAATCGTCTTAACATTGATATTGCTGGCCTGCAGGAGACTCGCCTCGCTGAGGAAGGGTCACTCAGGGAAAACAATTACACCTTTTTTTGGAAGGGAAGAGGGCAGGCAGAAAAAAGGCAACATGGTGTGGGCTTTGCAGTGAAGAATTCGCTACTGGGAATGATTGATATCCCAGCTGGATGTAATGAAAGATTATTATCACTGCGCTTGGCAACCTCTTGTGGATTTGCCACCATTCTCACTGCATATGCACCGACACTCGCTTCCTCTGATGATGTGAAGGATACGTTCTATGAGCAGCTAGACTCTGCGATCAATGCAGTTCCAAAATCCGACTACATTTATATGCTCGGTGATTTCAATGCTCGTGTGGGCAAGGACTCGAGTTCATGGCCAGTGTGCCTTGGAAAATACAACATCGGTCGCATGAATGATAATGGGCAAAGGCTGCTGGAGCATTGCACTAGAAATGACCTATGTATTACAAACTCCTTTTTTTAAAACAAAAGAGATGCATAAGGTCACATGGAAACATCCAAGATCCAGCCATTGGCATCAGCTGGACTTCATTATCACACGGAGACAACGTCTGAACCATACATCATTAACTCGAAGTTACCACAGTGCTGACTGTGATACAGATCATTCTTTGGTTGTTGCAAGAGTTAGACTGAGACCAAAGAGAATCTACACAGCTAAACACAAGTCTAGCCCCAGGATTAATATTACTAACACTCACGATCCTGGAAAGTGCTTTGAATTTCAACAGCAACTTGAAGACGCTTTCAATGATACATCAGAAAATTGTATAGTAAATGATAAATTGAGTAAACTTAAGGAAACTATTGATAAAACAGCGGTAGGGGTTTACGGCACTGTGGATCATAAGAGGCAGGACTGGTTTGCGGCAAACAGCCAGATACTGCAGCCCTTGATTGATAAAAAGAAGATTGCTCTCTTAAGAAACAAGGAAAGACCAACGCGTAACACTCTGAGTGAGCTGAAGCAAGCGATGAAGGATGTACAAAAGGCTGCCAGGCAGTGTGCGAATGACTATTGGATCAAGTTATGTGAGTTCATTCAAATCGCAAGTGATAAGGGAAACATCAGAAGCATGTATGAAGGGATAAAGAAAGCCTGTGGTCCAATGATCAAAAGAAGTGCACCGCTGAAAACCTTGACTGGAGAAATCATCACTGATAAGAAACAGCAGATGGATAGATGGGTCGAGCACTATTTAGAGCTTTACTCAAGTGAGACCAAGCTAGCGGTTGATGCCTTCTACGCCATAGAGGCCCTGCCAACTCTTGACCACCTGGACACACTTCCCACTATAACAGAAGTTAAGTGTGCTATAAATGAGCTTGCATCTGGCAAGGCTCCAGGTAAGGATGGGATTCCAATAGAGGTAATCAGGAGTGGGCAAGACACACTCGCTCTACAGATCCACCAGCTAATAGAGCTATGCTGGCGAGAAGGACAAGTCCCACAGGATTTCAAAGATTCAAACATCATAACGCTGTACAAGAACAAGGGAGATCGGAGCGACTGTAACAACTATAGGGGTATCTCACTTCTGTGTATTGTTGGGAAAGTATTTGCCAGAATTGTCCTGCACAGACTTCAAGTCCTGGGAGATCAAGTCTACCCCGAATCACAGTGCGGCTTCCGTCAGAACCGGTCTACCATTGATATGATATTCTCATTGCGACAGATGCAAGAAAAATGCCGGGAACAAAATCAGCCACTGTTTATTGCCTTCATTGACCTCACAAAGGCATTCGATTTGGTCAGTCGTGGGGGTCTGTTCAAAGCACTAAAGAAGATTGGCTGCCCACCAACTCTTCTGTCCATTGTGGAATCGTTCCACACAGGCATGAAGGGTATAATCAAGTGTGATGGCTCAACTTCAGAAGAGTTTGAAATCAAGAGTGGAGTTAAGCAAGGTTGTGTACTAACCCCCACCCTCTTTGGGATATACTTTTCACTTCTACTGAAATATGCCTTTCGTGATCAGGATGACGGTATATACATTCACTCACGCTCAGATGGTGGCCTCTATAATGCTCAGAAATTGAAGGCCAAGACCAAAATTAGCAGGGTACTAATCAGAGAGTTGCTTTTTGCAGATGATGCTGCGATTACGACCCACTCTGAGGAAGAATTACAACATCTACTATCTGCATTCTCCAATGCTTGTTCTGAATTTGGTTTAACAATTAACAAAAAGAAGACACAGATTATGTCACAAGGTGCACATGGTGTACCATCAATCTTTATTGACGACGCCGAACTGGAGATAGTAGACCATTTTACATATCTAGGATCAGAGGTAAATAGCAAATTATCCCTCGATCAGGAAATCAACATCAGGATTGGCAAGGCAGCAACAACAATGAACATGTTAGCAAAAAGAGTCTGGGAGAATAGGAAGCTTACTCCCAAACAAAAGTCCTCGTCTACCAAGCCTGTGTCCTTAGTACTCTTCTTTATGGCAGTAAAACCTGGACAACTTACTCAGCCAAGAGAAACGTTTAAACAGCTTTCATATGCGGTGTCTGCGAAGAATACTTGGTATTAAGTGGCAAGACAAAATCACAAATACTGAAGTATTGGAAAGATCAGGTTGTGTGACGGTGTATTCCATGCTCAGTCTTCGTAGACTTAGATGGATAGGACACGTTAGGAGGATGGATGATGGTAGAATACCAAAGGACATCTTTTTTGGTGAATTACAGATGGGTAGGAGATCTCAGGGTCGGCCTCTACTACGATACAAAGATGTGTGTAAGCGGGACATTATTGATACAGGCATTGATAATGCACAATGGGAACACGTCGCCGCTGAACGTGTTGCATGGAGGGCAACTATCAGAAATGGAATAAAGACATAGGAGAAAATGATTGCAGATAAAGCACACACAGGGCGTGAGAGACGTAAGATGGTGCAAAATGGTGGAAATGACCATGTTTTCACATACACCTACTGTGGGCAAACATTTGCAGCAAGAATTGGCCTTACCAGCCACACTCGCCACCGCCATGGATCGTAGTTATTAAGCCTTTTTGAAGCACAATGTACCAAACTATCGTCTGTCAAGACGGAAAGGTGCCAATGTAACTGGGCAAATATTTGCAGCAAGAATTGGCCTTACCAGCCACACTCGCCACCGCCATGGATCGTAGTTATTAAGCCTTTTTGAAGCACAATGTACCAAACTATCGTCTGTCAAGACGGAAAGGTGCCAATGAATGTCCTTCCCATCAATTTCTAGATCTGCAAGCATCTCTATCATGTTGACACGTCTTACTCTATCGAAAGCCTTTGTTTAGTCAATAAAGCAAAAATGTATATCTTTGTTTACTTCTAGAGAACGTTCAATTACTTGACACATATTGACACATATAAAATCAGT
Source organism: Cepaea hortensis (assembly GCA_963921405.1). Taxonomy (NCBI): domain Eukaryota; kingdom Metazoa; phylum Mollusca; class Gastropoda; order Stylommatophora; family Helicidae; genus Cepaea; species Cepaea hortensis. Next base: position 65,856,539 of record OY992890.1, on the reverse strand, counting down.
AGTTGAGGAGTTTCTGTCTTGGAAATTGCCAGTTCTACGTACACTACTTTATGACCTTGGTTGCTAGCGTAAGGTCCTTACAGTGGATACCATCTCACTGTGGAGTACCCGAAAACGAGAGAGCTGATCGACTAGCTAAGGAAGATGTTATAGAAGAATAACTTGATGTACCTGCTACATACCACCAAAAGAAAAGAATGATCAAATCAGTCAGAAAGCGACAAAGACCTGCTCAAGATGACTACCAGCTCATGGGCAAACGAGAACAAATAATTATTCTGAGCCTCAGAACAGGACACAATAGATTACGCAACCACATGTATACAAAATTCAAGATTAGAAAATCAGTCATCTACTGTCGCGGAATTCTTGGAGTTGTCGATCGATGAAAGACTGTCGCGCCATTCGTCTACAGGCAGCCGCCATTCTTTGATGTTGGGGACAGACTGTCCTGATGAGAGTCGGCAAGATCTTTTGTTGTGGGGGAAAGATTTCTCCAGATCACAAGCCGGCAAGACTTGTTGGCTTACCGGGAACAATTCCCCAGATCAAAGCGGGACAGCCGGCCGGTTGTTTACATCGAGTCGGAAAAGGAGAGAAAAACATAGTTTCTCAACGCCTAGTGTCTAGTCAGATTTGTGACGTCATTCGGACACAGTTTTAAAACAGTCTGGACAAACACCTTTGGCGAGAGTCGACCAAATGTTGTGAGGCAACAAGGACGTGTTTGATGTTCCTGTTCTGATTATGGAAAGAGACCACGGTGTCTTATGTTGATTTAAATCGGCGGACATTTGTCCATTGTGTGATTTAGTGGTCTCGATTTCAGACGGGAATAAATATATGGTATTTAATTAAATAGACCCAAATTAGATGATTCTTAGGAGTCGAGCGTAGTAATGTGCGTTGTGAGAACTTATTATAGGAGCGTCGGCAGCAGTAGGCTATCGCGTTGCTTAAACTAGCTAGTGTGAGATATCAATTAACTCAATGAGCTAGGGGGATGATATTCTGGGAGATTGGGGATGGTTGGGGGGGGGGATAAGGGAAATGTCAAATGGTAGGATCTTCCAGTAGGGTATCTACTGGGTATCTGCGCTTTTCCTTTAATCTTTCCTTGTCTTACCATGACTCAGACCGATGTGATGAGCCCATCTGCCTTATGACAGAGGTTAGTTCTCTGTTAAATATCTGAGTGCGGCCGTCGGCCTACACTCACCTAATGAAGGTCGGAATCGGGTTGCTCTCACCGGGTGTTCTCTCTTCAACAGGTTCCACTATGTTTTCCAAAAACAGCTAGCAGACAAGTCATAGAAGAAGATTATGGCTCGATCATTGCAGGCAGTTTTTACTCAGCGGCCTTTGCACTGGGCCCATAACCCAGAGGGTCTGCAAGAACCTGCCCTCTGCTGAGAAGGAACCGACGATCATCTAAGAGTCATTCCTCCGTGGTAGTTCTCATCATATTAGAGTGAAGATACTTAAATACCACCAGTAACAGGGACAATAGTATTTATATAGAGAAATTAACAATTAACATTGTGTTTTCCAAATGGTGAATTCCTGAGAGAAATTAACAATTACCACTGTATTTTCCAAATGGTGAATTCCTGTGAGAAATTAACAATTAACATTTTGTTTCAAAGTGACCATTTATTTTACTGTACAAGGATTATCAGATCACAGAACTTTTAGTGACATATTAGTTACACAGTGTGTGTCGGATTCATGGTCAGTATTGGACTACATCCACCATTGGTGACCAGGCATCCGGACTATCCAAGAGCCACTGGAGGAAGTCGACACCTGGCCGGAGAGACGCATCATTTGGTGAGGTCTTTCTGTACTTGATCTATGGTGCTGTTGTCTGGCTGGTACTGTGATGAAAGCAGACTTTTATCCTGAGCTGTTCGATCTGATTCTGCATACACCCTAGATTATACGACAGACATTCTACACACACACACTTTGCATATACCTGGTACTGTTCTTTAATACATTAATTTGTCACTTTGTTAGAAGCTAGAGTTGTGTAGTATGTTTTGGAAAAGAATGAGAGGGGGCATGGTCCAGTGGTAAGAAGAAGAAGAAGAAGAAGAAGAAGAAGAAGAAGAAGAAGAAGAAGAAGAAGAAGAAGAAGAAGAAGAGAGAGAGAGAGAGAGAGAGAGAGAGAGAGAGAGAGAGAGAGAGAGAGAGAGAGAGAGAGATCCAAACACTGATGGAGTTTTGTGGACAGAGATCCAGGAGATCATCAAGATAATAATATGGAGTTAAAAGAATGTGGATGTTGATTCCCCTCACCCCAGGTACGACACTTATTACGACATCTATACATGTAGATTGGCGCCGCAGACAGAAGATAACATACGCCAAGACTGCCCAAAATACGACATATCTAGGCAAATCTTCAGCCTAGAGAAAAAACAGTGGAAGATAAACTCTATGGACCATTGAGTGAACTAAAAAACATAGTTAAATTCATACAAGAGACAACATTGCACTTATAGACAAATTTCAAGCGAACAGAAACAAGCAGAAGAAAACAAACAAAACTGAAGTCATAGTCTATAGCCAAGAAGACAGTAAGGAGAAACTATCACATTTAAAAAAATCCCAATGCACACATTATGACAACATTAATGGAAGATATGGTTCCTGGAAGACGCGTCAGATGTGGACACACACAATGACCACAGAGCAGTCAGGTCGTCACACGGACAATAAAGACCAACAGTAATCGGTGAGCTGTTATAAGAACGACATTCTGCAATGGGTGATGATAATGATGTCAATGATAATGAAGATATTACTTTCTGTACCATGTTCTTTTCACTTCTCTTCACTCCTGCCTAAGTCTCAACCCCATGTGGTTGAACGCTTGTGGGATGTACGCGGGCGAGTCAATAAGTAAGTCACACAGTTCTGAGGGATGGCAGCTAAATGTAGTTGGTGTTTTCTACAGGTGTCATTAGGTGATTGCAACATTGAACTTTATATTCCCGTTCGTCAGCTGGCGCTAGGTGTCTCATGCGCATGCGCAGCGCATAAATAAAATGGCGACTTAACTTACGGCGTGTACAACCAAAGAGCAACGCACTGTTGTGCTTTTTTTTTTGTGGGCAAAAGGACTGCCTGCAAAGGCCATTCATAAGAAATGCCTCCTGTTTATGCTGACAAATGTTTGTCTCGTAAAGCGTGCTTCAAGGCAATGAAAACATCCTTCTTCGCCTTGTGTCCAACAATTCAAGGTTAAGCCACCAGCAGGGAATGTTATGCTGACAGTTTTCAGGGATTGTCAAGGAGTGCTTTTAACCAATTTTAAAAAGAAAGTTGAAATGTAAATTCTAAATCGTACTGTGAAGTTCTATCGATGCTTCATGATGCAATTCGAAGAAAACGTCCAGGACTGCTGACTAGAGGAGTGTTGCTTCTTTATGACAATACCAGACCACATAAGGCTCGATTAACTCAGGAGAAAATTAACCAAATAAGGTGAGAAGTTCTGGAACATCCACCTTACAGCCCCGACTTAGCACTTGGGGATTTCCACCTTTTTGGTCCGCTGAAAACACACCTTGGCGGAAGAAATTTCGCTGATCACGCCGAAGTTGAATGTGAAGTGAAGACGTGGTTTAGAAAACAGAGCACGCAGTTCTATGCAACCGGTTTGAGAGGACTGATAAAACTATGGGATAAGTGCATCAATGGTGGTGGAAATTATGTTGAGAAATAAAGGGACAATGTATGTATAACAATAAACTGGTTTCAAGTTGTTATATTTAGTTATTTTTCTACAGCCGTTTGTGACCTACTTATTGACATCCCCTCGTAATTGTTTCTTAGACGTCATTGGTTTCCCTTGCCCTGACGCCACATATTGTGACAGCCTATAGCATCTACTTTCTGCGCGTATTAGTCAATAGTTGATTTGTTGCAATGTTTTATAGACTTTCATTTGATCTCTTGTCTGTCCAGCTCTTTTTATCCACACGTTCAATACGCTATGAGCTGTGGGATGAGCTTGACTCACAGGCATAAATGGATGAAAGTTGGAATGTTGTTTCTGCGGAAAATGAAAAGAAAACAATGGACGCACACAAAAATAACACGAATGTGACAGTCATTCAAGAAATCAATTAAAACTATTAAATGATTAGAGAACTTAGACGAAGACAGTTAAAGATTTCTTGCGCACATTATGAGACGAAGTAAACTTGAAAAGTTAGTGACAACTAGCAAACCTAATCGGAAAAGAGCAAGGGGCTGACCACATGACATAATCCGGACGAGAAGACACGCCTGATCCAAGAATGATGCTCGTGGCATACCATGACCGTCTACTCTTATCGGCATGGCACATAATGATGATGGTGATGATAAGGGGCTATATGGACCACAATGGCATGCCAGGTTCTTTTATATAGATCACTGTGCACACAAGATAACCTCAGGATAAAAATGCCAGCAACCAGAATGACAGCCCTTGCTAGTTCTAGATTGACTAGTTGGGATCAGTCTTCTGTGAGACTGAGCTGATAACCTTTAGTCAGATGTATTGGTGTTCATTTTGTTTGAGCTTTAAAAATGACTAGCATCTACCGGATAGTTTACCGAGGAATTGAACTTATGTCTCATGAGGAAAGCGTCAAAATCTCCAAGGCCACGCATTCTGCTATCATCTTCTTCTTCAATTTCTTCTTCTTCTTCTTCTTCTTCTTCTTCTTCTTCTTCTTCTTCTTCTTCTTCTTCTTCTTCTTCTTCTTCTTCTTCTTCTTCTTCTTCTTCTTCTTCTTCTTCTTCCTATTCTTCCTCCTCTTCTTTCTCTTCTTCTTCCTCTTCTTCTTCCTTTTTTCTTCCTCTTCTTCTTCTTCTTCCTCTTCCTCTTTCTTCCTCTTACTCCTTCCTCTTCCTCCTTCTTCTTCCTCCTCATCTTTCCTCTTCTTCTATCTTCTTCCTTGTCCCCCTCTTCCTCCTTCCTCTTCGTCCTCTTCCTCTTCTTCCTCTTCCTGTTCCTCCTCCTCCTTTCCCTCCTCCTCCTCTTTCTCTTCTTCCTCTCCTCCTCTTCTTCCTCTTCTTCCTCCTCCTCCTTCTTCCTCTTCATTTTCGTTGTTCACCTTCAGAGGTCATTATGGATAAATACAAGGAAAGCACCAGTCAATCCTCAATATTGCGTGTTGAACAAAATACTTTTCTCTGTTCTTCTTATGTAGGACACTCCTGCAACAAACGTTTAGTTGTCTTGTTACGCTTCCACAGTTAATTTATCACCATCTCCTATCGTTAGTTTGCTAAACATGTGTTATTTCAGCCTGTTGTGTCATGCGCGGATTATGACGATTGTTACTTATTGTTTTCGCTTGAATTAGTCATGTGCATCTATTGCCTGGTGACCTAGATGCTTATTTCCCACTTGCTTCTATAAATACTGGTTACACGTCTCCTGGCCTTACCTATTATTTGATTTATTTCAGTGTTAGGGGATTTCCCGTTGATTACAAATAGTAAATCACATTTATCATTGTAAAATGTAAGTAAGGTATTGCTTGTTTGTGCATATGTATAGCCAATCTCCCTGGCCCTAGGGTATAAGCGACTTTCTTCGTAATCCAGTTTATCCACGTAGGGTAACGCAGCGAGAATTGGTAGCGGTTCTCGCCGCGTTGGTAACTTAGGGATAAGTGAGCCGGCCGCTCAGAAAGCAATTGGCAAACAACTGAGCGTAATATTACCAAGAAATCAACGACATCGGTAAAATGCTGGTGTTGACAGCGATGTCCTGTAAAGGATATGCGAAAAAAAAATAGTTGGTTAGGTGGACGTTAGCGAAATTGATAGCAAACTGCGCTGGTAATGTTATGAGCACGGTGGAGCACGGGTTCAATGGCTGGGCTCGTCGATTGCCAAATGAGGGACAGATTGGTCATATGTTCCTTCTTGCTCTCGACCTACAAAATGTGATGGCCCCATCACATCACAGATCCATTACAGGACACTGCTCCAGGGCAATTTATTATTTAATTTATGATAGTTGGATGTGAGGCCCCAGGGATCCTCGAGTTCTAACTCTTCAGTTAGTTGCGTTGGTGTCCAGATCATCGTCCATGCCTTGTAAAGTGTTTGCATCTATCAGGATGATTCGGTTGTAGAGAATCACCTCCCAACCTGGTACTATATCCATTGGGAATATGTAGCGAAGCTCTCTTTCCCTCTGCAAGATTTCCATCCAGCGGAGTGTACAAGACTGGCTTGAAATTCGCATCCGAGGAAAGGCCTGTAACCAGGTCAGGATTCGACACAGCACTTATGAACTGGGATTAGGTCAAGGTTGGTCATGTCTTCTCGAAATGCTTTAGGCATTTCATCGGGGCCTTCATCCCAGAGCCCAGCGGGAGGGCTAGCAAGGTATAATGGCTGGCAACCAGAAAGATGCCCCCTCCCCCCATGATGTTTCTACATAACGTCAGGAAATATTGTTGTGTCCTTCTGGCAAACTGTGGATGTAAGATCGCTCCTGGACCTGACGTGAAGTGACACTGGATCTCGAAGCAGGCGTAGAACCAGATTTGTAGTCTACAGAACTGACAAACATTTGGGGTATACGCTCATGCACTCATCACTCCACCCCCACGCAAGAGACAACATGATCGAGCATAACGCCTACCCGTGTTTTAGCAATTAAGATGCTGAAACTGGAGACATTCGTGCCAGATGGCGCACCTCAATACCAGAATGTCACGTACTCTCGCACATTCAAAGGTGATCGGAAAGAAGACAAATTATGTTCCGGAACATTCTAACCTTGTAAAAAACTGAGTTCACAGGAACTTAGAGCAATCACATTACACCATACCGCTCTGATGCCTTCCAGGCAAAGAAAAGGCAGATTCACCGATACAGCCAAATTCCAATCTCCGTCATTTATTATTTACGACCCGGGTTTTGCAGGTGTGAGACAAGAAATAGTTGCTATTCTTCCGTCCATGATCAAATAGATATACCCAAGATTATAATCTCTTTCTGTTTCTGAGTTCCACGGATGATAGATTATTCAGAATGTAGGAAACACTACAGATAAGGAGCATTGATGGGTGCAGTTCTACTTAATTCTTAATTAGTTTAATTCTCTCTCTCTCTCTCTCTCTCTCTCTCTCTCTCTCTCTCTCTCTCTCTCTCTTTCTCTCTTACACACACATACAAAAGCACGCGCGCACGCGCACTATCGCTATTACATCTGTACCATTATCCGTGTCTGCATCGAGGGTTGTCTAGGATGAGACTAAATGACACACTTTACTATTGTCTTAGTTTATTTTAATTTTTGAAGATTTCCATGTGGATTCAACATAATATATGCCTTTAATCACACCAAAATGAAACTGAATCAATGCTTATGTTTTCGCAAGTATGGTTAGCTGACTGATTCTCCGCAATGTATCTGTGTCAACCAAGGTGAAGAGAAGATTGATTGATTGATTTAGGAATCGACATCACAGCATTCGGGGCATTCCCATAAGCGCTCCATCCCCATCCTCAGCAGCCAGCGAAGAGTTCCAACACCAATAGTACTAGTAGCAATCTGATTATATGTCCGTCTCGCCTTTCCTCTGAGCGTTGATCGTCGGCCAGATCCCCTCTCCTCTCCTCGCTGTCTCATTCGTGCAAGACCATGGTAATCCATTTGCTCCTCCGAGGTGTACACGTGCTCCCACAAAGCCGCAACCACGTCTGCCTTATCATGTATCAATACTCCACCAAGTTCTGCAGAGATAGCCAATCTGTCCGCCTGTTCATTTCCCCCGGAGAAAAGATCCAGGTGATGCTTGTCACCCGTGACCTCCGAAGCGAAGCAAGCCACTCCGCACGAAGCCTGTCTCGTCAGCATGCTTTCTGAGTCAGCTACAATCACGATGTGTGTGTTTGTCATATTCTCCATCCAGCGAAGAGCCGCAGTGACTGCCTCCACCTCCATTCTTAAGCTGGATATTGTAGTATCATATGCCAGGCTCTCCTGCACCAAACGTCGACCATTAGCTTTGGCTATGAACCCCCAGCCACGTCTCTCACCTCTTGACACCGAACCATCTGTGTAGATAATCACATCACCCGAGTGAGCATTGTCCTGAATTAGTTGCTGGATTTCCACTTCTGTGGCCCCTGCTGGCCACTCCCTGCACTCCCGGCTTAATGTGATTATAACTCTGCACAAGTCTGACTGCTCCGCTGGTACTCTGACCCACTCCTCTCCACGCCTAATGTTCTCCAAGGGGCACACCTGTCTGATCGTATCCTCCGCCTGAGCCATCCATGATTTCCCTCTTATCAGTCGCTGACCCTTAACTGGGTCCAGCGCCTCATGCAGTGGGTGGTCTGTGTCTGCAGCTACTCTGAGGTATGCCTTCGTCTGCATCCCCTTGAGCCTACCAGCAACAGTCGGCAGACCAAGGATGTAACGCATACACACTACTGGGGTGTCTCTAGTGCATCCCAGAATGACCCGCATAGCTTCGTTCTGTATGCGCTCTAACTTCACCAGCTGACTCTCTGAGACAGTGAGCAGTCCTAATCCATAATCAGTTACTGAGAGGATGAAGTGCTGGTATAGTGTGAAAAGCATTCTCTGCTCTGTGTCCATTGCAGCCATAGTGTTAAGTTTTAAGGGTGAGGAGAAGAGATCGCAAGAACAATGCAGAGCCCATCCTGGTGTATGGAGGCGATTTACGGACAACCAGCAGACAAGTGAGGAATTATATGGAAACTGCATAGATGTGGTATTATAGCAGAATGATGAGAACACGGTGGATGGATAGGAAGTGCAACGAAGAAATCTTGAAAGAAGCTACTTCATAAAGAGTACTGATTACTTATATCAGAAGAAGACAAGTTCTTTGGGCCTGTCGTGAGAAGGGGAAAGTTGGAATATGACATCACAATGGGAAAATTGGAAGGAAGGAGAGGCAGGGGAGACCAAGAGAGAATATGCTAGGCAATTTGACATGATGGTATAGAGGAACATCAGTTTTTTTTTTAAATTGTTTGGCAGTACACGAGATAGAACGATTTTAGAAGGCATGCTCACTATCAGAAGAAGATGGTTGGATGGGAGCCCTCTGAAAAACTTCACTTATAACAATAGTCCGCTGCACCGATGGTAAGGTCTGAGGTCTGAGTAGTGCGTACATCCATCTGGGTGATGCTGGTCTAGAGACTTTCCACCCGACCCAGTACCAAAGCACGAACTCCAAGGGGATTGTATTTCCTTCCCCTCGCCAAGCGCAGAAACCAGGAGGGTTTGCATTTCTTGCTCATGAGCTTCACACTAACGAGAGGCAAGGCGATACATGGAGTGTCAGCCAGGTTAGGGAGCCAGTCTTTCGCTAGGCGGAACCATAGAGAGCTGCACCAACGTGCAGGTCTTCTATCTATGTTGTCTTGCTTGTCATGTGCGAAGTAGATGCTTATCTATTCGGTCTCGGCAACCACGATAATGTAGTGGCTAGACGCTCTCCTGCTGGCCAGGTGGCCATGAGTTTGACCTGGGATCTCAGGTTGACCCAGCCTGCAATGGATACCAAAGAACAATGGCGGACTGGGGTAGCGTATTGGTTGCCAGGGCTGAAAGGTGATTAGCCTATTGTCTACTGGTCAGAAAAAAGGAGGGGGGAGGGGGGCACTTTATTAGGGCCCTGGGACCACTTGACATCGGGTAAGCCGACACCATGGCCAATCCGCCACTGCCAGGAAGTGTCTTGGGTAAAGAAGGCGGCTTTCATGATGCTGACTACAAACCCTACCGAATGCCGACTGGTGTTATACAAATTACCATTGCTGTCTTTGGGATAATATATGGTGAGGTCCCAATCTCTTCCACGATTGCCAGCCATGTTCACTATCGTGCCCTGAACACGCCTCTTGTGTGCCACACACTCTGCTGTTTCGCTTTCGAAGCCGTTCTAGAAAAACTGGGAATGAAGAGAGAGTTGATGAAAGAAATAAAGAGGCGGCAAGTGAAATATTTCGGACATGTTAAAAATCATGATACTCTTATAAAAATCATACTGGAGGGCAAGGTTGAGGGCAAGTGAGCGAGAGGTAGACAACGATACAAGTGGGAAGATAACATCAAGAGATGGACGAACAACAGTCTGGCAGAATGTACAGTCAAGGCAAGAGACAGACAGTCCTGGAGATCCATTGCAGCCAACCTTCATTGTGGAGACGACACCTGATTAATTGATTGATTGATTGGTTATACAAATATGGGTTTAGCACCATATACCCAATACGCCTTAGAGTGTATAAAAGGGACGTTTGCTTACGTACAATTCAATCACAAAGACATCAAGTAAATGTAAGTGTTAGTTTATTACATTCTGACCGAACAGCCCTAGTACATTTCAGCTACTATAATCTGTCTTGTTTCGCCTAATCCTAAGATGTTGACATTTATTCCTTTCATTTCACAATTGATATTTTCCAGTTCAATAACTGCATGTGTTCTCTGCCTTTCCATGTTCCAATAGCAAATGCCGTCCTCCTTGTGTTGCCTCCAGTAGCCAGATGATGGTCCGGTAGTGTGTTGTTCCTAACAGGAGGAGGCAGTTCTTGAACTCGCCTTGACGTCGCTCGCATCAACAGATTGCTGTGTTTAGACATGATTTACTGTAAAGAAGGTAGTATGTGTGGAAATATGTGGAAGCTGCAAAGATGTGGTGTTGTTGAAGAATGTGAAAACACCAAGGGTAGATTAAAATATATCATGAAAGAAGTAAATGCTCAAAAAGAACTGGTTGTTAGCATGAGAAAAAGATAAATCTACATTCTCTGGGCACATAATGAGAAGGGGGAAGTAGGAGTACATCGTGATAATGGTAAAGTTGGAAGGGAAGAGAGGCAGCGGAAAACCAAGAGAGAAGATGCCGGCTAGTTGGAGTTTTCATCACTTGAATATTGAGATTCTTACACATCATCCCATTTCCCAGACTTAGCTTTCATCAGAGGAGAACCCTTTGACCCAACTGAAATAATTAACAGCGAAAATGGAGAACCTATAAGTGAACAAAAACAGATCCTAATAAGATGGAAGCAGTATTTCGAACAACTTCTCAACATCCCATCAGATGTCACAGGAATTCAAGAGACCTACACAGATGTCACCGAGGAACTAGAACCAGACATACTAAAAGAAGAAATTATAGAAGCCATCAGATTAGCCCCATTAAACAAATCACCAGGACAGGATGAAATACCAAATGAACTAATTAAAGCAGCAAGGGAAGTAGGAACAGCTTGGCTACATAGACTATTCAACCATGTTTGGGTAGAACAACAGACAACACGAGACTGGGGATACGCCATAATTATCCCAATTTGGAAAAACAAAGGCAGCAAAAGTGATTGCACACAATACAGAGGCATTTCACTGTTGAGTCATACTGGGAAAATATTTTGCAAAATTCTTGAAAAAAGATTACGAACTACTTTAGAACACCAGCTAAGCGAAACGCAGCTTGGATTTAGGAAAAACAAAGGCTGCACAGACGCCATTTTTGCTCTTAGACAACTTATAGAAAAATCAATTGAATTCAATGAAACACTCTACTTAGCCTTTGTCGACCAAGAAAAGGCATTTGATAGGGTAGATAGAAACAAGCTGTGGGAAATCCTTAAACAATATGGAGTGAGTACACATCTAACAAACCTATGTAGAAGTTTATACAACAACAGTGAATGCATAGTGAGAGCAACTGGAGAACACTCAGAACCCTTCACCATAAGATCTGGAGTACGACAAGGTTGTGTCCTGTCCCCTCTCTTGTTCATAACATATATAGACAACATATGTAAAGAAACCAGCCAAGCAAAGACAGCAAGAATACCGCATGACGAGAACACAGAAGAAGAACCATCTGCACATCTAACCATTAGAGAACTCCTGTTTGCGGACGACCAAGCACTAATAGCAAAATCAGAAGCTGAATTACAAGACCACATGAATAGTCTAAACGAAATGTGTAGGGAACATAACATGAAAATTAGCACAAGCAAAACAGAGGTAATGACTATAACTAAAGAAGAACAAACAGCAACAATTCACCTAAACGAACATCCCTTGAAACAAGTAAAGAGCTTCAAGTACCTAGGAAGTATAATATCATCAAATGGCAGATCAGAAGACGAGATCGAAAATAGGTGCAATAAGGCAAATCAACTCATTGGACAAATGGCACCAATACTAAAGAACAAACATGTATCAATAACTACTAAGAAAGCACTTTACAACACAATCTTCCTACCAACTCTGTGCTACCAATGCCAAACCTGGACAATGACTGAAAAAGAGAAAAGAAAAATCACAACAACAGAAATGAGGTTCCTGTGAAGAATACTCAACGTATCAAGAAGAGATAAGATCAGAAATGAAGAAATCAGGACTAAAGTGGGGGTTAAAGCTGCTCTAGATTTTATTAGAAAGCACCAGGTCAAATGGTTTGGCCATGCAAGTAGGCTACCAGTCAACAGCATGCCACAACAAGCAATGGTGTACAGACCAGATGGAAACAGAGGAAGAGGCCGACCACGTAAACGTTGGACGGAGGGAATAACAGAATCCATGGGAATGTCGATATACGAAGCCCATAACCGGGCACTCTCACGAAGTTTATACTTCACCTCGACACCGCAAGGTACAAGAGGAACATGAAGAGAAGAAGAAGAAGCTTTCATCAGGCATTTACTTTTCCGAATTCTTAGACAACAACAGCTCAAAACAAATAATGTTGATAGTGTTGAAAAAGTCACGGTATGCCATAACCGGTTTAGCTCGAAAAAATAAGATGTGCTATTTGCAATGTTTGTTTCAAGATCAAGAAGAGATGGTTTGGGTGTCCATTCCTGTCGTGGCTTTACTGAAAAGCGATAAATGATATATAAAATATCAGTTCTCTGTGACTTCAGAGCCAATTTAAAGTATGTTGTATAAAAATGTTGCACAAGAAAGAAGTACATTGCTAACAAAGTAGGTAAATACATCGAAATGAAACAATAGCATTATCAGACATCTTTTCACATCTTGACGTCCAAAATCTACACTTCTTCTTCTTCTTCAGCGTTCCGAGCCATTGAGTTTCTTTGCTGCAAATACAATCTGTCTCCATTCGTCTCTCTGGTGGACCTTCTCTTGCCAGTCGTTGATTCCAAGTGCTTGTAGGTCTGTACATGTATTATCTCTCCACCGCCTTCTTGGTCTACCTCGGGGTCTATGGTCATTTATTTCCTGAGTGTAAGCGAGTTTTGTTTCCCTATTATCTTCCATTCTTTCTATATGCCCCAGCCATTGTAGTCTATTAGCCTTCATGATACCAGTGATTAGCGGGGACTTAAACAGATCATAAATGTCTTTGTTACTTCTTCTTTTCCACTCTCCACTTTGTGTATCCCTAATGGGTCCAAAGATGCGTCTTAAAATTTTGTTCTCAAAGGTTTGTAACAAGGCTTCGTCTCCTTTCGTTGTACTCCAGGTTTCAGAGCCATACAGCACAACTGGTCTGATCAGTGTTTTGTATATTGTGATTTTGGTGTTACGAGATAGCGCCTTTGATTTTAGTAGATGTTGTAGTGCATAGTATATCTTATTTCCAGAGTTGATTCTAGTTTGTATTTCTTCCCTTATGATGTTGGAGCAGTTGAAGATTGTACCCAAATCTACACACCCATTTATAATATGTTGTGCTCCATAAGGTGTGTTGCGTACATGGTGCTAATCCCATGTTTTAGAAGAAGGATGATTACGGTGTATATGGGAGTAAGAAGAATAGGAAGGAGATGAAGAAGATGATTAAGAAGAAGAGAAGGAGGAAAAAGAGTTGTAGGAAACCAAAAAGAACAAGAAGAAGAAAAGGAAACGGAGGAAGTGGTGGAAGATATTACGCAAATAATGTTATCTGTCGTTCCTGTTTGAGATTGCAGAAAATCTAGAAGCTAGAAAAGCAATTGGACTGAACACTATACTTGTAGTATGAGACGTTTCCAGAACAGGACAGTGTTAATAGTCGGATGGCGTGACAGAAGGAACTATCGAATCGTAGGAAATCACCAACCACGGAACAGTGCTGGGAGCTTGGGCGGAGGAAGTCATTAACATTTATACTCTCAAGTAATAGGTTAATAATGATATACTGATTAATTACGTGATGTCGAGTATATGGCTGATTTAGACTTCACTGATCTTTCAGACCTGACTGCGACTGTGGAAATGTTTCGAGATGACTTTTTGTGAAAGAAACAACACGCAAAGATATAGTAATGAATTTACAATTCTAAACAACAACAGGAAACAGAAAAGGCTTATGGAGAGTTATCAATTAATGGTAAAGACTTGATCAAATGGAATCTGCTTCTTTAATATTTTGACTTGCCCTATGCCTGTGGGCGTCTCAGGCTTATTTGATTATTGGTTTTCGAACTAGAGCTCGTTCGGTCGCTTGGTATGCTGAGATGTTGTAGGTTTGTAAGGGGTTGATGACTCCGTCAATCCATGTTATTTTTTTTTGGTGGTCTTCCCCTGCCTCTTGATGTTTCCATTTTCATGTTGTATGCTCTTGCTTCTGGTGACATTGGGTTCATTCTCACTAAATTGCTGAACTAGTTAAGTCTTTGTATATAAATGAATTTGATAATAGAATCAACGAAGGGGAATAAAGCGGAGACTGATTATTGAAATTTGGTTAATTGTGTTGTAAACTGACCACTCGTACCGCAAGAAGACAGTCCACTTTCTTTAGACATGTTATGAGAAATGGAAAGCTGGAGTATGCCGTCACAACGAGAAGGTAAGAGGAAAGGAACGTCCGGGGGAGATCAAAAGAGAAGAAACTGGGCAGTTTGACACGAAGGAAAACCAGTATGAGAAATGACTGACAGCACACGGGACAGAGGGCTGTAGACGGACACCAAAGGCACACAGTATGGACTACAAGAAGAGTATGTGAGCCGCGGTACGTAATGGCCAGGTGCTCCTCTGTTGGCTCGGTGATCATGGGTTCGATTCCGCACCGAAGCAGATTTTTAATATTGAATTGGTTTCCCAGGTCGACCCAGCCTATAATGAGTACAATGAAATATTTATCGAAATATGGGCGGACTCCGTGATACTGGCTCATCACACACACCGAGTGCCGTAAATATGGGTGGACTCCGTGATACTGGCACATCACACACCGAGTGCCTGTCGCTTGTCGTCCCGGGAGGAACGTGGAATCAACAAGCACACCTTTAAGATCCTTATACTTGGGACTTATTGACAGACTTTTGTCTACACTCCTCCCTTCTGTCTCCTATTCACTCTCTCTCTCTCTCTCTCTCTCTCTCTCTCTCTCTCTCTCTCTCTCTCTCTCTCTCTCTTATTCCTTCATAACATACTCTGACAACAGTTTCCTCCTACAATTAATAAAATATTTATTGCTGAAAAAACTATGTCAGTTGTATGTAGTGAATGTGTATATGTAATTTGTAGTGTCTTCTATTGTGAGTGCGAGATAGGACTCTGAATGTCTAATCTCCGTATCGCATCTCGCCTCGTCTTACGGCCAAGCCACAGGCATCACACATATATATGGACAGATCTCACCCTGGCTGCTCAACTCTGCTTGAGTCTGGACGTAATCCAATTCTTGAAAACAAATGTTCAAAGTCTTATCACCAGAAAATAATGCGATTCAGGTAAGTCACTGAAATCCACATATTTCCTGTTTTTTGAAAGTTAGTACAATCCATCACGGAATACACATCGCCACTGTCCAATATTGTCTAGTGCTACTATAAATGTTCCACACACTGTCTCTAGTTAGTAAAGTTTTATATTTATCCACAGTGCAAATGCATGCAGTTTTAGGTCTCCCTGCTTCCAACAGGTTAACGTCTTTTTCATTTACGTGCTTTACTTGTATATTCTTTTGTGTATACAGAGTTCTTTATTTGACGTTAGGTTATCTCTTCTCACGATTAGAACATGTCTGTGATCTTAGTAGTTCTAGGTAGGTACTTTATCTGCTCAAGTGAAGTAAATTTCATTTCTTCTCTCATTAGCTCAAGAGTGTTAGTGGAACCTGTGGGAGATATATTTAATCAGGTGATATGAGTCTGCTTCATACTATTTCTTATGTGAGAGCCTTTCTCCAGCCGTACTGAGAAGCTTCCGAAAGATACTGTGACATAAGATAGATGAATACACTAAAGTCTAAACTATTCGCTATTAGAAGGAAATGGTAATAGCCAGCACAGACACCTTGTTCTCTATACTAGACTATTAAGCTAAAGCTAAATACCTTATATAATCTATGTTAGTCCATGAATTGAAATACACAAACGCAGATGCGCTAATTTCCCATTAAACAATAAGGGACGTATATCTCTTTCCTTAAAACGGACACATAGATAATCTCCACCCAGTTTGGGAACACACACTAACCCCAAAACAAGTTTCCACCAATTTATACCGAGTGTCCAATTCTCTGTTGTTTTTGATCCACAATCAAATTTGCCGTAATTCCCCACATCAAAAGTCTGTGAAGTCACGTATTCGTTAGTTGCCCGCTCCGTCCCGTTCTTCCGCTGGTTCCCGCGTTCACCACTCGTCGCACATCAAAGAGTTCTAACTCTTTGATCACCGTCTTCGTGTTTTCCACAACCCCATGTCTCCTCGTCTCCGTTGCTCGTCCGATAAGATCGACAGTCACTGACCCCTTATCACAACTGTATTTTTCTTCTTTATCATTCGGTCAATACCCCACACTTTGTCCCCGCCCAAGACTGAAGGCTCGATTGTTATTCTGACTCACGGTCCATAATTTTCAATCTTCACATATTGCAATTAATTTTACTATTCTAGTTTATCAGGGAATCACTAAACTCACAGTCCCGTGACATATGCCCCCTCTTAAGAGAGTTGACCGCGTCGACTCTTCCTCACTGTAGTTTTGATTCCATGATCCAACAACCTATTCCTCTTCCTCTGGAGTTGGATGTCTAGATAGGAAATCCGCTCCTACATTCTCCTTACCAGGGATGTACTCCACTGTGAAGTTGTATGGCTGTAACTACAACGACCATCGCATCAACCGTGCGTTGAGCTTCTGCGAAGTAGCTAGGAACATCAGGTGTTGATGATATGACTGGATCCTCACATGGATCACCTCCTCATCCAGTAGGCGATCTCCCTGACAGCCTACTATACTACTCATGATAGACACTAGTGTTGGCACATCGCCCCGGTACGTTCGGTCGACCTACTTTCGACTGGCATAAGCGAAGGCTCACAATACAGACGGATCGTCCCATCCTGACTGTAACACTGTCTCCATATTCTCTTGGTTTCCCCCGGCTTTACATCTGGGGATTTTCCGCCTCGTCCTTGTTGGACAGAGTCGTCTTTCCCAAACCTCCTGGACTTTTGCTTCCAGGACCATCGCGGGCTATAGTGATTCTGGTAAGCCAAACTTCGGTTGGAGTCCTGAGTATCTCTCGTCTTTCCCGACGTTACCCACCCCTTCTGAACTTGGTTACTAGTGAAGACTTCCCTCTTGTCCTTTCCCTGACGTGTGATTTACCTCCTCCCTTCGTTGGGTAAATCTGACCTATCATGTACTTTCTCATATGCCCTCCTAGGTAGTACTGGCGATCTCTGGTCTTCGTCTGGACCTGTAACATTTTTCTTAATGGCTGCCATCACCATAAGGTGCGAAGCTTTGCTCACGGATCTCTCCTCATATTTCTTAATGAGATGCCTAGGGAGATTTTTCAGTTCTTCCCCGATCCGGATTTTGTAGATGTTTTTGGACATCACCTTTACCACAGGATAAGGTCCTTTCCATCCTACTTGGAGTATATTAGTCTCTTCTGGACCCCATACTTCCACTTGGTCTTCCACCTTAAGAGCTATTTTACTCTTAGTCCGATTGTTGGGTGGTGCTTTATGGCACTCTGAACAAGACTTCACCCACCGGTGTACATCTCCGGTCATTCCTGGCCAGCAATAATGGCCGGAAATTTTCTGCAATGTCTCTCTGACACCCATATGTCGATTCTCGGCTATGGTGTGAAGAATGTGAGGACGGTAAGTCTCTGGAACCACCCCCTGCTCGTGCAGGTTATCTCCTCTTCCGGCTCTCCTGTAAAGCAGCCGATTCCTCAGAAAGTACTGTCCCCTTTCTGGTGGCTCAGCACTTCTTTGCAGCTTCCTGTAGCAAGGACGCAACGTAGTATCCTTCCTCTGGGCAGTATGCAATTCCCCTAGCACTGAGTTGTCGCATAGTGTCTCTGCCTCTTCTTTCTTCCCTTGAGATCCACTGGCTACTGCTCCCCTGTGGGCTGGCTGTTTGGGCACCCCCAAGAAGACATATTTCGTACCAATGATCATGGGAAATAGGGAGTCAGATAATACAGCTGCTGGAATAATGCCCGTGACGTACCTGGACTTAATCTCCACCTTGGCGATTGGCAGCGTCATGGCAACAGCACTCCTCATTGCCGGCTGTATCTCAATGGTCTCCCCTGTAAGTTGGTCTGGCCGTACCAAGCTGGCGTCTATCACAGCTTCCCCATCCAAACCTGAATCGTAGAGACAAGCAACCTGCTGGCCATTGACTTCAATCAGTTCAACCACAGGTGGCCTCTCTTGGTCCGGAGTGTCTTCCACCTCCTCGACCTTTTCCTTGCATCTGCAGTCCGCCGTATTATGTGTTTTCGACCTGCAGTGTGTGCACCATTTTTCCTTCCAAGCTCTCCGTGTGCTTTCTTTGTTCAGAGCTTCTTCGCCGACCTCAGCCTTGTCTGTGATCACCTTCTTATGAATCACTTGGCATGCCGCGAAGTGATAGCTTTTCGGTTTCGATCTGCAGTCTTTTGTGTTATGAGAGGGTGACTTGCAGACCGAACACCACTTCTCCGACCACTGTCGTTTATCTGGAGAGTTCGAGGTGCTCTTGTTTCCTTCCTTCACCTTCTCTGCACTCTCCATTGACGTCTTCATATAAGGTTCCACTTTTGTTTCCTTCCAGTTCTTAGATTTCTTTCGGTCTTGTTTCTCCTGACCTTTGGTTTGTGTACTTAGTTCCGCAGCCTCCCCATGTACTTCTACGAATCTTTCCGCCAGCTTATTCACAACCTCAATCCGTTCTGCCCCTTGCTCTCCCAAGAATGTTCTGAGAGGTTTCGACATTTGCTTTCGCATCTGGTCGACCACCATGAGCTCTTCGAGACTCTCATAGTCCCGCTTGAATTCGGCCAAATCTATCCATTTTTGGAGGTATGATTTCAGCCTTAAACTGTAGGCGGCGAAAAGCTCTCCCGTCTCTCTTCTTGCTGATCGAAACTTCTTTCGATACGTTTGTACTGTGATCTCATAATGTTTCATCTAAGCGGCTTTTAATTCTTCGTAGTTGTTTTCATGTCCTGGTGGTAGGCGTGTGTAAACCTAGTAACCTGAACCTCTTAACCCCTGGTCTAATTTAAGACACCATCTGCTTCTATTCAGTCCCATAGCGACTGACATTGCTTCAAAACGATTCAAGTATTGGTCAAATTTTTCTGTAGATTCGTCATAAACAGCTAAGGGAAACTTCATTGCATGGTAGCCAGGTCCACTCATGTTGGTTGAACCATGTGAAGATGGCCCTCCTTCCGCTCCATCTATTTCTCCCTTAGTTTGTGTTTTGAGTTCTAGTTCTCGCATGCGGTATTCATGTTCTCTTATATTGTTGGCCTCTTCCGCGTCCAACCTCTTTTTGGTCTGTTCTGCTTCCGCGTCCAACCTCTTGTTGGTCTGTTCCGCTTCCGCGTCCAACCTCTTGTTGTTCTGTTCCGTTTCTAATCTCTTGTTCTCCAACTCTATCTTTCTCAATTCCAACTCGGCTTTTCGATCTTCCCTTTCTGCTTGGCGATTTTCCCTCTCCCTCTCCTGGATGTAATCGGTTAGGGCCGAACCAGATAACCCAATTTCTTCCCCGTTTGCCCTTAGTTCTGCTGTAGTTAATTTAGGAGTGGCCATAGTTAAAGAAGGTGAGTCAGCAGATTGAGTAAAGACCCTACAAGGCAGTAAGTACTTACTAACTAACTAAATTAAATATATATTCTTAGATATTATTATCTATGTCTCTATATATATAGATTATCTATGACACCACACAGTACACCACAACTCTTCTCTCAACCACACGAGGAGATTTAGGATAAAGACTTATGTAGACGTGTAAAGTGTGAACAGGTATGTACTGTGTCTTAACACCTATCCACATTCATCCGGTCTGGATCTTTCTCACTGTAAGGTCCCCAACATTAATGTAATGTCTCTAACATAAATGGAATGGCACCATATATCCTATGGACATGCCTCCATTAAAAGTCATCAATATGTATCTGGATGTATATCCCAATAGGTATGTACCAATACGCATGTACCCTGCTATGCATATACCCTGCTATGTATCTACCAATATGCAGTTACCACGCTGGGCAGGTACCCCTATGCAGGTACCAATATGCAGTTACCCCGCTACAAGTTACTCGCTGTTCCACCATTTAATGTCGTCCCGGGAGGAACATGGAATCAACAAGCACACCTTTAAGATCCTTATACTTGGGACTTATTGACAGACTTTTGCCTACATTCCTCCCTTCTGTCTCTTATTCACTATATATATATATATATATATATATATATATATATATATATATATATATATATATATATATATATATATATATTATTCCTTCATAACATACTCTGACAACAGTTTCCTCCAACAATTAATAAAATATTTATTGCTGAAAAAACTATGTCAGTTGTATGTAGTGAATGTGTATATGTAATTTGAAGTGTCTTCTATTGTGAGTGCGAGATAGGACTCTGAATGTCTAATCTCCATATCGCATCTCGCCTCGTCATACGGCCAAGCCACAGGCATCACACATATATATGGACAGATCTCACCCTGGCTGCTCAGCTCTGCTTGAGTCTGGACGTAATCCAATTCTTGAAAACAAATGTTCAAAGTCTTATCACCAGAAAATAATGCGATTCAGGTAAGTCACTGAAATCCACATATTTCCTGTTTTTTGAAAGTTAGTACAATCCATCACGGAATACACATCGCCACTGTCCAACATTGTCTAGTGCTACTATAAATGCTCCACACACTGTCTCTAGTTAGTAAAGTTTTATATTTATCCACAGTGCAAATGCATGCAGTTTTAGGTCTCCCTGCTTCCAACAGATTAACGTCTTTTTCATTTACGTGCTTTACTTTTATATTCTTTTGTGTATACAGAGTTCTTTATTTGACGTTAGGTTATCTCTTCTCACGATTAGAACATGTCTATGATCTTAGTGGTTCTAGGTAGGTACTTTATCTGCTCAAGTGAAGTAAACTTAATTTCTTCTCTCATTAGCTCAAGAGTGTTAGTGGAACCTGTGGGAGATATATTTAATCAGGTGATATGAGTCTGCTTCATACTATTTCTTATGTGAGAGCCTTTCTCCAGCCGTACTGAGAAGCTTCCGAAAGATACTGTGACATAAGACAGATGAATACACTAAAGTCTAAACTATTCGCTATTAGAAGGAAATGGTAATAGCCAGCACAGACACCTTGTTCTCTATACTAGACTATTAAGCTAAAGCTAAATACCTTATATAATCTATGTTAGTCCATGAATTGAAATACACAAACGCAGATGCGCTAATATCCCATCGCCTTTAAACAATAAGGGACGTATATCTCTTTCCTTAAAACGGACACATAGATAATCTCCACCCAGTTTGGGAACACACACTAACCCCAAAACAAGTTTCCACCAATTTATACCGAGTGTCCAATTCTCTGTTGTTTTTGATCCACAATTAAATTTGCCGTAATTCTCCACATCAAAAGTCTGTGAAGTCACGTATTCGTTAGTTGCCCGCTCCGTCCCGTTCTTCCGCTGGTTCCCGCGTTCACCACTCGTCGCACATCAAAGAGTTCTAACTCTTTGATCACCGTCTTCGTGTGTTCCACAACCCGATGTCTCCTCGTCTCCGTTGCTCGTCCGATAAGATCGGCAGTCACTGACCCCTTATCACAACTGTATTTTTCTTCTTTATCATTCGGTCAATACCCCACACTTTGTCCTCGCTCAAGACTGAAGGCTCGATTGTTAATCTGACTCACGCTCCATAATTTTCCATCTTCACATATTGCAATTAATTTTACTATTCTAGTTTATCAGGGAATCACTAAACTCACAGTCCCGTGACAGTGCCGTAAATATGGGCGTGCTCCGTGCTACTGGCACATCACACACCGAGTGCCGTTAGGTCTATGCAACATGCCTCTTGCACGATATGCCCAGTAAAGAATAAGGATCGTAAAAGGATCATTTATTTATTTGGAGGCCCTTTGCGTTTTTTTAACCTACTTAAATGGAGTATCTTTAATCATGGTTACAAAATCGCCTCATCTTATGTTTACACACCTTCTTCTGAGAGACTGTCAATGCAGGCAGATGGATGAAACATCTTTTAACAGATTTGCGATTAACGCAGCAAAAGTTAAATGAAATTAACATTTAAACTGGGTGGACTGGGCATCTTTTAAAAGATTTGACACAAAAACGGGATAGTTTAGGCATAGTTTAAAAGAGATGACATATAATTATGGCATTTTGTCTTTTGTGTTAAGCTGTATCAGGATGGACTAAACATCCTCTAATGACTTTACATGCAAGCAGGACAAACAAAATATCGATAAAACAATACTAGAAGCAGGATAAACAAAAGATAAGTTTAAGAAACGTGCATGCAGGATAAATAAACTATCGGTAAAACAATACGTGCAAACACATTGGACCAAACATTTATTAAATGGTAGGAGAGGAATCGCTTAATCTCTGTTGTACATCTTCCATCTGATGTTATAAATGCCCCTAGGTATTTAAAACTATCCACTTGGTTAAGCATGTTTCCTTCTATTTCTATGACACCAAAATGAGACATAGAAATAGAAGGGAAAATTCTTAACCAAGTGGATAATTTTAAATACCTAGGGGTATTTATACATCAGACGGAAGATGTACAACAGAGATAAAGAGCAGAATAGGGCAGGCAAAAGCCGCATTTCAGAAAATGAAGAGTTTCTTATTCAATAAGACACTATCAATGAATGTAAGAAAGAGAGTGCTGAAGTGCTATATAGAACCTGTGTTGCTGTATGAAAATGAATCTGGAATGTAAATGAACAAATTAGGAAGAACTTAGAAGCAACAGAGATGTGGTTTTTGAGACGAATGTTGCGGATTCCTTGGACTGCCAAAGTAACTAACAACGATTGCCCGAAAGAGGCTGATGAAACTAGAACACCATATACAACAATAAGAAAGAGACAAACAGCTTTTTTTTGGTAATTTGATGAGAAGAGAGACATTGGAAAATAAGGTTACAACTGGAAAGATCGAGGCGAAATGAGGCAGAGGCAGACAAAGAGAAATGATGCTAGATGGATTGAGACGGTGACATGGAGCAATATCATCAGCAGAGTTGATCCGGAACACCAAAGACATGTGGAGAGCCATGAACGCCTACGCCAGCTGGCAGGGTACGTGATGATGATGACGAAACTAAATATCCCTGTCACACGCCTAAGCCTTATTGGGCATATGGTGCTAGACGCATATTTGTATGGAGCAACTCAGTACTCGACGTGTTTGATGTGGTTGATGTGGTTGATGTGGTTGATGTGGTTGACGTGGTTGATGTGGTTGATGTGGTTGATGTGGTTGATATGATTGACATGATTGATGTGGTTGACGTGGTTGATGTGGTTGATGTGGTTGATGTGATTGATGTGATTGACATGATTGATGTGATTGACATGATTGATGTGGTTGACGTGGTTGATGTGGTTGATGTGGTTGATGTGGTAAACGTGGTTGATGTGGCTTTTGTGGTTGATGTGGTTGATGTGGTTTTTGTGGTTGATGTGGTTGATGTGGTTGATGTGATTGAAATGATTGATGTGGTTGACGTGGTTGATGTGGTTTTTGTGGTTGATGTGGTTGATGTGGTTGATGTGGTTGATGTGGTTGACGTGGTTGATGTGATTGATGTGGTTGATGTGGTTGACGTGGTTGATGTGGTTGATATGATTGACATGATTGATGTGGTTGACGTGGTTGATGTGTTTGACGTGGTTGATGTGGTTGATGTGATTGATGTGGTTGATGTGATTGACATGATTGATGTGCTTGACGTGATTGATGTGGTTGATGTGGTTGATGTGGTTGACGTGGTTGACGTGGTTGATGTGCTTGGTGTAGTTGACGTGGTTGATGTGATTGATGTGGTTGATGTGATTGACATGATTGATGTGGTTAACGTGGCTGATGTGGTTGATATGGTTGATGTGATTGACAATGAGTGATGTGGTTGATGTGGTTGACGTGATTGATGTGGTTGATGTGGTTGATGTGATTGACATGGTTGATGTGGTTGATGTGGTTGATGTGGTTGACGTGGTTGACGTGGTTGATGTGGTTGATGTGGTTGATGTGGTTGATGTGGTTGATGTGGTTGATGTGGCTGATGTGCTGACATGATTGATGTGCTTGGTGTAGTTGACGTGATTGATGTGGTTGATGTGGTTGATGTAGTTGATGTGATTGACATGATTGATGTGGTTGATATGGTTGACGTGGTTGATGTGGTTGATGTGGTTGATGTGGTTGATGTGATTGGTGTGATTGATGTGATAGACGTGATTGATGTGATTGATGTGGTTTATGTGGTTGATGTGGTTGACGTGGTTGATGTGGTTGACGTGGTTGATGTGGTTGATGTGATTGATGTGGTTGATGTGGTTGATGTGGTTGATGTGGTTGATGTGGTTGACGTGGTTGACGTGGTTGATGTGGTTGATGTGGTTGATGTGGTTGATGTGGTTGATGTGGTTGATGTGATTGACATGATTGATTTGCTTGGTGTAGTTGACGTGATTGATGTGGTTGATGTGGTTGATGTGGTTGATGTGATTGACATGATTGATGTGGTTGATATGGTTGACGTGGTTGATGTGGTTGATGTGGTTGATGTGGTTGGTGTGATTGATGTGATAGACGTGGTTGATGTGATTGATGTGGTTTATGTGGTTGATGTGGTTGACGTGGTTGATGTGGTTGACGTGGTTGATGTGGTTGATGTGATTGATGTGGTTGATGTGATTGACGTGGTTGGTGTGGTTGATGTTGTTGATGTGATTGATGTGGTTGATGTGGTTGATGTGGTCTATGTGGTTGATGTGGTTGACGTGGTTGACGTGGTTGATGTGGTTGACGTGGTTGATGTGATTGATGTGGTTGACGTGGTTGATGTGATTGACATGATTGATGTGGTTGACGTGATTGATGTGGTTGATGTGGTTGATGTGGTTGACGTGGTTGACGTGGTTGATGTGCTTGGTGTAGTTGACGTGGTTGATGTGATTGATGTGGTTGATGTGATTGACATGATTGATGTGGTTAACGTGGCTGATGTGGTTGATATGGTTGATGTGATTGACAATGAGTGATGTGGTTGATGTGGTTGACGTGATTGATGTGGTTGATGTGGTTGATGTGGTTGATGTGATTGACATGGTTGATGTGGTTGATGTGGTTGATGTGGTTGACGTGATTGACGTGGTTGATGTGGTTGATGTGGTTGATGTGGTTGATGTGGTTGATGTGGCTGATGTGATTGACATGATTGATGTGCTTGGTGTAGTTGACGTGATTGATGTGGTTGATGTGGTTGATGTGGTTGATGTGATTGACATGATTGATGTGGTTGATATGGTTGACGTGGTTGATGTGGTTGATGTGGTTGATGTGGTTGGTGTGATTGATGTGATAGACGTGGTTGATGTGATTGATGTGGTTTATGTGGTTGATGTGGTTGACGTGGTTGATGTGGTTGACGTGGTTGATGTGGTTGATGTGATTGATGTGGTTGATGTGATTGACGTGGTTGGTGTGGTTGATGTTGTTGATGTGATTGATGTGGTTGATGTGGTTGATGTGGTCTATGTGGTTGATGTGGTTGACGTGGTTGACGTGGTTGATGTGGTTGACGTGGTTGATGTGATTGATGTGGTTGACGTGGTTGATGTGATTGACATGATTGATGTGGTTGACGTGATTGATGTGGTTGATGTGGTTGATGTGGTTGACGTGGTTGACGTGGTTGATGTGCTTGGTGTAGTTGACGTGGTTGATGTGATTGATGTGGTTGATGTGATTGACATGATTGATGTGGTTAACGTGGCTGATGTGGTTGATATGGTTGATGTGATTGACAATGAGTGATGTGGTTGATGTGGTTGACGTGATTGATGTGGTTGATGTGGTTGATGTGGTTGATGTGATTGACATGGTTGATGTGGTTGATGTGGTTGATGTGGTTGACGTGATTGACGTGGTTGATGTGGTTGATGTGGTTGATGTGGTTGATGTGGTTGATGTGGCTGATGTGATTGACATGATTGATGTGCTTGGTGTAGTTGACGTGATTGATGTGGTTGATGTGGTTGATGTGGTTGATGTGATTGACATGATTGATGTGGTTGATATGGTTGACGTGGTTGATGTGGTTGATGTGGTTGATGTGGTTGATGTGATTGGTGTGATTGATGTGATAGACGTGGTTGATGTGATTGATGTGGTTTATGTGGTTGATGTGGTTGACGTGGTTGATGTGGTTGACGTGGTTGATGTGGTTGACGTGATTGATGTGGTTGATGTGGTTGACGTGGTTGGTGTGGTTGATGTGGTTGATGTGATTGATGTGGTTGATGTGGTTGATGTGGTTGATGTGGTTGATGTGGTTGACGTGTTTGACGTGATTGATGTGGTTGACGTGGTTGATGTGGTTGATGTGATTGATGTGGTAAACGTGGTTGATGTGGTTGATGCGGTTGACGTGATTGATGTGGTTGGTGTGGTTGATGTGGTTGACGTGGTTGATGTGGTTGATGTGATTGACATGATTGATATGGTTGACGTGGTTGATGTGGTTGACGTGGTTGATGTGGTTGATGTGATTGACATGATTGATGTGGTTGACGTGGTTGATGTGGTTTGACGTGGTTGATGTGCTTGGTGTAGTTGACGTGGTTGATGTGATTGATGTGGTTGATGTGATTGACATGATTGATGTGGTTAACGTGGCTGATGTGGTTGATATGGTTGATGTGATTGACAATGAGTGATGTGGTTGATGTGGTTGACGTGATTGATGTGGTTGATGTGGTTGATGTGGTTGATGTGATTGACATGGTTGATGTGGTTGATGTGGTTGATGTGGTTGACGTGATTGACGTGGTTGATGTGGTTGATGTGGTTGATGTGGTTGATGTGGTTGATGTGGTTGATGTGGCTGATGTGATTGACATGATTGATGTGCTTGGTGTAGTTGACGTGATTGATGTGGTTGATGTGGTTGATGTGGTTGATTTGATTGACATGATTGATGTGGTTGATATGGTTGACGTGGTTGATGTGGTTGATGTGGTTGATGTGGTTGATGTGATTGGTGTGATTGATGTGATAGACGTGGTTGATGTGATTGATGTGGTTTATGTGGTTGATGTGGTTGACGTGGTTGATGTGGTTGACGTGGTTGATGTGGTTGATGTGATTGATGTGGTTGATGTGGTTGACGTGGTTGGTGTGGTTGATGTGGTTGATGTGATTGATGTGGTTGATGTGGTTGATGTGGTTGATGTGGTTGATGTGTTTGACGTGTTTGACGTGGTTGATGTGGTTGACGTGGTTGATGTGGTTGATGTGATTGATGTGGTAAACGTGGTTGATGTGGTTGATGCGGTTGACGTGATTGATGTGGTTGGTGTGGTTGATGTGGTTGACGTGGTTGATGTGGTTGATGTGATTGACATGATTGATATGGTTGACGTGGTTGATGTGGTTGACGTGGTTGATGTGGTTGATGTGATTGACATGATTGATGTGGTTGACGTGGTTGATGTGGTTTGACGTGGTTGATGTGGTTGATGTGATTGATGTGGTTGATGTGATTGACATGATTGATGTGGTTTACGTGATTGATGTGGTTGATGTGGTTGACGTGGTTGATGTACTTGGTGTAGTTGACGTGGTTGATGTGGTTGATGTGGTTGATGTGATTGACATGATTGATGTGGTTGATGTGGTTGACGTGGTTGATGTGATTGATGTGGTTGACGTGGTTGACGTGGTTGATGTGGTTTATGTGATTGATGTGGTTGACGTGGTTGATGTGGTTGACGTGGTTGATGTGGTTGATGTGATTGATGTGGTTAATGTGGTTGACGTGGTTGACGTGGTTGATGTGATTGATGTGATTGATGTGGTTGATGTGGTTGATGTGGTTGACGTGGTTGATGTGGTTGATGTGGTTGATGTGGTTGATGTGGTTGATGTGATTGATGTGGTTGATGTGGTTGATGTGGTTGATGTGGTTGATGTGATTGATGTGGTTGATGTGGTTGATGTGGTTGATGTGGTTGATGTGGTTGATGTGGTTGACGTGATTGATGTGGTTGATGTGGTTGACGTGGTTGATGTGGATGATGTGATTGATGTGGTTGACATGATTGATGTTGTTGATGTGGTTGATGTGGTTGACGTGGTTGATGTGGTTGATGTGGTTGATGCACTGGGAGCCCAGGCCCAGATTAACAAACATCCCCCCCCCCCCCCAGTGCAGTTCGAACCCTAGACTTCCAATATGGCCGGCTTGAAAAGTGGTAATTTCCGGTTTTCATCATGTCAGCTATGTTTCGATACCTAGCTTTCTAGAAAAAGGACACTCAATGGAGGACTAGGTATAAAACTGCTGATTGCCAGGCGACATAAAAACATTTTGGACTCCTAGAACAACATTATCAGTGTTATAGTCTGTTTACTTTTGCCTGCCCCAATGTAAAATTCCATATCGCAGTAACCAACTGAGGGAAAATGATGAGATTCAGAATATAACCTTATCATTATTCCACCCACAAAAACAAATTTTGTTCTGGAGATTGTATAGCAGATTTCGATATTTGTTTGTATGCGGTATATAATTTACGGGTCAGAGATGAAATCCATAATTTCTAATGTATTACACCTTCACCCAGACACATCCGCGCCTTTTTCAAAATTTTCTCGTGGTTCACGTTATGGC
This sequence comes from Cepaea hortensis, assembly GCA_963921405.1. NCBI lineage: Eukaryota > Metazoa > Mollusca > Gastropoda > Stylommatophora > Helicidae > Cepaea > Cepaea hortensis. The sequence goes on along the minus strand of OY992890.1, from coordinate 65,827,318 downwards.
ACTAACTGCGCGTAGTTAAATGGGATTGTTCAGAAGTGTTCTCACTGTGGGTTCTTTCATGAAACGTGATTATATAAATAAATATATAACGAAATCTTACCATTATTATAATATTAATAGCTAATATTTGAATTTGCGAATATCGTTCAATGGGATTGAATGTGAAATTTTGTACACTTCAAAGTATCGCTATGAAGTTGTACACATATTTTTGTCAAGAAGCTGATCTCAGGGAACTGTTTCATACTGTTACAAATCCCGAAAAAAGTACAGTGCATGCATTGAGTTTGAGTAAACGGTCATATCGTCGATGGGTGCAAGAATCTGAAATGAAACCAACACGCGATAAGCAAACGGTAGGTAGAAAGGCAATTGTAGACAGCTTTGACAAGGATGTCATAAGGCGGGCTATTATAAAAATGCTGGATGCCAAAGAAACAGTGACTGTAAGAAAACTTAGGGTTTGGTTGAGAAAGAACAATAACATAGAGCTATCCAAAACAACTTTGTGGACAATTATAAGGACATTAGGCTTCACTTTTAGAAAGTACAAGGGAGGTAGAAATATCCTTTGCCAGCAAACGCATTTAGGAGCCATGAGAAGCAAATACCTATTTGAAATAAGGGAAATGCGCAAAGAAAATTATGACAAAGTGTATTTGGATGAAACCTGGATCAATGCGCACCACACAAGTGAAACGGAATGGCAATCAGTGGATGGAAAGATAAAGCTATATGTGCCCAGTAGTAAAGGACAGCGTTTGGTCATAGCCTATGCTGGTAGTACTCATAATGGTTTACTACAGAATGCTGGACTCGTGTTCGTATCAAAGCATACAGACAATAGGGATTATCATAATGAGATGAAATGAAGACATAGCTCCGAAGGAAAAGTATAAAAAGTATTTCCAGAAACATATTTCAAACTACAGTTGTTGTCCCTTGTAAAACAGGCGCAATAAAGCAAGACATATTAAATCGACAAGTTGATAGAAGAGCATGGCCACAGGTGCTTGAAACTTCCACCGTACCATTATCATTCAAACCTTATAGAACTTGTGTGGAAACATGGCGGTTAGGCGTTGAACCGTTGAGGCCTGTGGCGTGTTTATGCTTGCAGCTACGGTTTGCAATCGCATTTTCCTCATGTTGGACTGGTAGTGCATGGTTCCATCGCCCTGCTACTGAGTGAGTGCGTGGGCGACACTGTGAGATGTGAAATTCGCGGGGAACGGAGCATAATGGGGATGACCCGTTGCTGTGAAGTTGGAACCTCGACTAACTAACTAACTAACTAACTAACTAACTAATAACTAACTAACTAACTAACTAACTTGTGTGGGGTAAAATTAAAGGACAGGTGGCAGCTGACAATACTACATTCAAATTGTCTGACGTCAAGATACTAACCCAGTCCGCGCTATTAAATATTGATTAAAGTTACTGGAAAAAATGTGAAGACCGTGTGTTGAAAGATGAAGAGGACTATTGGAGAAAGGATGTGTTGAATTTTATGCAACCGAGAGCAGTCATCAACCTACTGGAATCGTCCGACACAGATTAAGGTCTGGGCAGATCGCAGACCTTAATCCACGTGCACACTTACTGGTATATTTTGCTCCAAATATTCAACGAATTGCAGGACCTAAACATTACAGCATCAGCACAATGTCAATGGCAACAGTTTGTATTCCATAGTGATGAATTTTCAATTCCGCAAGCCCTCAGCCGTGACAAACAACTGGTATTGAAAAAAAAAAAAAAACTAAACGCATTGAATACCAACATAAGTGTAATATTGCGGTGGAAGCTGACATATTGTGGCTTAACAAGAAATGTCAAATTAGGGGACAACACACGTACATAAGAATCAATCTATAAACTTCAATGAAAAGAGGACCAACATCTTGGTCGTTAAGAAGAAAGCCCACTACAGAGACACTGACAACTATTGTCATAGTGCAAAACAGGTAATCGTGTTCCGTCTCTGAACGGTAAACAGCAGAGTAGACAATCTTTCCCTAAGACTCAAAGCGGGTCTGTCACCCATGTGTACGTGTGAACAAACTACACAGACATCTGAACAGATCCTTAAAAATTGACACATGATGACTAAATTGCGGTATCATTTCTGGTCACTCCATACACACATTAACGCACAGCTATTTTAAAGCTTTCACGAACTCAATATAAAAGGCTAAATGCATCCTGGTAACATGACTCCTTGTGTACACATTATTAACCAGCAGCTGAAGAAAGAAGAAGGAAATGAAAAAGGTAAGAAATATATTCCGGGCCGCGTCCTTCATTTCACGAGTGCATTCTTTTCCGGTGACTCCCGAGGGTCTTCGCTGGAGCTACGGAGTTCGTGCTTTGTGAGACGCTTTCTGCGCTGCGGAAAGAGACTGAGCCATATGGGATAACATCCATATGCAATGCAGTCAACCCTGTCGACTTTTAAGCGACTATTTTTTTTTTATTGCACCCACTCCCATACGAATCTGGCTACGCCTTGTACTTGTGTCGTTACCCGAAATGACGTGCTTTACTGTAAGACTAGTTTGTTAGCGTTAATTCACTACATTTTCGCCAAAACATTAAAGAAATGTCACCGCTTTCGATGAATTAAGTTGCCTTTGGACCTATCAAAGACATATTCCTTGGGTGGGGTTAATATAAGACGGCAGGAAAACTTTCGTAATGATGCAACAGACAGTTTTCATAAAAATTGATCGTGAATAAAGGCATTCATTTCTGAACAGACTATAACATACTGTCTATTGTTTAAGAAGTCCAATTCCACCAGGCCCCACTTCATCGGGGTTTCAATTCATCAGGGTCCCACTTCATCCGGGTCCCCATAAAGCCCACTTGGCATTGGGCAGGCTGGCACACTGGTCAGTCCGCCACTGAGGAGAAATTAAAAGCAGGTCCCGCGTGCTTGTTGCATAAAGTAAACACCAATCTTTCCATTCCATTCTGCAATTACCCCTATCCCGTTCAACCCCAAAAATGGAAGTTATATTAGAGTCCATCGCAAGCCTCAGATTAATAATCCCGTGACAGAGTCAGTCACAATTCGGATATTAACTTGAATGTGATTGTTGTCCAAGGAGGGTAAATCTCCCGACAATTATAAATCTTAATAAGAATGCTGTAAATTCCACTGTTCTGACAATATTTCAATCCTGAGAAATTCTACAAATATATGGTAATGGCGCCGGCTCCGTGTCGAAGGAGTTACAGACGCACTTCGTGATCCCACATACCCGCCTTCGAAACACAGCTGCGCGCTATTTGGCAGCAGACTACATTTCGTTGGTTGTTTACGAAATGGTATGGGTGCCGGTCGTTTAGAAAGCAATTACAAACTACTGAACGTAAACTTGCCAAGAGATCACGATAGCAAAAATTGCTGGTGTTGACTGCAACGTCATGTAAAGGATATGCAACTAACTAACAGTCATAGCGCCAGAAATGCAATAGTATCTACCGCTGGCGCCATCTGCTTATGGAGACTGATCACTTATGGATCAGACCGTTGGGATGTCAGTTCTTTGTAATGATTACAGCAGGATCTCTACTACACGTGGTTCTGAATTTCAAGAACGCGCATCTATGTGTTGCATTGATTATTATATTTACCATGCGATGGCATGTTATTGATTGGCTCGGCGATCAGCTCTATTGACCACATTTGACGCCTGAACGATCTGCATCGAAACACATTTCTAGGGAGTCCTGTAGCTCAATGGCTTGCACACTTGCCCGCGGCCTCGTTGTTACGTGTTCCAACCTCCCTTAAGCCGAGGATTTTTTAAACATTTGACCTGCGTTGCCAGGTTAAGCCAGTCTAAAATGGGTGCCTGGAAATGTTCTATGAAATAAAGACGACCGGCGGCTAATGAATACATGACCTATCGAATGTAGATTGGTCTATAGACATGTTCGGTCTAACTCCCTTATACTCACTTATATGTGCTTTAAAATTGCATTGTTTGCCTTGTTAGGCCGTGTTTACACGTGGAATAAACGGATTTGAAACTCATGTTGCCTAAAGCTCTCTTTTTCCTTCGTTGTCTACTATCTAATTAGCCTTCTAATATCCAGTTCTTTTCAATTCTTTATAGCCCACAATCATTACATACCATCACCGTGATCTGTGACCAACACAATCAGAACATATCAAGGAAAGACGCATTGAGAAAACATCATTACCGTTATTTGTGACCAACACAATTAGAACATATCAAGGAAAGACGCATTGAGAAACCATCATTACCATAATTTGTGACCAACACAATCAGAACATATCAGGGAAAGAAGCAGTGAGAAAACATCATTACCGTGATTTGTGACCAACACAATCAGAACATATCAAGGAAAGACGCATTGAGAAACCATCATTACCGTGATTTGTGACCAACACAATCAGAACATATCAAGGAAAGACGCATTGAGAAACCATGATTACCGTGATTTGTGACCAACACAATCAGAACATATCAAGGAAAGACGCATTGAGAAAACATCATTACCGTGATTTGTGACCAACACAATCAGAACATATCAAGGAAAGACGCATTGAGAAACCATCATTACCGTGATTTGTGACCAACACAATCAGAACATATCAAGGAAAGACGCATTGAGAAACCATCATTACCGTCATTTGTAACCAACACTATTAAAACATAACAAGGAAAGAAACATTGAGAAAACATTACCCTGATGTGTGATTAACACAAACAGTATGTAAAAGGGAGAGAAACAATGAGAAAACACCTCAACGGCTATTTGTGATCACTCCCATCAGCGTAGACCACACTGGACTGGTGTTTGCATGTAGGCTAACACTCCCTTTTAACCAGTGTCCCTCGCCATCAGGCGAACCCACTCCAACTTCTGAGGTGCTTGTAATTTACGTCCCCGAGTCAAGGACGAGAAGTCAACATTTTAGTTAAAATGACCAGTGTAAGGGTTGCACCGCTAACTCGCTATCAGCAGCATATAGAAGATGTATTAAGGAAGTTATATGTAGAGTAGCCCGAGCAAAGACAGAATGTCACAAGATAAAGAATATTTTCTGCAAATTATATGTGTCATCGAGATGAGGAAAAGAGTTCTTAAGAGCTATGTTCCTGGTGTTTGGATGCGAATTATGAACAATTAGCAGACAAGTGAGGTGCTATGTGGAAGCTGCGGAGATGTGATTTTATAGCGGATATTTGTAAAGCCTCACTTCACTTTGTATGTAGAACAAATTTGCAAAACTGATGTGTATGATTCTTTTTCAGCGTTCTGAGCCATTGAGGTTCTTTGCTGCAGATACAATCCGTCTCCATTCGTCTCTCTGGTTGACCCTCTCTTGCCAGTCGTTGATGTCAAGTGCTTGTAGGTCTGTATATATATTATCTCTCCACCGTCTTCTTGGTCTACCTCGGGGTCTACGGTCATTTATTTCCTGAGTGTAAGCGAGTTTTGTTTCCCTATTATCTTCCATTCTTTCTATATGCCCCAGCCATTGTAGTCTATTAGCCTTCATGATACCAGTGATTAGCGGGGACTTAAACTGATCATAAATGTCTTTGTTGCTTCTTCTTTTTCACTCTCCACTTTGTGTGTCCCTAATGGGTCCAAAGATGCGTCTTAAAACCTTGTTCTCAAAGGTTTGTACCAAGACTTCGTCTCCTTTCGTTGTACTCCAGGTTTCAGAGCTATACAGCACAACTGGTCTGATTAGTGTTTTGTATATTGTGATGTTGGTGTTACGAGATAACGCATTTGATTCTAGTAGATGTTGTAGTGCATAGTATATCTTATTTCCAGAATTGATTCTAGTTTGTATTTCTTCCCTTATGATGTTGGAACAGATGCAGATTGTACCCAGGTATTTGTATGTTTCCGTTCTTTTAATGGTCATATTATCTATTTGTATGTGGCCAGAGTTTTTAGCCATTCCTTCTCTTCAAATTACCATATATTCTGTCTTATCTTGGTTGATAACCAGACCCATCTGTTGGGCTTTTTCCTTTAAGTGAGTCAAAATTTCCTATGTCTTTTGTTCATTTTCCCCTATAATATCTATATCATCTGCATAACCAAGCAGTCTGGATGTTCCTCCAATAGCACATTCCTCCTTTACCTTCCTTACAACTTTCTCTAGAGCCAGATTGAAAAGGAGCGGCGATAGTGCATCACCCTGTTTCAAGCCAGATGTTATTTGGAAAGGGTCTGATTTCCTGCCTTTATATGTTACTATATTATAAGTATCTTCCATGCATAGTCTGGTCATGTTGATTAACTTCCTTGATATTCCAAATTCCTGCTTAGCATTCCATAGACTATTCCTATGGACACTATCATAAGCCTTTTTAAAATCCACAAAAATGTTATGGAGATCTCTTTTATATTCCCAATTTTTCTCGGCTATTTGTCGTAAGATAAATATCTGATCTATTGTTGATCCGTTTTGTCTAAAACCCGCCTGGTAGTCACCTAATATGTATTCTGAATATGGTTTTAGTCTATTTAGTAGTACTGCGGATAGTATCTTATAGCTTATGGGCAGTAGTGATATTCCTCTATAATTTTCACACTGGAACTTGCCATCTTTCTTAAAGATAGGTATCAATAATGACTCTTTCCAGTCATGGGGTAATTCTTCAGTCTTCCAGATTTTTATTATTAGTTCGTATAGCTTTAGATGTAATGCATGGCCACCCGCCTTTATAAATTCAGCAGCAATTCCATCAGCCCCAGTTGCCTTATTGTTTTTAAGTCGTGTGATTACATATAGGATTTCTTCAAATGCAGGTTCTTCAATTTGTGGTTCACACGTTAGAACCTCTTCCTGTGGGAAAGATGTGTATGATGCCATTTAAAAATATGCTCCACAGTCCATCGTGAAGCAATATGCAGCGAATGGCTGTCATCTGCTGGAGTAATTCTTTCCACTGGAAACAGAATGATCAACGGAAGAAAGAATTTTTCCAATTTGTTCTACATACAAAGTGCAGTGAGACTTTACAAACACCCTGTATACCAATGTTAAGAGCACCATGGACATATAGAAGGAGCAATGAAGATGTCTTGAAATAAGTAAAATAAGTTAAAATAGGTTAAAAGAAGTTAAATTGTTTTAAAAAAAACAATTGGCTGCTGACGTAAAAGGAAGCCAGCCCATATTCTTTTGTTATCTCATGAGAAGAGAGAATCTGGAGTGTGTCGTCACAACTAAAATGGCTGGATGGGGAAAAGAGGCAAGTGGACACTCAAAGAGAATATGCTGGACAGTTTGACATCATTACATGGAAGAACGTCGGCATCAGAGACTGAAGGCTGTCAATCAATCAATCATGTGCCATGCCGGAAAGCGTGGGCGGTCATGACTCGCAATTTCACTCAATCACCAGAGTCGTGGATCAGCTCAGTGTTCCTGTCTCGACAATGCATGTGGCAAAGCCATCTAGGTATTTACTTCTCGGTCTTCCCCTGGTTCTTGGTTTACTTCTCGGTCGTCCCCTTCCCCTGGACAGATATTATTACCACGGATAAACGGTATAGACTACAACAGGGGTCACCAAACATTTTTACATGGCGGGCTGGATAACTGACAAAATAACGAACGCGGGCCGCCACTCATTCTATACATTACTTGCGCCGTCCTCCGTGGCGAAGGTCTTACGGACGCTGTATACCCGCGTTCGAAACACAGCTGCGCGTGATTTGGCAGAAGACTGCGTTGAGCTGGGTTTTCACGCTATGGTTTCGGTGACGGTCGTTCAGAAAGCAATGGCAAACTACTAAACGTAAACTTAACTTGCCAAGACATTAACAGCAGCAAAGATGGCTGG
>OY992890.1:65746962-65814462 GCA_963921405.1 Cepaea hortensis | reverse complement strand
TGGCAGAAAACAAGAAAGCGTCATCAGAAAGCGTAATCAGAAAGCATAATCTTGCCAAGAAATCAACAGACAGCTGAAAGATGCTGCTGTTGACAGCGATGCCCTGTGAAAGGATATGCGAATTTAAAAAAAAAAAAAAAAAATACGCCAGCAATAAGCGTTTGTGTACTTGCAATCAATATTCGATTATCGTAAACTGCTACCAAAAGGAAACAAGATCCAATAATTGCGTGGAAAACACATTTCTATGCACATTGATCGGCACACATTGACAACAGGGGAAATAAGTTAAACACATTCCCAGACATATTGATTGAAACACACGGACAACAAGGGAAATAAATGAAATTTAAGAGACACAAGACACAGATCGTCTTCTTCTTCTTCCTCTTATTCAGGTGCTATGTCTGGAGCAGACATTGGCGATTAAGACTTTCCAATCCTCAATGCCATCTGAACTAATCTTAATGATGTTGGTATTGCTTATGTTATATTTGTTAACCAGCTGTTTAAACTACACACATACACCTGTTTCTGCGTTCCTCTGTTAGCTTGTTTGGTATATAACGAACTAGTAAAGAACATGACTTATTGGCCTTTTGACCAGGATTAAAGTTCTGTAAAATGTGGAGGCCGGTCTTCGCGGAGACGGCTTACGCGATGACTTCCGGTCCCCACCATGGAGGTAGGCACTTAAACGGTTGAGATGGTTAACGACTTTATGGTGTTTATGCTTGTGGCTACCGTTTGCATTCGCATTTTCCTGATGTTGGACTGGAAGTGCATGGTTCCATCGCCCTGCTACTGAACTGAGTGCTTGGCGCGACAATGTGAGCTATGAATGTCGTGGGAAATGCTTCTTCATCTGTTCACGGTTGTTTATAGCGTGAACTGCATGTTCGTAATAATGGTGACCGGCTTTGTCGCAGAACTGACTGGTTTGCCTTATGCAGTAATGTGTGATTGCTGGTCTTCTATTGATTGCCGCTTCCATTGACAATGAACTGTATTTTTCGTGAAGGACTTTTGTGTTTGCATTCTGACGGTGGCATTATGCACAGTGTACCTGTGCGGGCTGTTTGTTTGTCGAGACGCTCCTGTCTGTTCCACTGTTCACATGGGGCAGTGAGGTACATTTTGTGTGATATTCACTGGAACATGAACGGGGCATAATGGGGACGACCCGTTGCCGTGAAGTTGGAACAGCGGCTAATGACTAATGACTAAGGGCTTACGGACGCGGTTCGTAATCCCGTATACCCGCGTTCGAAACACAGCTGCGCGCAATTTGACAGCAGATCGCGTTGCGTTTGTTTGCTTTGGTATCGGTGCTGGTCGTTCAGAAAGCAATGGCAACCTACTGAACGCCAACTTGCCAAGAGATCACAGCGGCAGAAATGCCGGTGTTGACAGCGATGATCTGTAAAAACAAAAACAAAAAAGGATATGCGAAACAAAAATATGTGGAGATATGGCCATTGGCATCGAGAACACAGCGGAAAATCTCGATGGACAACAAAGGGCGCAATCTTATTTGAGATTAAGAGGCCAAACAATAAACATAAAAATAATACGTGATTTCATTGTGTCCTAGTAATACACAACAATATCAAACGCTGAAGAATATGATAAATAAAACGTGCATGCATCTAGTTCCATTCATAGAAATCAACTGAAAGAATTATAAATAAAAGAACATATCTTAAAATTTGAAATCATTGGCACGCCCGGATTGGAGTCTCATCTCATCTCGTCTTGTTCCTCTTGTATCTTGCGGCATCGAGGTGTCATTTCTAAAATCTGTCATAGCTTTGTTGAATGACCCAGTGCACTTTGGTGTATGCTTGGTGCGTATATATACTTTAGACTTAGAATGTTTAAGATAAAGCTGATTGAATGAGATCTACATTCCATGGTTATTGGTGATATGCCTTGCGAGTTATGATGCCCTTATTGGGTGCTTAGTGGGCAGTACACTTGCTCGTTCAGCGAGGTATTGTCATCATGTGTAGATTTCATACCGGCGTGACTTCTAATTCTTCTCTTTGTTCTTTGGTCAAGGTTCACTTTCTTTGCACGTGGATATATCCATTAATGGTCAGTCTCCTTTTATGGATCAAGTATGAAGTTCTCAGTACAGCGCACAAGCGCAGTGACACCGTTGCAGATCCTAATGTATGTAAACCAGAATCACAGATCTTATACATATTATTTTTATAAACAGATTTTCTGATTTTGAAATCAAGCCAGAGCTGCGGCATATCTGCAGCTCTCCTCCATGCCCTACCGCGAAGAATTGTTAAAAGTGCTCAACGTGCACACTTGTCTTCATAGAAATTCGTCATTATCCGAGAAAGTTAGGCTTCCGATATGTTACCAAGGGATAAGGTAGAGGACGAGTATACTCTCCTTTTTTAGGTGCAGAAACCCACTACAGTCCGCACCGTTAAACCGAACAGGTCTACCCAAGTCGGAGGAAGACGTCATATACGCTGCGCCACACCCCAAATTCTCTCACCCACTTCGTGCCCGTGTCTTCAATGAGTGGTACTCGATGCCAGGGAATGTCATGTGATTATTATGTCGTTTAAAAATACTGTTTAACGTAAACATGTTTACCCCGCTAGCTGCAAGGCGTGTAATGAAGACATTTCTAGATGTTTATTTCAAGAACAAATATATACCTAGCTAGGGCTTCCAGGATTACTAGTTGTTTGTTTCAAGTACAAATATATACCTAGTACAAATATATACCTAGTACAAATATATACCTAGTACAAATATATACCTAGTACAAATATATACCTAGTACAAATATATTTTTTAAAGTTGCATATCCTTCACATGACGTTGCAATCAACACCAGCATTTTACTGCCGTTGTTGATGTCTTGGCAAGTTTTTACCATTGCTTTCTCAACGACGGGTCCCATACCAACACGTTAAAACCAGCGCGACACGGTCTGCTGCCAAATCAGTCGCTGTGTTTCGAACACGGGTAAGCAGCATTGGGAGTCGCATTCGCAACGCCATCGTCACTGAGAATGACCGTACAAATATATACTTAGTACAAATATATACCTAGCTAGGGCTTGTAGGATAAACAAGAGACAGTGGCGCTAGCTCTTGACCTGGAGATGCGTATAACAGGGTCACGTATGATCAGTTTATATACACTCTGTTGGACATGGAGGTCTGCACTTGCCTTGTCAGATGGATTGCTGCAGTCATTTATGAGCCTAGGGTTGCACTGCGCGTGGGTTCCTGGAATTCTGACCCTTGTACTATTAATTCTGGGTTGCCACAGGGATCGACCATGTCCTCAGTGCCCTTTAATGTCTACACCAGCAACGTCGCAGCTGTTGAGACACCAGGAGTGGGTAGAATCTTGACATTTGCAGATGATGTGCTGGTGTACAGATAGTGCAGGGACATGGACAGCTTGGCTGCAGACTTACAAATGGCAGTAAACAGGGTGACAGAGTGGTGCAGAGACGCAGGGGCCTTATAAACCCAGACAAGGCATAGGCTGTGTGGTATCCCCTGGATAACCCGATCGTGAAGGCAGATGTCATATATCTTATAATTAATGGATGTCCTCTTAGTAGAGAGAGTACGTAAATTAAAGTACTTAATTATCACCTTTGATAGGTGTATGTCTTTCAAGGATCACCTAGAGGCTTTGGTGGTAAAAGCTGGTAGGGGACTTAATGCATTGAGGGCGATAGCAGCAACCAGGGTAGAGCAGAGACATGCTTTACAGGTTCTTTCAGTAGTTAATACTTTATGTCGTTGAGTATGGTTTTGGGACTCCTGACAGTATCAAAGAGCCAACTTGAAAGGCTGGAGCGCATACAGAGGCTGATCCTGGGGCGCACTAAGGACACACCAATTATATGCATGAGAAATATCATAGCGCTATCAAAAGTTGCGTACAGGCATAGAGTCCTTCATACCAAATAGTACCCGAGAATTGTTGCAGAAAGGGGTCAGCCCCTGCACGAAGCCATAGATTAAGGTGAGGCAGGTCCTGGATTGCACAAGAAGAAATATCTATATGTTAGGTGCGTGATCTAGAGACCATCAATCAGGAAAGAGTGGGTTGAAGTACCGGAGGACTAGCACAATGTAATAGTAACATTGGGTCGTGAGAACAGAGAATGGGCAGCGGATCGCACAGAATTCGAGGTGCAACAACTGATCCAATGTAACACACATCAAAGCGACATAGTGAACTATACTGATGGGACAGTGGTGAGAAACAGACGGAGTGGATTGGGGTTTCATTGCGAAGGCTAACGGGCGATTCTTAAAAGGAGAATGGCATATGAGGCTACGACCTCCAGCATGACAATGGAGGTGGAAGCAGTCACACCAGCATTCCGTTGGTTAGAGGAGACTACTGCAACACATACACTGTATTCATTACAGACTCACGGAGTATGCTTAGTAAGGTGGAGAAAGGAATGTTTCGTGTGGAATGGCTCACCTCGCTTCAGAAGTCACAGATTGTGAGAATTGTATGGATTTTATATTTGCCTGAGCCATGCGGGAGTGCGGGGGGAGGGGGGGGGGAGGGGATGAACAGGCTGATAGGATGGTAGGAATGCACCTCTTGGTGGTAGATTACCCAAGGACAAGGGGGATGTGGTCGTGCGCCTGTGGGACTAAGTGGAGAAGGTGGGGAAACAGATTGAGAACCCGCATGTTTAAAGGATGAGATTGCGAGGGATTGGCAAGGGTTCTGGTGGAATCACAAAACTGAGAGAGAAGACCAGGAGAATTTTCAATCAGATAGCGGTGGGTACAATTAGTAGTGTGACTTTTCGCTGGCTGTTGAACGAGAAGGAATGTCCTGAGTGCAGTGATGTCAGTTCTTATCTCAACTCAACTTAACATATATACCCAGCTAGCTGCAAGGCGTGCAGTGAAGCAGTTACTAAATGACTATTTAGTAGTTAAAGTTAGTTGCAAGTTCATTACACTACGTTGCAATCATCCCCCTCATTTTTGGTTGCTGTTTGTTATTTACAAGGCAATGTTAGTTCAGTAGGTTGTCATTGCTTTCTAAACGCCCGACGTCTCATGGCTTGAAAATAAAAAATAAAAAAAAAAGAAAGCGGTCTGCTTTCGAATAGCCGGTGGCTGATTTCAAACCCTAACTAGTCTCGGTAAATCGATGATAATGTGAAATGTAGCTTCACTAACCGCTCAGCTGCAGAACCCGTTCTATTTAAAGTACAAATGTCTACACAAGCATCTGCTAAACGTGCTATGAAGATTTTATCAGATTACCATTTCAAGGGCAAATATATATCTACTCGGCTGCTATGCATCCAGAGAGTCAGTTACCAGATGAGAGTTTCAAGTATATGTGTATATCTTGCCAGCAACTAGACGTGTAATGACACGTTGTGATGTCGGTTCTTGTCTCAACTCACCTCATTTGTCCAAAATGTCACAAGGCGTGCAAAAAGGGGTCCCGATGAAACTAAAAGACATACATCGGAGAACAACATAGAAGAATGCCTAGATAGACAGGCAGATGGGTATAGGGACGGACAGACAGTTAGACAGATAGACAGACAGACAGACTGATTGAGAGAAGGACGACAATGATGAGAAGGAGAAGAAGGAGAGCGAAGACGATGACGATGACGATGATTATAGTGAGAATACGAAGAGTGCTCTAGAAATTTGGTTGACACGTTGTTAAAATTTAATTTATTTCAGGGTGCTTAAAAACCTCAGGAAATGCCCGTTGCACATACGGATCAGTCAGTACGGCTCTCATAGTGGAAGTAAACGACCCTTTCCAATGTCTTAAGGCGCATTTTGCGAAAGGTTCTACACCCAGAGTTTCATCAATCACAAAACACATGAAATGTCTTGTTGTTGTTGTTGTTGTTGTTATTGTTGTTGTTGTTGTTGTTGTTGTTGTTGTTGTTGTTGTTGTTGTTGTTGGTTTGTTTGTTTGTTTGTTTGTTTGTTTGTTTTCCTTCCTTACTTTTGTCTTTTTTCTTTCTATCGTTTCTATCTTTTTCTATCGTTTGTTTTGTCAATCTCTTCTTCTCTTTCAGTTGTTGAATCTTGTATTCTATTTCTCCCTTTCTCTCTCTCTCTCTCTCTCTCTCTCTCTCTCTCTCTCTCTCTCTCTCTCTCTCTTCTCTCTCTCTCTCTCTCTCTCTCTCTCTCTCTCTCTCTCTCTCTCTCTCTCGGCTCGGATTCAGAAGTGCTGGTGTGTCAATCTCAGGGTCAAGTATTTAAATGACAAGGATCTTAACTCACCTCCCTCTAAAACGGGCATACATCATCATCATTGTCCACGCTTTACATCCATACAAAAGCACAGGCTTTATATAGCACCTGAACACTATTTTTCTCGTAGTACTTGTCATCTTTTTATTAGTCAGTATGTTTTCCATTTTACAAAAGGCTACCTTTGCGATAATGATACTTGTTCTAATCTCTTCAAGGCATCTCCCATCAGATGTTACGACTGTTGCGAGATAATTGTGCCGAGTCACTTGTTTAAGAATATTCCCATTTACTTGAATATTACAATGTGGTATTTCCTTCTTCTCAGTTACTACCATAATCTGTGTCTTCTTATAATTTAATTATAACCCAAGGTGTTCACTGTGTGCAACATCCACATCTACGAAATGTTGTAGATCCTGCTCATTGCCTGCAATCAAGACTGTATCATCTGCATATATAATGTTATTTAAGTTATGTCCCCCCCCCCCTCCCCCCACTGATGATTCCATTTATATCTTCTACATTTCTGAAAATATTTTCACTGTTTTAATCTTGCCTAGTACATCAACTGCAGCTGAAAAATGCTGCTGTTGACTGCAACGTTCTGTATGGGATATGGGGAAAAACAGGGAAAAAAGATCTGGAGACATTACACATCCCTGTCTCACACCTCTCTTAATAGTCTGATATTGACCTACTTCATCATCAATCTGTATGGCAGCTTGTTGTTTCCAATACACATTTTGGTTATTTTTAATTGTATGTGTCTCTTTCCCATAAATTTGTAGATCTGCAAGCATATCTACCATGTTGACATGTCTTACTTTATCTAAATCCTTTGTGTAGTCAATCAATCAATCAATCAATCAATCAATCATGTGCCATGCCGGAAAGCGTGGGCGGCCATGACTCGCCATTTCACTCGATCACCAGAGTCGTGGATCAGCTCAGTGTTCTTGTCTCGACCATGCCATGTGGTCAAGCCATCCAGGTATTTACTTCTCGGTCTTCTCCTTGGTCTGTTCCCTTCGATCTTGCCAGTTGTCACTAAGTTCTCCAATCCATTTCTACTCATAACATGTCCAAACAATTTTGACTGTCTACATCTAGCTTGTCTAATCAATTTACGATTTTCATTTGTCTCCTGTAGTACTTGGTCATTGGTTTTTCTGTCTGTCCATGGTACTCTTTGCATTTTCCTCAGAAACCACATTTCTGCAGCCATCAGATGTTTTTCAGCTTGACAGCTCCTTGTTCAAGTTTCGCATCATACAAAAGAACAAGCTCTATGTAGCACCTCAACACTCTTTTTCTCGTTTCAATTGACATCTTATTGGTCAGAATGTTTTTCATCTTGCTAAAGGCTACTTTCCACATGGCGATTCTTGTTCTAATCTCTACAAGGCATCTCCCATCAGATGTTTTGACTGTTCTGAGATAATTATACCGATTCACTTGTTGAAGAATATTCTCATTTGAATAAAGAAGACACAAACAATAGATTGCACGATTTATTGCCTGGCATATTTCGCTGCATCTCGTCAGGTACATACTGCAGAATTCACACAACTTACGTGAATTAATTAGATAAATCCTTCAAACTGAAATATACACATGTTCGCACAGTAATGTCGATTGTCTACCACGGTAATTTTAAACTGATTAACATGTCTTTCTGCTTTGTAAACATTGTTTTGAATATTCCCATTTATTTGTATATTACATTGTGGTTTTTCGTTCTTCCTAGTGACGACCATAATCTGTGTCTTTTTACAATGTAATTCTAATCCCAGTTGTTTACTTTGTGCAACAACCGCGCCTACTAATTGTTGCAGATCCTGTTCATTGTCTGCAATCAATACTGCATCATCTGCATATCTAATGTTATTGATGTTTCGTCCTACAATTCTGATTCCATTTATATCTTCTACATTTCTGAAAATATTTTCACTGTATAGGGAATAAAGATCTGGAGACATTACACATCCCTGCCTAACACCTCTCTTAATAGGTTGATATTGTCCCACTTCATTATCAATCCTTATGGCAGCTTGTTGTTTCCAATATTTGATTTTTATAAGTCTAATGTCTTTCCCATCAATTTGTAGATCTGCAAGCATATCTATCATGTTGACATGTCTTACTCTATCGAAAGCCTTTGTGTAATCAATAAAGCAAAGATGTATATCCTTGTTTACTTCTATAGAACGTTCAATAACTGAACGCAGCATATTTACAGCATTTACTGTACTCTGTTCTTCTACAAACCCACATTGTTCTTCCCCTATTTCAGGTTGTATCTTCTTCCTCACTCTTTGCATGATAATTGTAGCAAAATCTTTGTGATGTGACTCATTATACTAACTGTTCTATGTTGATCACATTCCAAGCTCCTGATTTCTTTAGTATTGCAATAAATTCAGAATTACATAATTCAGAAGGTATATGTCCGGTATCATATAATTATTTCAGCAGTCTGGTGACTTGATCTATTCCATAGTCTTCTAAAGCTTTAATAATTTCTGTTGTGATGTTATCTGAACCGGGGGCCTTGCCAGCTTTCATGTGTTTAAGAATATTTCGAACCTCCATCTTCAAAATTGGCCGTCCTTCATTATTAAATCGAATATCATGCTGTTCATCTCTGTTATTATCATAAATGTTTTTCACATAGTCTGACCATACATGTAGAATCTGATCTTTTTCTATTATGATTTTGCCATCTTTAGTTCTTAGACAGCCTGCTGATGTACTTGTTCTTTTATTAGTAATTTCCTTAATTCTATTGTGCACTAATTTGGTATTTTGACTGTTGTGTTGTTTTTCAATTTCTAAGCAATATTTCTCAAAGCCATACTTCTTTTGCTTCCTTACATAATATTCTGACTTTTCTGTGAATTTCTTCATATTTGGCAGAATTATTTTTCTTGAGTCTTTTTGTTTCCATTAGTTGTAAAATTACTTCAGTCATCCATTTCTTACGACCCACCTTCTTTAATTTTGGAATAGTTGTTTCTGCAGCCAAACTGACTGAATTCTTCAACATTTCCCATTGATCAACCACATCCAGGAATAGGATCTCTAGATCAGACAATATATCAAATCTGTTCTGTACTTCTATGTTGAATTTGTTTTGTATTTCCTTGTCGTTACTCAATGTACACAAATAATATTTAGTGTTTCCTGTTTTATACTTGACTTTCTTTAACTTTATCCTCAATGTTCCTGTAAGTAATCTGTGGTCACTATACCAATCAGCACTGGGAACTGTTTTTGCTATTGTTAGCGCATTTCTAAATCTTCTGCTAATCAAAATGTAATCAGTCTGATTTCTAAACCTGCTATCCGGGCTCCTCCATGTCCATAATCTTCTTGGGTGTTGCTTAAACCAGGTGTTTCCTACAATCATTTCCTGTTCTTTTGCCCACTCTACAAGTTTGTACCCTCTTTCATTTCTCTCTCATAAACCATAGTTTCCTACTGTGTATCTATCACCTTGATTTCCTACTTTTTCATTGAAGTCCCCTGTTATGATGTTTATTTCAGAATTTTTACATTTCTTTAAAGCAGACTCTAAGGTATTGTAAAATTCTTCTACACTATCTTCAATGGATTCTCCTGTTGGGGCATACAATAAAGCAAAGTTATAAGTCTTTGTTTACTTCTATAGAACGTTCAATTAATGTTCTCAGCATATACACAGCATTTACTGTAACCCTTGCCTTCTACAAACTCACATTGCTCTTCTCCTATTTCGGGTTGTATTTTCTTCCTAACTCTTTGCATGATAATTCTTAACAAAATCATTGTGATATGGCTCATTATACTAATTGTTCGATATTGATCACATTCAAAGGTTGCTGATTTCTTCGGTATTACAATAAATATAGAGTTATTTAATCCAGTGTGGTGGCATGGTCTATTCCATATTCTTCTAAGGCAGTGATAATTTATGTTGAGATGTTGACTGGACACGGGGCCTTGGAAGATTTTATTTGGTTAAGAGCATTATGAACTTCTATCTTAAGAATTAATGGCCCTTCATTATTACTCCGAATATCACGTTGTTCGTCTCTTGTATCATCATAAAGGTTTTTCGCATAATCTGACCCTGTTTGTGAAATCTCATTTTTTTTTTTTTTATTGTGATTTTTCCATCTTTTGTTCTCAGGCAGCCTGTTGATGTAGGTGTTCTTTTATTAGTAAGCTCCTGAATTCTTATGTGCATTAATTTTTGTATTTTTACTGTTGTGTTGTTTTTCAATTTCAATGCAATTTTTTTCCAAGCCATGCTTCTTTTGCTTCTTTACATAATGTTCTGACTTTCCTGTAAATCTCTTCATATTTGTCAGGATTATTTTCGTTGTATCTTTTTGTTTCCATTAATCTTAAACATTCTTCAGTCATCCATTTCCTACGACATACTTTCGTTTGTTTTGGAACAGTTGTTTCTGCAGCCAAATTTATTGAATTCTCCAATATTTCCAATTGATTATCCACATTTTGAAATAAGATCTCTAGATAAGACAATATATCAAATCTGTTCTGTACTTCTATGTTAAAATTGTCTTTTATTTCCTTGTTATTTTATTAATGCACAGAGATCACATTTAGTGTTTCCTGGTGTTTACTTGACTTTCTTTAACTTTACCTTCTGTGTGCCTATAATCAATCTGTGATCACTGTAACAGTCTGCATTTGGAACTGTTTTTGCGACTGTTAACGCATTTAAACCTTCTGTTAGTCAGGATAAAATCGATCTGATTTCTAATCATGCTGTCAGGACTTCCCCATGTTCATAATCTAATGTGATGTTGCTTAAACCAGGTATCACCGACAAGCAGTTCATGTTCTTTTGTCCATTCTACAAGTCTGTATCATCTCTCCTTTCGTTCTCCCAAACCATGTTTACCTACTATGCACCTATCACCTTGATTTCCTACTTTCGCATTGAAATCACTCATAATGATGTTTATTTCTAACTTTTTACATTTCCTCAAAGCATTCTTCTTGTCATTATAAAACTCCTCTTCACTATCTTCACTGCTTTCTCACTTTGGAGCATATATTTTAATGACGTTTATGTTAAAGGGTCTGCCGGTTAATTTTACTAATAGAACCATTTCTGACACTGCCCAATATCCTTTAACAGATTTTGATGTTTTCAGATCTAAGATAATTGCTACACCTCTTTGCCTTTCCCCTCCACCATTATACATGATCTTAACATCTCCCCACCTGTCTTAATCCCTGTCCCTTCCCATCTTGTTTCACACAATCCTAATATGTTAATATTCTCTCTACCAATTTCTTGTTTGATGTTATCCAAGTTTCCATCTGCACTCATTGTTCTTACATTCCTAGTTCCTACTTTCAATGATAGTAATCTTTTGCACTCAGTAGCTGGCGATCTGGAGTTACCTGGTGCACATGACTACCCCTACCGGGCGAGGCTGCTCCTATGGAGCACCCACTTTCGCCGTTTCTCTGATTTTCGATGAGACTGTAAAACATAATTTTCTTGGCATCTGAAAAGAAGTTAGTGTGCCATTGCTTTCCTTCTTAGCAGTGACCATACTGGTCAATGACCGTAGCCATTGTCGCCCTCAAAAATAGATCATTTGCCTTCCGTCGTTAAGTCGGAGATCATGACCTACAATATATATATATATATATATATATATATATATATATATATATATATATATATATATATATATATATATATATATATATATAATCATATAACAGGTCAATACAGAACAATGCTTTGATCACATCTATGTGGAAATTCAATGCAGAACAATGTACTGATCACATCTATGTGGAAACTCAATACAGAACAATGCTTTGATCACATCTATGTGGAAACTCAATGCAGAACAAAGTACTGATCACATCTATGTGGAAACTCAATGCAGAACAATGCTTTGATCACATCTATGTGGAAACTCAATGCAGAACAATGTACTGATCACATCTATGTGGAAACTCAATACAGAACAATGCTTTGATCACATCTATGTGGAAATTCAATGCAGAACAATGTACTGATCACATCTATGTGGAAACTCAATACAGAACAATGCTTTGATCACATCTATGTGGAAATTCAATGCAGAACAATGTACTGATCACATCTATGTGGAAACTCAATACAGAACAATGCTTTGATCACATCTATGTGGAAACCCAATGCAGAACAATGTACTGATCACATCTATGTGGAAACTCAAGGCAGAACAATGCTTTGATCACATCTATGTGGAAACTCAAGGCAGAACAATGTACTGATCACATCTATGTGGAAACTCAAGGCAGAACAATGTACTGATCACATCTATGTGGAAACTCAATACAGAACAATGCTTTGATCACATCTATGTGGAAACTCAATGCAGAACAATGTTCTGATCACATCTATGTGGAAACTCAATACAGAACAATGCTTTAATCACATCTATGTGGAAACTCAATGCAGAACAATGTACTGATCACATCTATGTGGAAACTCAATGCAGAACAATGTACTGATCACATCTATGTGGAAACTCAATGCAGAACAATTCTCTGATCACATCTATGTGGAAACTCAATGCAGAACAATGCTCTGATTACATCTATGTGGAAACTCAATGCAGAACAATGCTCTGATCACATCTATGTGGAAACTCAATGCAGAACTATGTTCTGATCACATCTATGTGGAAACTCAATGCAGAACAATGTACTGATCACATCTATGTGGAAACTCAATGCAGAACAATGCTCTGATCACTTCTATGTGGAAACAATGTTCTATCTCTGTCCAGTTTCCCTGTCCCATGTATTTCATGTGAAAGGTGTCTTCATTGTCATGTATCCATCTTTGTGCTGGTGAACTTCTGCCGAGACGAAATATGTCTTGCATCGCCGTTCTTTCCCAGCCCCAGTGGTGTTCAATATGGCAAAAACATTTCAGTTTTCGAGATGCATTTTGAAATATCTGATGAAATAAATCCAAGAAAATAACAATGAAGTAACGGAGTGACATATATTCAAGAAACTGAAAACCATGTTATTGTTGTCCAAATTAATGACAAAATTATGTCACGTGATATTGAACACAAAAACGACCACATCATTTGTAATAACCTTGAGCTAACCTTGAGCAAAACAGCCAGCAAATAGCGTGCGTGGTTTGCAGGACTGGGTATCCCTGATCAGCCTGGCAATGTAATACTAGACACTGCAATCTCAGCTTCTAAGTTCCCACGCAGAATATTTCCAATGACCTTGGCAATATAGGGAGCCGTGGTGGTATAGTTGGAGCCTTGAAACTGGCGAAACTGTAGTACAGCTTTAAATATCATCATCATCATCATCATCATCATCATCATCATCATCATCATCAAGTGCCTTGTCAGCTGGCGTAGGCGTTCATGTCTCTCCACAGATCTCGGTGGTGATATACCTCAATGCCACCCTCTTAGTCTATCCAGCAACATTTCTCTTGGTTTGCTCCTGCCTCTCTTCCCCTCGATCTTTCCAGTTGTCACATTGTTTTCCAATGCCTCTCTTCTTATCACATGGCCAAAGAAAGCTATTTGTTTCATTCTTATTGTTGAATACTCAATGCGTAAAGCAACGAACACAAAACGTGGAATTAATTGACAAATATTAATAGAGATCAATGAAATGAGCTTTTATACAAGTTGATTTACTGTCCTCGAAACCTTGTGTAAGCAATCATATAACAGATTAACACCTAAAGAAATTAGCGGTCAAGCATGGTGACATAAAGTGTGGATGTGTCAATTTATCAGATGTGTGTCTGGCGGTGAATTGAGACACTGATTTTCAAATTATAAGTGATTTCAACTAGTCAGTGTGATAAGTGCCGGTCTCCGTGGCAAAAGGCTTTACGGACGCGGTTCGTAATTCCGCTTACCTACGTTCGAAACACAGCTGCGACCGATTTGGCAGCAGATCGTGTCGCGCTGGGTTTTAACATGATGGTATGAGAGCCGGTCGTTCAGAAAGCAATGGCAAACTATTGAACGTAAATTTGTCAAGACATCAACAACAGCAGTGCTAACAGCGATGTCTTGTAAACAGGCTATGCATTTTTTTTTAAATTGATAAGTGGAATTGTAGTTTCCCCTAGGTAAATATCCCACGCTAACAGAAATGTAGGGTGTGGGATATAACATATATAATGTCAAAAATGATTGTTTTAAAAACTGAAACGTGGCGTCCTAACCCTGCTGGCACAAGAATGAATATTCTGTAATTGTCTGCTGAGGATGAATACTCTTAAGTAATAGTGAGTCAAGAGAATCATCATATATGTACTATTTATAGCATATGCGGTAATCTTTCAAAGAATACAATCGAAAGTGATGAAATGGACGTTACAGCTAATGGCTAATGTTACGTCAGCACACAAATAAAAAAACAGACATTGATATAATTACATAAAAATATAAAATGTTATGTTCAATTTAATATTTTATGCAGATGTATCAGTGTCTGTGTATTATTTATATGCCGAAGAAGATTCTAGCCGCAACGTCAGTTTATCACCTGTGATTTTGTTCTTGAGAAGTTTACCAAGTCCACTTCCCGTTTTCATGTATGTATTCACAGTACGGTGGTTCACAATTTTACTTGCCATGTGTTCGAATTTCCTTCTGGGCGGGGATTTTATTTCAATAAAATAGGTTCCAGGTCTGCCCAGCCTAAACATGGGGGTCTCTAAAGGCAACCGGTGTTGTATTGACGATATGATCCATCGAGCGCCGATTGAACTAAACATATGGGCCTTGCACTATATACCTAATACTCATCTATGCGCGTTCTGGGTTATTTTATGTTCAAATTTATATACGCCTGCAATTGAACACTAACATCCACCCAGCACCCAGGTTGTAAAACGTAATTACACTGATGTGGGTAATCCGGTAAACAATACAGCTGACAGTTTGAGACTCCCAAAATAACATGTCTACAGGCTGATATTTGCAAGTAAATGTAGGGATTTGACGGCCGGGACCTTCAGCTATTTCTGTCGTGGGGTGATGTTTACAGACATAGAGGAAGTCAAGTCTGCATTGTTGAATGTCAGGGTGGCATTGTACCCTCACAGTGCACGCCAATTTATCTGAAGTTGAATATGGTGGTGTCGTATAAATATCGTAGCTGATTTGGTTGAACCTGACGCAAGACTCCTGCCATATGTATAGGTCGTAAACCACAGAAAAGGGATCGTTACCTACTTGAGCTGAATTCACAGAAGATTTCCGATTTAGTGGACCCATTAAGATACAGCGAGGGTGATTTTGAAGTAGCATGATCTGTGTTGTTGTTTGTCCATCAAGAATGATGATGACCATTCATTTCATCCAGTGGGGTTGAAGGTATGGAACCGTGGGTTCTAAGATGGCTGATAAGGCCTATTTTGGCTCGAAATGTCCTTTGACAATGTGGGCAAAGAATGCTTGACGTCTCTGGAGGAGGATTTCCTGCAGTGGTTTTTCTGTCCTGCCTTTTCTTCACAGCTCTTGCAGTCCTGGTTGTCTCACATATGATTGCACCTTTGCGTAATGATGCACGCCACGAATTTCGGTCTCTGGCTGCAGCCTCCCAGGTGTCATGATGAATTCCAAAAGCATTCAGTGAAATTTTCAGTGTCTTTAAAGCGTTTCCTCTGGCCACCTTGGGAGCGTTTACCACAACGCAGTTCGCTATAAAAAATCCGTTTAGGTAGCCTGTGATCTGGCATGCGAGTCAAGTGACCAGCCCAACGAATCTGATTCTTCATCAGTAGAGTGTGGATACTGGGCATGGATGCTCTTTCTAGGACTTCAGTGTCTGGAATCTTGTCTTGCCATTTAATCTTCAGTAGCTTCCTTAGGCAGACTGTGGAAGTGGTTTAATTTCCTAGCATGTCGCTGATAAACAGTGCAGGTTTCACAAGCATATAGCAGTGTGGATAATACAACTGCTTTGTAGACTTTTAGCTTTTTTTGCAGGCTTATTCCAATTCTGTCCCATACATTCTTGTACAGTCTGCCAAAGGCCGCACTGGCCTTGGAGATTCTTGCATTCACTTCGTCATCAATTGTGGCAGCTTGTGACACAGTGCTGCCAAGATAGGTGAATTTGTCCACAACACTTAGTCTATGATCATTCACTTTGATATTCGGCACAGTGTGATTATTCCCTGGAGCTGGCTGGTACATAACTACAGTCTTCTCCAAGTTGATATTGAGCCCAAAGTTGGCACAGGCATGTGAGAAAGCTGAAACATTATGTTGCATGTCCGCCTCTGAGTTGGCGTATAGAGCGCAATCGTCAGCAAACAGGCGCTGTCTGACGGTGTCGCTGTTAAGTTTGGTTTTAGCTTTCAGCCTTCTGAGATTGAATAACTTTCCATCCATACGGTAGTTGATGTCTATTCCAATGTCGTCGTTCTCGAAGGCATTCATCAACATGGCTGAAAACATGACAACAACAACATCAACAACAACAACAACAACAACAATAAAACAACAACAACAACAACAAACTAAAACAGAGGCAAGTAAAATATTTCGGCCATGTTGAAAGGCATTACACTCTTATAAAACCATACTGGAGGGTAAGGTGGAAGGCAAGCGAGCAAGAGGTAGACAATGATGCAAGTGGGAAGATAACATCAAGAGATGGACGAACATCAGCCTCTGACAGAATGTACAATCCAGGCGAGAGACAGGCGGTGTTACAGCCAACCTTCACTGCAGATACGTCACCTTATTGATTGATTAAACACTTAAAATGCATATTGAGACCCTGTTACGTAAGAAATAAAGCAACAAAGATTTAGTGCAGAAAGGAGACGCGTCCGAAATGTTCCAGTACACAGGAAAATAGCCATAATGCTTGCCACAAACATTAACACTTAACAGTTGAGATTTTAGAGATTTAGAACGCATAATCCAGGCGATTTCAGAAACTGCAGTGATTGGCTGGGTGTAATTATGTTTGATAACTGGGCTTCTCTTTTTAGATTCCCGCAGCTTGAAGATCAATTAAAGTAGCCCATTATGAATGTTCAGTTGATTGGCTTTCCTCTTTGGGCGTAAATTCATCCATCTAGATGACATTATATAACGCTTCATTTATTATTTAATACATTAACACATTATCTGGCAATCCTGTAAATTGTTTTTATACCGCTGCTGGCTGCATTGTTATTATTCCAACAACACCGGCTACTTTGTTCCTGATGATTAACTTGGCGTCTAATAATAGAAATAATGAAGGCGGGGTCAGATTTTAAAGGTGGTAATTGTTTTAATATAGTGGAACAGAGCAAATAGAAGGGGAAGTAGAACGTGACATAGATATATTAAGATGTAAGAATTCGCGTGCGACACAAGAACTGAAGGTGCATTGTGTATTTATAGAAATATATATATATATATTGAATATCCATTACAGACCGATGTTACAGAGGTCAGAAAGGTTTATAAATACAGGGTCGAGGACGTAGCAATAGGAATCAATGCAGACAAGAAATAATAACTTGACTAATTGGCTCAGGGTTAGAGAGCGAAAGCTAATGTCCTTTTCAACCTACCAGATAAATATGTTAACGAGTATTAATTGGCACATGTCGAAATACACTTGCTCCTTTACGAGACACAGTTGACATGTTGAGGTGAAAGGTTCAATCCCCGGTGGGTCTACAGCTTTCAATGTTTATATTGGTAAGTGTATCCTATCTATCCACAACTTTCCGTTGTTTCTATGAGTGGGTGCCAGTCAATAGTTATTCATGTGTCTGTAATGTTTGTGCCATGGAAAGGTTGCTTCTATGAGTCTCTGTCTATGGTTATTCATTTACCTGTAATGTTTATGTTTTTATGAATGCCAGTAAAATCCTGTATTAGTTAGTTAGTTAGTTGCGGTTTCAACTTCACGCAAAGGGCCACTCCCATTATGCTCAGTTCCTGTGCCAGTGAATATAAAACAAAATGCTCACTGCCCCCTGTGAAAAGTTGAAGAAACAGCAGTATCGAAAAACCAACAGCATGCACAGGCAAGTACATGCATAATTAGTATGCCAGAATGCCAACACAACAGTCCGCCACGAAGATTACAGTTAATCGTCGATGGAAGCGACAGTCACTAGAAAAGTAGCAGCTTTACACATATTACTGCAAAATGCAAAAATAGCCAGTTCAGCAACCGGCCGCCGCTATTTTTTTAACATGCAGTTCACAAAACCAACAACCGCGGACAGATGTAAAGGCATTCCACACAAAATCATCAGCTCGCAGTTTCGCCCGAGGCACTTATATCCCAGTAGCTGGGTGACTAATCCTGTGTACATATCTGCAGTATTTGTGTCAGGCAAAGGTTGCATCTATGAGTGCCAGTTAATGCCCATGTACTTATCTGTAGTGTTTGCGTAGGCAAAGGTTGGTTCTATGAGTGCCAGTCAAATCCTGTGTACTTATCTGCAGTGGTTGTGTCAGGCAAATGTTGCTCCTATGAGTGCCAGTTTATGCCCGTTTATTTACCTGTAGTGATTGTGTCAGGCAAAGGTTGCTTCTATGACTGCCAACCAAAGCATATGCACTTATATGCAGTGTTTGTGTCAGGCAAAGGTTGCTTCTGTGAGTGCCAGTTAATGTCCGTGTATTTATCTGCAGTGTTTGTGTCAGGCAAAGGTTGCTTCTATGAGTTCTAGTTAATGCCCATGTATTTATCTGCAGTGTTTGTGTCAGGCAAAAGTTGCTTCTGTGACTGCCAGTTTATTCCAGTTTATTTACCTGCAGTGTTTGTGCCAGGCAAATGTTGCTCCTATGAGTGTCAGTTAATGCCCGTGTACTTATCTGCATTTGTGGGTAGAATCTTGACATTTGTAGATGATGTGCTGGTGTACAGACAGGGAAGAGACAGGCCCAGTTTGTCGGAAGACTTACAGGTGGCAGTAAACAGAGTGGCAGAGTGGCTGATAGGAATATCGTGCCTGTGGCAAGTTTACTATTTGACAAGTGGCTGAAGTCAGCAAATGTGGGGAATTACTTCCAAAAACTGAGAGACCTCATATTGAGGGATAAGTTAATTTTAGCAGTGACAGACGGCATCTCCACGTTCTTTATTGAGAACAAGTGTGGGACATTACCAGAGATGGAGTCCAAAGGAGAGGCAAATTACAATGACCATAGTGACAATTTTGCGGAAGGGGCTCAGCCTACGTTAATAATAGGTGCAGCTGCCAGGTTCTTGAATCAAAAGCATAACAGCAATGAAGGTAGATACCAACAGTATGGTCACCAAATGAGATCTAGAGGATCATACTAAACAAAGGCAATCAACAAAGAACTATGTGTCAGCCTAAGAAGGGATATATATAAATAAATAAATTAAGTTGCATGTCCTTCACAGGACGTAGCAGTCAACCCCAGCATTTTCGCTGTTCGTGATTCCTGGGCACATTTTACGTTCAGTAGTTTGCCATTGCTTTCTGAACGACAGGCTCCTATACCTTTTTCGATATATAGTGGAACGTAAATATTGCAAGAGAAAGCATGGGTAACTAGAGATGTGTGATAAGAACCCAACATACGACTCATACATTAAGAAATTAATTGCACAGAAGACAAACATATATACATCTCAAAACAATGTTTTCCCGTAGTGAATTTGAATAACGAAGACACAAACAATAGATTGCACGATAGATTGCACAATAGATGGCATATTTCGCTGCATCTCGTCAGGTACATACTTCAGAAATCACACAACATAAAGTGAAATAACTAGATAAATCCTTCAATCTGAAATATACACATATTCGCACAGTAATGTCGATTGTCTACCACGGTAATTTTAAACTGACTAACATGTCTTTCTGCTTGCACAAGGCCGGCTTACGCAGGTTGATTACTATGGTTTCAGCAAACCTTAACAACCGACTACTCTGTGTGTTGAACAACACACGAAAGGCACTGTCTCTTTCAACCACATGACCACTCTCGAGCACGTGTGTCGCGACCGATGAAGCAGGACTGTTCCGGTGTGTCGGCCTGCCTAGGCTACCAACTTCTGTGTGTAGTATTTTGTCCACCCAGTTCGGAATATGTTCCAACACCCTGTTATGTAACTGTCGCTCTGTTCTACCTATGTAGATGGCCTCGTACCTGCATCTAAATTGGTAAATACAATTCGATTTGGTGTACAGAGCTACAGGTTCTTTAACTGCTGGGATGGGGATCGGTGTGGTTTTGTACCTGATAACCGGAGTTGCAGCACAGAATGTTCGCCCGACTGCTGTGATGAGCCGGTCATGCAAACGTTGCATTACGTCATTTCCTCGGAAGATTAACTGGATGAAAACCTTGAGTTTAGGGACTGTAGTTTCTACTGGTTTAGGTTTGGGCTGTCGGCAGTGGCGCTTTATAAATCCTGTGGAGTACCCATTAAGGCATTTTTCAGAGTTCCAAATTCTTCTGTCATTGTGTCCTGGGTGCATATTTTCTGTCGCGGACATTCTTTGAGTTGTCGATCGATGAAAGACTGCCGCGCCATTCGTCTACAGGCGGCCGCCATCCTTTGATGTTGGAGACAGACTGTCCTGATGGGAGTCGGCAAGATCTTTTGTTGTGGGGAAAAGATTCTCCAGATCACAGGCCGGCAAGACTTTTTGGAGTACCGGGAACAATTCCCCAGATTAAAGCGGGACAGCCGACCAGTTGTTTACATCGAGTCGAAAAAGAAGATAAAAAAAAAATAGCTTCTCGACGTCTAGTGTCTAGTCAGATTTGTGACGTCATTCAGACACAGTATTAAAACAGTCTAGATAAACAACTTTGGCGGGAGTCGACCAAATGTTGTGAGGCAACAAGGACGTGTGTGATGTTCCTGGTTTGATTATGGAGAGAGACTACAGTGTCTTATGTTGATTTACATCGGCGGACATTTATCCATTGTGTGATTTAGTAGTCTCGATTTCAAACAGGAATAAATATATGGTATTTAATTAAATAGACCCAAATTAGAGGATTCTTAGGAATCGAGTGTAGTAATGTGCGTTGTGAGAACGTATTATAGGAGCGTCGGCAACAGTAGGCTATCGCGTGGTTTAAACTAGCTAGTGTGAGATATCAATTAACTCAGTGAGTTAAGAACAATGTAGTGGGATGATATTTAGGGAGATTGAGGATGGTTGAGGGATAAAGGAAATTTAAAATGGTAGGATCTTCCAGTAGGATATCTACTGGGTTTCTGCACTTTTCCTTTAGTCATCCCTTGTCTTACTATGACTCAGACCGATGTGATGAGCTTCTCTGCCTTATGCCAGAGTTTAGTTCTCTGTTATATATCTGAGTGCGGCCGTCGGCCTATACTCACCTAATAAAGGTCGGAATCGGGTTGCTCTCACCAGGTGTGTTCTCTCTTCAACAGGTTCCACTATGTTTTCCTAAAAGCTAGCAGAAAAGTCATAGAAGAAGATTATGGCTCGATCATTGAAGACAATTTTAACTAAGCGGCCTTTGCAATAGGCCCATAACCCAGAGGGTCTGCAAGAACCTGGCCTCTGCTGAGCGGGAACCGATGATCATCTAAGATTGATTCCTCAGTGGTAGTTCTCATCATAGTAGAGTGAAGATACTTACAATACCACCAGTATCAGGAACAATAGTAGTTATATAGAGAAATTGAAAATTAACATTGCGTTTTTCCAAATGGTGAATTCCTGTGAGAAATTATCATTGTGTTTTCCAAATGGTGAATTCGTGTGTGAAATTAACAATTAACATTTTTGTTTCAACGTGGCAGTAAACATTTATTTTACTGTACAAGGGTTATCAGATCACAAAACTTTTAGTGACATATTAGTTACCCTGTGTGTGTCAGATTCATGGTCAGTATTGGACTATATCCACTATTGGTGACCAGACATCCGGACTATCCAAGAGCCACTGGAGGAAGTCGACACCTGGCCGGAGAGACGCATCCTTTGGTGAAGTCCCTCTGTACTTGATCTATGGTCCTGTTGTGTAGCCGGTACTGTGAGGAAAGCAGACTTTGCTCCTGAGCTGTTCGGTCTGATTCTGCCTACACACTAGATTATACGACAGACATCTTACACATACACTTTGCACATACCTGACCCTTTTCTTTACTAAATTAATTTGTCATGTCTAGAAGCTAGAGTTGTGTAGTATGTTTTGGAAAAGAATGAGAGGAGGCATGGTCCAGTGGTGAGAGAGAGAGAGAGAGAGAGAGAGAGAGAGAGAGAGAGAGAGAGAGAGAGAGAGAGAGAGATCCAAGGACTGATGGGGTGTTGTGGACAGAAATCCAGAAGATCCTCAAGATAATGATATGGGGTTAAAAGAATGTGGGTTTTGATTCCCCTCACCCCAGGGACGACACTTATTACGACATTTCTGGGGGCTCGTCCGGGATCTCTCGAAATGGGTTGGTGATATCATATTAATAAGGATCCAGCTAGGATGAATGTGGATAGGAGTTAAGACACAAACCATACCTGTTCACACTTCACAAGTCTGCATAGATCTTTGGTCCTAATTCTACTCTTGTCATTGAGAGATTGTTTTGTGTTGTGTTGTGAGGTCTTAAATATATAGATAAATATTAAGTAGTGAATATCTATATATTGTTTGGAGAAATTTCCACTCAATCTGCTGACTCACCTCTCTGAAATATGGCCACTCCTAAACTAGATATGGCAGAACTAAGGGCAAGGGGGGGGGGGAATGGGCTTGTCGGGTTCTGCACTAACAGAGTACATACAGGAGGTGAAGAGAGATTTTCGTCAAGCAGAATGGGAAGATCGGAAGGCCGAGATGGAATTAGAAAGATGGAGTTAGGGACTAAAAGAATGGAAGCTGAGCAAGCCACTAAAAGGTTAGAACTTGAAGCTGAGAAAGCTGCTAGGAAACTTGAAGCTGAGCAAGCTGCTAAGAATCTTGAAGCGGAGCAAGCTGCTAAGAGATTGGAAGCTGAAAAAGAAGCTCAGAAAAGGAAGCATGAGTACTGAATGCGGGAACTCGAGCTTAAGAGGCAATCTAGTGGGGAAACTGAGGGAGCAGTGGGTGGTTCCTCTCTCCCTGGCTCAACCCCAGTGGGTGGTCGTAGTTACCATGCTATGAAGTTTCATTTGGCTGTCTATGAAGAAGACAAAGAGAAAATCGACCAGTACTTACAACGCTTCGAGGCAATGTATGTTGCTATGGGTCTGGATCGTGACAAATTGTGTCTTAAGTTGTCCCAGGGATTACGCGGGACAGGTTAAGAGGTTTACTCCCGCCAGAAGCCAGGACACGAGAACAATTACGACGAATTGAAAACGGCTCTGCTGAAACGTTTCGAAGTTACGTCACATACCTACCGGAAAAAATTTCAAGCAGCGAAACGAGAACCGGGAGAGTTGTTTCCCGCCTACAGTCTGCTTCTGAACTCCTATCTCCATAAGTGGATGGATTTTCTGGGTTCGCGCATGACTATGAGAGTCTGGAAGAGCTCATGACAGTCGACCAGATGCGAAAGCAAATGTCGAAAATTCTCAGGACATTCTTGGGAGAACAAAAGGCGGAACGTATCGACATCGTGACGAAATTGGCAGAACGGTTCGTCGAGGTACATGGGGAGGCTGGAGAAAACCATTCCACAAACACAAAAGGTCAGCAGAAACATGACCGGAAGAAATCCAAAAGCACGGAAACTAAGAAAGTGGAACCATATGTTAAAATTTCAGCGGAGAGTTTGGAGAAGACAAAGGAGGGAAGTAAGAGCACCTCGAACTCTTCACCAAAACGACAGTGCACGGAGAGGTGGTGTTCGATTTGTAAG
This sequence comes from Cepaea hortensis, assembly GCA_963921405.1. Classification (NCBI taxonomy): domain Eukaryota; kingdom Metazoa; phylum Mollusca; class Gastropoda; order Stylommatophora; family Helicidae; genus Cepaea; species Cepaea hortensis. The sequence continues at coordinate 65,790,352 of OY992890.1, read as the reverse complement.
TCGCCCTCTCACAATACGAGAGACTGCAAATCGAAGGTTAAGAGCCCTCACTTCGCGGCGTGTCAAGTGGCTCTAAAGGAGGTTGCCACTGGAAATGCTGAGGTCGACAAGGAAGCTCTCAACTAGGAGAGCTCACCAAAGTCCGGCACGAGAAAATCTAGGACAGGGAAATGGTGCAAACACTGCAGGTCGAACACGCATAATGCTAAAGACTGCAGGTTTAAGTCAGGAGACTCTCATTTCGTCGTGTGCCCAGTGGAACCCATGGTGGAGCCCACCGAACAGGTCGAGGGATGATATATATGGCCCTTGCATACGAATTAATATTATGCATAAAGCCTAAACCCACCAACCGTTTTGAGTCGCAAGCACAGTTTGAAATGTTGTTTGATCAAGTCTCCAAGTTATCATCTACTTCTGCAGAGTCGGTCGGGTGGCTGAAGGCCAAACTGGTAGATTTAGAACACTAGTATCGCACAAAACCCTCTAAACAGACATGTCCGCTGACCAACGAACATCTTACTGCTTTAAAAGCGTTAAAGGCTAACAAACCCCTCGTAATATTGTAACCTGACAAAGGGAGTGGTGCAGTACTGATGGACATATCAGAGTGCCAGAGAAAAATGGAAGAAATATTATCAGATGAAACTAAATTCAGTGAACATCAAAAATCCAACAAGTCGGAGGACCTGGATGCAAAAATGAGGAAAGAGATCCAGTCACTTGTGAGTGCGGGACTTATCAGTGAGGCCACTGCAAAAACGCTCACATCGCGTAGCTTCCAAACTCCCCAGATGTACGGTCTACCCAAGCTTCACAAGCCCGGCATACCGCTAAGACCGATCCTGTCGATGGTTAACTATGCACAACACCGAATGGCGAGACAGCTAGCTGATATTTTAAAGCCACTACGGCAGTCCTTTGATCCAAGAACACTCAGAGATACATTCGACCTAGTGGAATTATTGGACACTATGGACATCCATAATAAACACATGGTATCTATGGATATTGCCTCCTTATTCACCAACGTTCCATTAGATGAGACCGTGAATATAATAAGTGAACGCATTAGAGACAAATAACTAAAACTAGGCATAACATCAGCTATCCTAGAGAGGCTATTAAAATTATGTACCGCCAACATTCAATTCAACTTTCTAAAAACGTCATACTGCCAAATTGACGGAGTGGCCATGGGGAGTCCGCTAGGACCTATTCTAGCAGATATCTTCATGGCACATTTAGAAGAAAATAGATCTTCAGACATCAATAACTTGGCCTTCTACAGTCGTTACGTGGAAGATATACTAATTATCACCACAGACGAGCTACAAGCAACGTCGTTCCAGGCCACAATAAACGTGACACATAAAAATATTTCTCTATCTATGGAACACGAACACAACGAAGCGTTGCCGTTTCTAGAGCAGCCGGCACAATTCAAAGATCAGTTTACCGTAAATAAACATGGACTGGCCAATATTTAAATTTTCAGAGCTTCTCACCTGTCCAGTACAAACGGGGCATAGTACGGACCCTGTTTGACCGTGCTAGGAAGATATGCACCCAGGACACACTGACAGAAGAATTTGGAACTCTGAAAAAACCTTAAACATGAATGGGTACTCCACAGGATTTATAAACCGCCACTGCCAACAGCCCAAACCTAAACCAGAAGAAACTACTGTCCCTAAACTCAAGGTTTTCATCCAGTTAACCTTCCGAGGAAATGACGTAATGCAACGTTTGCAGGACCGGCTCATCACAGCAGTCAGGCGAACATTCTGTGCTGCAACTCCGGTTATCAGGTACAAAACCACACCGATCCCCATCCCAGCAGTTAAAGAACCTGTAGCTCTGTACACCAAATCGAATTGTATTTACCAATTTAGATGCAGGTGCGAGGCCATCTACATAGGTAGAACAGAGCGACAGTTACATAACAGGGTGTTGGAACACATTCCGAACTGGGTGGACAAGATACTACACACAGAAGATGGTAGCCTAGGCAGGCCGACACACCGGAACAGTCCTGCTTCATCGGTCGCGAGACACGTGCTCGAGAGTGGTCATTTGGTTGAAAGAGACAGTGCCTTCCGGGTGTTGTTCAACACACAGAGTAGTCGGTTGTTAAGGTTTGCTGAAGCCATAGTGATCAACCTGCGTAAGCCGGCCTTGTGCAAGCAGAAAGACATGTTAATCAGTTTAAAATTACCGTGGTAGACAATTGACATTACTGTGCGAATATGTGTATATTTCAAATTGAAGGATTTATCTAGTTAGTTCACTTTATGTTGTGTGATTTCTGAAGTATGTACCTGACGAGATGCAGCGAAATATACCAGGCAATAAATCGTGCTATCTATTGTTTGTGTCTTCATTATTCAATGATATACAACTATACAAATAACTTTAAGTGCTTCTTGTGCAATACTTTCGGACATATAGCTAAGACACGTAAAATGAGACAGGTATGAAAGAATGCCAACATGGTATACATGATCACTAATAGTGACGCTGACGACGAAGAAGACGCGAACGCAATCCACGTAGTTACAGACCCTAATGACAGTCGATGTGAAACTTTCAGACAGTGTCACGAAGACGGCAGCTTTGCGTGTGGTCACAATGTGCCATTACAAGAAGCTAATGCTGTGAGCATTCAGTATGGCACCGTCAAAATTCACCAAGCGTGGGTCAACGGAACGCCAACCACATTTGTAGGAGACACAGGCGCATCCATAGTGGGGGTGGACCAAAGTCTAGTAAAGACAGAAGACTATACGGGTAGGAACGCTACCTGCAGAACTTTTGGTGGGAGCTTAGAACAATATAAAATTGCATGGGTCCAAATAAACTGTCCTTGCTGTAACGGAAGAATATGTACGACAGTACTACCAAACCCATGCGCAGGACTAATGGACGGAAACACACCAAACATTCGAGAGTGCACTAATGAAGAAGCACAACAGTGAAAGATGAGACGTTTACCTGTAAAGGCCGTTAGGAGATGACAACAGAGAAAAGAGAAAGAAGAAGAAGAAAATGAGATCACATCGCAGGCTACCCCAACAGACACTAGACAGATCCTACAGACACAGACAAAAGACTTTGCGAAACATTCGCCCTACGTATCACCGATGATTTAAATCACCCCGAACAGTGGAAGAATGACATTTATCAATAAATAAACTAACACCTTATCCTGTCCGAGAGACAGAGACGACACTAATATTGAAAAAACCTGTAATCCCCGCGGGCATCATAAAGCTCGATCGTTAAAAAAACATCAAAACCAGACAACTACAGAGTGTTATCCTCCTCCAACTTAAATTGTTCAGACTAACCAACAAGTATCAAAGAAAGATAAAATACAATTGAAATCAACAGACAGGATTAAAATAAATTTGGCTGACAAAGCGCGAATAAATTCGGTAAGACAAGGTGAGTTGAATATCAAAGACATATCGCTCTTCAAATCATCATCATCATCATCATCATCATCATCATCATCATCATCATCATCATCATCATCATCATCATCATCATCATCATCATCATCATCATCATCATCGTCATCATCATCATCGTCATCTTCCACTTCTGCTGTCAAACGTCGTGTTGAATGGTCAGTGAAAAATCAATGTTCACAAACCAGAAAATATTGTACAACGTGTTTATATATAACTAGCTGACCCGGCCCGGCTTCGCCCAGTCCCTGGCGGGGATCTATCTATCTATCTATCTATCTATCTATCTATCTATCTATCTATCTATCTATCTATCTATCTATCTATATGTCTGTCTGTCTGTCTGTCTGTCTGACCCGGCCCGGCTTCACCCAGTCCCTGGTGGGGAGCATCTCATTCAATTCATATAAGTAGTCATGTAAGCCCCCGTTCCCGACTGTCTGTCTGTCTGTCTGTCTTACCCGGCCCGGCTTTGCCCAGCCTCTGGTGGGGAGCATCTAATTTAATTCATATAAGTAGTTATATAAGCTCCCGTTCCCGACTATCTGTCTGTCTGTCTATTTATCTGTCTGTCTGTCTGTCTGTCTTTCTGTCTGTCCAGGCCCGGCTTCACCCAGTCCCTGGTGGGTAGCATCTAATTTAATTCATATAAGTAGTCATATAAGCGCCCGTTCCCGACTGTCTGTCTGTCTGTCTGTCTGTCTGTCTGTCTGTTTATCTGTCTGTCTGTCTGTCTGTCTTACCCGGCCCGGCTTTGCCCAGCCTCTGGTGGGGAGCATCTAATTTAATTCATATAAGTAGTTATATAAGCTCCCGTTCCCGACTATCTGTCTGTCTGTCTATTTATCTGTCTGTCTGTCTGTCTGTCTTTCTGTCTGTCCAGGCCCGGCTTCACACAGTCCCTGGTGGGTAGCATCTAATTTAATTCATATAAGTAGTCATATAAGCTCCCGTTCCCGACTATCTGTCTGTCTATCTATCTGACCCGACGCGGCTTCGCCCAGCTCCTGGCGGGAAGCGTCTCATTAAATTCATATAAAAAAATTAACTTAAGAATGTCCTTCCACACACCATCCATTATTTTTAAATAAAACTGTTTTTAATTACCTACATGACTGTAGATAACTTCTTTAAACATAAAAAGATGAGTTAGAAAATTTTCACTCTTTAAATAGATGCAGTATTTTTATGAAAACTTTGAAAATGCCTTAAAGATTATATCATTATTTATTATAACTCAAATGCCTGTAAATAACTGTAGACAAAGAGTTTATAAATCTTTGAAAACAACGCGACAATCTATATATAAAATATATAGAAATTCTATTAAATGTTATGCCCCTTGAAGTAACTTTCCTTAAGTTAAGCCCCCTCGCTATATATAAATGATAATGTAAATTTAAATATTAAATTTTAGTAAGTAAATAGCTGATTGTACACTAACAAACTATGACAGTGGCTGCACGAGAATGAAAAGAATACATGTAGAAAATTTCATCTCAATCCGATGAACCGTTATCTAACGCATCAAATACATCCCTACACACATACATACATCGTCTTTATATATATATATATATATATATATATATATATATATATATATATATATATATATATATATATATATATATATATATATATATATATATATATATATAGATGAAGTTGTGTTACAGAAAACAAGATAAATTTGTCAGCACCAGCTTCATGAGTATGATATTACCCTTAGTACTTCAGTCAATTAGTGCAATATACATCGGATTTATGATTACAACATTCTTCAAGTCAACGAAGTCAAGACATACAATTATAAACACAGATGTAGTAAAGATACATCACAATGTCTGTAAAGATTATTGTTCAACAGCACCCCAAGCTTCTTCTATTTCCAGTAAGAAAGGACTAATAAATAAAAAGATTAAGCTTACTAAAATTACAATTCTGGTACATGTTAAATATTTTATTTGCTATGCTCCTATGTTAGTAATAAGGAATATTGGAACAGGTATTCCAGCGAATAGAACAGCATGGATGATTAAAAGCTAAACCCCGTAAAATGGAAAAAGGTTATAGCGAAGTTCAATTTTTGGGACACAGAATCTCAAATGGTTTTCGGAAGACAGACCCAAGTTTGGTCACCAAAATCTTAAACATTAAAGCCCCCACCACTAAAAGGGAAGTCAGAAGTGTGTAGGGACTGATAAATTACTATCAGAAAAGTATGCCACATTTCTACCTTCTCAGATCTACTGAAAAAAAAGGACAATCGACCAAAATTAAATGGACACACAAACACAACGAACTATTAAATCACATCAAGAAACTGTTCAACAAGCAACCTATTCTGAAAATACCAGACATAACTAAAGACTTCATATTACAGAGGGATGCTAGTTATCACGCCATTTCAGCTATTCTCCTCAAATTTCATGAAGGACTACTACACTACTCTAGTTGGAAACTGTCAGACACTCAAAGAAATTACTCTATAACCGAACTCGAGACCCTAGCACTCGTTAAAAGTATTAATACATTCTTTAAATACTTGCTGGGAAAAAAGTCTTGGTTTTATCTGACAAAAACATTTTGAATGTCTTTAAGGAAGGTAATCCAAAGAATTCTATAATACACAGGTGGTCTCTACTTCTACAAGACTACGACTTTGACATCTGTCACATCCCCAGGACAGGATAACAATTTAGCAGACTTACCAAGCAGACAATAGGTGATAAGTTTAATAGACTGGAACACGATAAAAATCTGTTTACACATCTGTAAATCACATATACAAAGTATGACTGAAACTATTTTGAAGCTTTGGATTACTGACCAAAACATTTGCAAATCAGGAGCAAACAACTTGACGTTTTAATTGCATTATTGATACTTATAATTGTATTTGTGTATATTATAGATGCATACATCGATGTCCATTGCTAATTGCCAGATTGTGAGACTGGTAAAGGGTCAACACGAGGGATGTATGCAATAGGTACTAGCCAGAAACCAGTTCCGCATATACCGAGACGAGTGATTGGAGAACCAACTAGACCTAGCTGAAGAGAAATAAGGAACCGGTAGACCAACCATACAGAAAAAAAGATCAAATCTTTTGGAGCACTCTACTTTACAGCACCAGCAACAGGCACAGAAAATCTACTAATTCATAAGTATTTGTAATCATATCTCATAAGCATTTATAATCATATTTGATTACTATCTGAAGTGGGGGTCCGCAACCGACTAGTTGAATGCATTATTCACTAGCGAGCAACCCCAGGTTGTCAGAAATTGACTAGGGAAACAATTTGTATGGCTGAACTACAGATTAAACCCATGAATATCAAGATTACACTTACAGGTGGCTCGTTAACACAAATGAAATGAGCTGTTCTTAATATTCACCAAGGAGTGGGAAGGAGAAAGTTAGATGAGCTAGGTTTAAGTACACGAATTGACTACTAGCCTAGTGCAGGTGTTTCTCCCCTGACAGTTTCCCCTCCCTGTTAAGTAAATAATCCCCCACCAAGCTAAGCAAGGCAATTGCGTCCCTTGGAAAACAAAAGTATAACAACTGAACTATGAGTTAAAACACAACACAATCATTTATTGTATATCACTCATTACACCAGAACCAATACGCAAATAAGACAAGAGACTAAGCAAGATAGAGTATCCAATTTTATAAGAAGACGCCATTAGAAGTACATCGGACATGTACTCAGATAAGATTTCCCTACCAAGCTCCCTGGTCACTGGTAGGGAAAAGAAAACGGGGAAGACCAAGAGAGACCCTGCGTAGAACCATCATCAGACAAAGCTTATTCAACGGCCAAGTAAACATCCAAGATCTACAACAGGTAGCAGCGAACCGCCAAGCATGGAGAGCTATGACTTATGTCCTATGCGCCGCCTTGGGCTCAAGAGGAAAGACTAACTAACTAACTAATTAACTAACTAAATTAATTACACAAATAATGGTTGTCAATATGATGAGGATGAAATCATATGAAATACAACAACATGTAAGAAAATACATAGCTCTTAAATTTCTTGTATCCTGTCTGGGTCTGTAGTCCAGATCAGCCTCTATGTTCAGATCAGCACACAGCCGGACGGTGTTCAGATCGGTAGTGTTCTGTCCTATCTCCCTTAGTTCCTCCGCTATCACAGAACGGGAAAACTGGGCTCCTGTTGAGGGCTTGGAAGAGATAATCAAGAATGTGTATTATCTAGTTCTACATCAATACAATCCTAATTAATACATACATTCTATCACCCCCTATACAATCACCAGTCTGGCCGAGTCTCTCTTCTAGCTTTACTGCGTTAACTTTCCTCCTTCTCCCAACATATCTCTCTCCTGTTGTCGAGTTTGGGAAGGACTTTTCCAGTAGTCGAACAAGCCTGTAATTATTACATTTCTGCCATCCCAAATGACGTCCCTTCAAGAGGAATGCGATGTCCTAAGTGAATGCCACTAATTCAGGCAGACATGTCGTTCCTCACCGTCGCTTTGTAAGAAGTTGGGTTAGCAGATCCCAGGGTCGGTAATGGTATCATAACAGTACCTGATCTCTGGGCTTATGTGCCGTGATCAGCCTCGCTCTCTGTAAAAGGTCTCCGTGAGTTACGACGCACGATGCTCTTGCACCACACACTGCAAGGGCTAAGCACCATATACCCCCTTACCAATTGTGGGTAATGTCTGTACCATTACACCGCTGCTTCAACAGCAATCAACAAACAATATACCACTGCGCGCTGCGCATAAGCACACAATAGCATAACACCCAATTATACTGGTAGGTTTGCATATGACAAATCAATATATCCATCATATACTTAAAACGTTATACATATACAGATACTCCTACGTAAGTGGGATGCAAAGTAGTATGGATGCAAAAAAAGGTAGTAATATAATTATCTACAATAAACTGGGAACTAATAGTTTCCATAGACATGACAGACAGCTGACAATACCCAATAAAGACTGCCGAATGCATGTCCAGAGAGTAATAAAAAGGATGCATATAACATGATTAAAAACATGCATAGAAACATGAGTTAAAGATTTGCATAGAAAAAAAAAATCTTACTTTATAGTAATAATATTGTACACATACAAAATATGATTTATCCATATCAAAATAATATGATAGACGCATAGTACTAGCCTCATTTATTCCTACTGGTATAGTACGAATAACACTTATAGCAATATGATATAGACAGTAATTGAAGATTACTAGTTCACTACTGATAGTCACAAAGGACTAGCCTGCCACAGGCGGACAGAAAGTCAGTCCTCTAAAGACTTGCATGGGTACTAAGAACTAATATTCCTAGAAGATCCTCGACAACATAATGAGAAGATCTCTCTATAAAGAAAGTATAAAGATCGTTCATACCTGTTTCAACATTGTTCGTATCTGATTTGAAACCTTCCTAGGCAAGTGGATTTATAGTTAGGCCGACAGACGCTCTTATCATGCATTGTTCTATCCCATAGTGTGTTTAGTTCAATTTCCACAGTCCTGAGTTTGAATTGCCTACATTCACTATATGAATGCCTGACACTTCACAGTTGAACGGTTTCCCTAGGTCAGGGTGTCCATTCATCCCCAGCCTTTAGGGATGAATAACTCCTTTCACGCGGTCCATTTCACCTCTGCTCTTTAATGTGGTTTAATAATCAGTTTGGCATTTAACACTTTGAATCGCTGGACTGTGGCATGTTATCAGCCCCGGGTTTCTTATCAAGCATACGTTTCCCCTGATGAAGATCCCAGGCGTCAAATTGAAGAGTGTTCCCATGGCGCAACTAGACCGTGTCCATCGAGAGAATAGACTGGGGTTTAAAACTCTGTGATAACACAGCCTACTTCTTACACATGTAGATAATATAGTTTATTCTTCTGTTGATTCTTCTTCTTCTCTTATGGAATATGGAATACTTTCATGTAGGAAGGCATTCTAGTGCACTCGCAGCATTTTGTCACAATAACTATTTGTAATCATATTTCATAAGTATTTATAATCATGAATAAAATTAGATCATGTGTTTGATATACTCAGCCATCAGAGTATGGCATGTTGTTAAATTTTTTTTTCTCCAATAAATACTGATAGTCCTTGCCATCATACGTAAAGACAGAAGAAACATTTCAATAAATGAGATAAGTAAGAGTACAAGCAAATGAGATAGGGTAAAGATCCAAGATGAAAGAAGAATAAACCAGCATGATACAAACAACAGTATCGAAAAGAAATAAAAGATAGTAGAAAGAGTGTGAGAATGCGAGAAATGAGAGAAATATGAAACATCTGGAAGAATGGGATAATACTACAACAGTACATAGGGTGAAAGTTCACATGTCGTGTTGATGAAAATGTCAGCCAATAGTCATGCAATTGTTAAGTTATGCAAATGTTGATATTTAATTTACTTTATAATTTGATGTCATAAATTGTATTTTCACAATATTATTCTGAAAGTGAGAAATATCATTGGTGAGAATGGATGTAGAAAGAGATCCACAAGGAAAAGTTATTTCATTAACCAGACGATATATCCAGACAGAGAGAAAGAATGTGTGACTGAAGAATCTATTATATATAAGGCTTGGATTATATTTTCAATATTGCATGTATTACCAATATATACAATGTTGTACAAGGCCAAATTAATGAATAGAAATGAAAGGCAGATCAAAGGATTATTAATGACGGTGTTAAATAAATATAAACAATGAAAAAAGAAAAAGCTACTAAACAACCACCATTCAACAGAAGAATAAGGGAAGATAGACATTGAAGCAGCATCCCCAAGAAAGCAAAAGAGATTATCATACGATAGTCAAACGATAACAAACATTGATCGAAAGCGAATGAAATGGGAATAAAGGTCAAAAACAGACATAAGTAAACCACACACCAATAAGCAATAAATAAGGGAGATGGTAATGAGATTTCCTAAACACACGCGTACCTTCACCCAGGGCGTAATTGTCAACAACTCAACTGACAGGCCTCATCGGGTACTTCTCACACACCCATACAAGACAACTTGCAAGTCGTGTGGGAGGCAAAATGCATGGTCCATTTTATTGCCGTTGGCTCGCTTACAAGCGGTAAACAGTCGCTAATGCAATACACAATATACAGCCACAGAATTATCTAACACAAACTGCTAACCCTATGCTAGTTCTATCTATTAGTGAACACAAAACTCCTAACGCTATTCTAAACGATGTGAACGCCTCAAGTCCAGTCTCCCGTCTGCCTAACCTCTCTCCCGTGGTTACCCACCACGCGGGGTGACCTTCACCTTCGTGCGTGTTACCTCACATCGCACTCTGCTGGCAAACGTGGCCTGTTGAGTGTCTACTCAACTGTGCTATGGCTTCACGAGGTGTGGTACTATCGTGATTAGAGTGCTAACTCTCTGAACACCGCCTGCGTGTCTCATGAGGGAGTGGCTAACCCTCTCCTATTACCTCATCTCCCCTGCCCTTGCCTCGGGCACCGTATCTCCTCCTGGTCTCTTCAGGGTTGACCGCTCTCCCTGGCGGAGGGGATGTGGTCGAGTCTTTGACACACACCCACCCCTCTTGTGTTGCGTCATCAACTTTCACTCATTGGTTGTGACGCAAGAGGTTCCTAAACAAAAAATTAGTGTCTCTAATTTTTGTCAAAGACTCTAGATAACCTGGCTTTGGGCATTCCAATAGACTATTAATAACTATTGTCACAATGTAGCAAAGCCTTACTTGGCTACTGGCAATCGCCACAAACTTGACTGGTTGGCGTGAGCCCCTTCTCACATGCTATATTATATTTATCAGAGGTATGTCTGAACCGGACCGTTGTCTTATAAGACCTGCCCTCACATAGTAAATTAACTTACTACCCATACAAAGTTGACTTTCTTAGGGTCAACACATGAATTATTTCATGTCCCCCATATAATATTTAACAACCATTCTACAAGAGTGTGTGCGACAGGCTTTACCTCCTTCGCTTCCGCGCGTAAGACTTTATTTCACTGTTAATTTAGTTCTTCGTTGTCTATTATGTCCCCTGGCCCCATAGTTATCTGTCTTTGATCTACAAATAGTGTATGCAATTTATATGTTTGTTTTTCTGTTTGTTTGTGTGTTTGGATGTAATAAATCTACTAATCTAATTTCTATCCTCTATTTATAAATTCTATGTGTATGTATGTTAGTTTTTTGAGTGTCATAATTTGGTTCAATGTGGCCACAAACAGGTGTATAACACTAATTCGTGACTACATTCACTTGTTATGAAACCCAAAATACTGTAATCTAAGTTCTAAACTATATTACAGACAACACATTCACACTAACACAATTTCACTAACGAAAACTTTACATTCTAACATACCATTCTAATTCTATAACTAAGTATTTAATGTGTTACCTAAATTTATTAAATTTGTTATGTTAATTATATGATATGATTATATTACTTCTTATTTATTTCAAATCTAAGTGATGTAATCTAACTATTTAAATGCAATTGTTGTGATGTGAGTTATGTACCTTAATTAAATGGATTATGTGACCACAATTTATGTACTTTTCTAAATACTATGCTAAATAATGTTTTTAAATGCACAAAGGAATTATATGAGTGATGTAAATGCTGTATGTTACCTTATCTACTCTTTTTAATCTATTATGATGTAAAATGATGATACTAATAAATGGTAATATTTGAAAGATGGTATGGTTTCATTAAGATGGAATAAACTAACTACAATGAAACTAAGTGAAATATAACAATCTAAATGGTACTATTCATATCATAAATTTAATTTAACTTGTAATAAACTATTCTTATGTCTAAACTAATATTCTAATCTAATTTTAATGGGTTAATTACTGTACTAACTACATTATTAAAATAAATGAGAACTGTTATAGTTCCTAACCTACATCTAATTTATCACTATCTTAAAATATTATATTACATATCACAATAAGTTTATATACATAGTATTCGGTTTCCACAGGTTAGTAGTTGCCTTCATGTATGTGCAATGGTTGTATAGGCATAATATAACCACACATTTTGCCTGGGTATCTGAAATACATTACACAGTCATCTTAATGTTCTCTCGGTAGTGCACGTGTAGAGTTCGCTGGTGTCGTAGCTCTGTCTTTTCGTGTCTGTAATTAAGCACTGTTCTGACACTGTTTTCTGCGGTTCATATATATGATACACCGGAATGGAGCTTAGTTGGAAATGAGCTGTCCTAGTTCACACGGTGGTATCTAAGTATAGCAGCACAGTTCTTAATCTGATGTCTACGGACACATGATAGTTCAGTGTTTTGGTACATGATTACGCCAATAATGTGGATATGTATGTAAGCTATTTTACATCTTATATTATCAGATACCCATGTACCAACCATCACTCTACATTTAACTGTTGGATTTCAGGTATTTCTACCCCAGATGGTCTACTAAGGGTATCAGCTAGGGTGTTGTCTTTCCCCTTAATATGCTCTATACTGAACGTATAGTTTTGAAGGATAAGAGACCACCTGTATATCCTGTCGTTTCGGTGCACACCAGTCTGAATGACCGTAATGGGAGAATTGTCGGTCTGGATAATGAAGTGCACACCCGCCAGAAAGCGGTGGAGCTTTCTCACTGAGTAGATGACGCTCAGGGCCTCCAGTTCTGCTATCGAATATCTGGACTCGGTAGGTGTGATCTTACGGCTCACGTAGCAAATCGGATGGAAGATGCCCTCATAAAATTGGCCTAGGACTGCAGCGATGGAGATCCTGCTGGCATCTGTCCTAAGATAATAAACGAGCCCAGGGTTAGGCAAGCGGAGGATGGGAACATTACTAAAAAGAATTTTCAATTTTGACAATGCAGAAATTAATAATGCATCTTTCACATCCAATTTTACTGATGCTTTTAATACATTCGAAAACACACTAGTTATTTCAGCTAGGTTTGGAATAAATTTACTATAGTAATTAACTAATCCCAAAAGACTTCTAACCTGCTTTTTCGTAGTAGGCATGGTTAGATTCATAATTTTTGTAATAATCCTCTTGTCAGTCTTCAGTTGACCTTGAGAGATGACATGACCCAAAAATTCAATTTCTTTTAGGCCCAATTCGACTTTGCTCGGTTTGACTGTGAGACCGAAGAGTCGCAACCTATCAAACACATGTCTCAGTTTCAGTAAGTGTGTAGTCCAGTCTTCAGTATGGACACATATATCATCTATATAGGTCACAGTATTCGTCACTCCATGTAACAGATCTCTAGTTAAGCGTACGAAAGTGGCAGGAGCATTTCGAAGTCCGAAAGGAAGAAATCGCCACTCGTATAGTCCTAAAGGTGTTGAAAACGCAGTAAGATGCATAGATTGAGCTTGCATCGGGACCTGCCAGTATCCTTTAGTAAGATCTAGTTTTGAAAAGATTTTAGAAGTAGACATGTCCAAGATAAGATCTTCGCAGGAAGGAATAGGTTCTGCGTCGATCTTAGTGATGTTATTGAGTTTCCGATAGTCCACGCACAGACGAATTGTGGAATCCTTCTTCTTAATTAGGACGATTGGAAAAGAGTACTCTGATGTAGACTTTTGGATAATCCCGCTAGCTTCTAAATTAATAATTTCCTTATTTAGATTTTCCCTATAGCTGAGTGGGATAGAGTACGGCCTACATTTAATAGGCTTAGAATCCGAAAGAAGAATGGAGTGTTCGATTCTGTCCGTCCTACCTGGGATGTCAGAGAATAAGTCTTTGTATTCAGTAACTAACTCCACTAATTGTCGTCGTTGAATGTCTGTTAGTCCCTGATCTATATGTATGCTGTCCACTGTCGCAGTTTTGTCTACAATGGGAACAGGTAGTTCCATTCCGTCGTCGTCTACCTGATTCAGTACCGTGGTGGTGCTAAGTGTGTATTCTGTTAACTCACTGGGTGTATTGCCATTGTCGGAACTGCCAGTCTCGCTAACTAGTGTAGTTGCGTTGTGTATGTCTGTCGTCTGATCACTGGGTGTTGGTGCACTCTGTTCGTCTGTCACTACTTCTGTTTCTTGTCTTGTATAGTAAGGTTTCAACATGTTGACATGGAATATCTTTAAGTGTCCGTTTATCGATATTTCATAGTCAACATCTGAAATTCTGCGTACCACCTTGAATGGCCCTTGCCATGAGGTTAATAGTAAATTTCTTTTGTCTGGAAGTAGCAAGAGTATGTCTTGATCTGGTTCAAGTTCAATTGTTCTTGTCCCTTTGTTGGCATATTGGCGGTAGATTTGACCCTTCCTCTCCAAAGCTGCCTTAGCTATAACACACGATTTCATGATCTTGTCTCGTGTCTCTGTCACCATTTCATAAGGTGTCTTTGGGGTAGGAATTTCTATCGAATTTGTTAGTACCTGATGGTAAATAGTTAGGGGTCCACGTGGGTTAGCCCCGTAAACTAATTCAAAGGGTGAGAAACCCGTGCTAGAATGGGGAATCTCCCGATAGGCGAACAGCACTGTTGGTAACAGTGTATCCCAATCAGCTGGGTTTTCTGCTGTAACCTTAGCCAGCATGTGCTTTAGGTCCCCATTAATTTTCTCTACTATTCCATTGCTGGCTGGATGGTAAGCTGTCGTAAAATGTTGCTTAATGCCTAACATTTTTGTAAGGGCTTGCGTTGCAGCCGATATGAACTGAGTTCCACTATCGGATAAAATGGTCCGTGGGAATCCGAATCGTGAGAACAGGTGTAGAAATACATTGGCAACGTCTTTGGAGGTGATGTATTTCAAAGCTACTGCCTCAACCCACCTTGTACATAGGTCGACCATTGTCAATATGAAGCGATTTCCTTTGCTGGACACCTGGTTTAGGGGTCCAACAATATCTACCGCCACACTTTCAAATGGCCTAGAAGCCAGTGTAGAAGGCTGTACCTCAGCTGTAGGATGTTTACCTTTACGTACCAATTGTTGACAGACATTACACGAACGACAAAATAATTTTATGTCATTGCAAAAACCTGGCCAATAGAAATGAGCCTGAATTCTGGCCCTGGTCTTATCATATGCAAGATGACCAGCAAACGGTGACTCATGTGCAATCTTTAGCACAGTTAGACGATGTTGTTCAGGTAACACCGTTTGCTGAATCTCATGGTTACCAGTAGTATAATATCTAGTTAAAATACCATTGTTAAGTCTAAAAACCCAAGATGCATTTTTGGTCACTTTGGCTTTATCTTTTAACAATTTTAAGTATGGAGACACACTAGTATCAGCTTTTTGCTGTTCTATAAATTTCTGTCTGCTGGTGTCATCTGTGCCAGTTGGGGAAAGCAACAGTAGTCTCTCATCTTGTAGTGTGTCTTGATGTTTCACACTGTCTGCTCTTGTTGTTGCATTAGCTGCATTTAATTTCTCCCATGCAACTATTTCCTCATTAGTACATTGTTTCAGTTGAGGTAAACACCCCAAAATTAAATCAGTACAAGGGTTGTTAAGTATTGCACAAGTAAAGGTACCAGAAAGAAACGGAGAATCAATACGGGCTTTTGCCAAAGGGTAAGTCTCAATGTTACCCGAAAAGGTTCGGCATCTGACAGTGTCACCTGTGTAATCACCCGGGCTCACTAGTTCTTTCCGAAGACCGATAAGGGTGCTGCCGCTGTCCAGCAAACATTGACATGGTACATCATTGACCATTGCATTGTGGAACACTAACTTGCCTCTGGAGGCTAATGCTGCATTCACACTCACAGATGAGCATGGTACTGTATGTCCACATTCTAGTCTTCCGTCTGCATGGAATTGGTGACATCGTTCACAGCTGTCAAAGCTTAATATATCGTTAGCAGCACACACATCCTCTGCTTGGTTAGTTGGTAAGTCACTTTCAATCTCACACTCATTCTCACTACCACTATCTGAAGAGGTGTCGATCAACATAGCGTTGTTAGCTTTCAAACGTTGGCGGCCAAGGCACTTATTAGAATAATGGCCATAAGAGGAACAAAAAAAACATTTGATTGCACGCCTGTATGCAGACCGTTTGCTTTGCTGCTTCTTGATCACATTTTCAAGATGCGCCGGATAATTCGGCGATTTGTCGCACATAGCATAAGTGTCGTGCATTAGTTGACAGTACATGCATTTGGAAACTTTTCTGTCTTTCTTATCATACTTCTGAAAAGGTTTTCTGTTACCCTGATAGTTTTTTGATTGGTCTTTGACAAAGGAAACTATCTCAGAGTCACTTGAGGTCTTAAAAATCTCTCTGTTAGAAGAAAAATATGCTGAGCCTTTTTTTCGAACTGCTCGATGTTTTCAATGTCTGACTGCTGCAAAAACTTAGCAAAAGGAGAAGGTATAGTAGATATACACTTGTCCATAGCTATTAGGTTTTTTAATCTATCAAAGTCTTTTCCTATGTTAGCTGCTTTAAGCCACCTGTTTAGTACACTCTGCACATTTGAAAAATAATCTATAAAAGTTTCACTAGGTTTAGGTTTTAAATTTGAGAACTGAACCTGATACCCAGGGGCATCAAGTAAAAAGTGCTGCATAATCCTATCATGGATGTATTGATAGCTAGATCTAAGTTCAATAGGAATAGACTCTATTACTTTAAGGGGCTCACCACTTAGATTCTTCATGTAAATCGGAGCCCACATATCTAAAGGAACTTGGTGATATTTAAATTGATACTCTACATTCTCTGTCCAGGCAGATATGGAGTCCTCTTTACAATATGGTTTGATAATATTTTTGTATTTGTTGAACTTATTTTCCTCTTGTTGACTTCTTAGTTTAGTGGCAGAGATCTCTGCGTGTGAGTCTATATCCATGCTTTTCATCTTTAATTGTGTCTCTGATTCTACCTGAATTTGTTTTTCTTTAACTCGTGCCATTTCATCTATCTCTTTTTGCTTTAGATCTAATTCCTTTTGTTTTAATTCTTTCTCTTGATCTAATTGTTTTTGTTTCATCTCCTTATCATGTTCTCTTTCTCGTGCGCGTTCGTCCCTTTCCGCATTCTCTTTTCGTGTTTGTTCCTCTTTTGTTTCTTTAAATTTCTGATCAGCATATTGTTGTAGTTCTTTTCCTGTTAATTCCAGTTCTTTGCCTGCTTTTATGAAATCTGATAAAGTTGCCATCTTACTTTAGTACTTGGCTAACAGTGATAGGCAATGATGACTTTAATCAGTTATTTATCTTTGATATGTTATGTTTGTTCTTATCTGATCACTATCAGTTGTGCTTTCTGTTTATACCCTGCCCAGATTTATCTTGCAGAAAAACAGAGTATACACATATGTCAACGCGTTACAAGCTGAAAAAGAGATGCACTATTAATCAAATTGCATGACAAAATATATAAGTGTACTCAGCTTAATGTGGGAACGAAGCTCCTTTGACACAGGTCACCTTGTTTGGTACACTGGGGTGGCGACACGTTTCGTACGTAGCACACGGTATCTGGCCCACAGGTGTATGTGCACAGCTGTTGTTTGCCCTCTGATATATAGGGCAGCAGTAAACACGCCTACTAAACGATATGATTTACTCGACAACTAAGGACAATGACTTAGACAATGACAGACTTACGAACACCTAGAATATGTATTAATTAATTTTAATGTCAATGTCCTGTCTTTGTTTTAAACAATAATTGCCTTTCGTTACTAACCTAGTTAATTTCTGTAAACGTTGTGCAGCTAAGTATCAGATGCTTAGCCCGAAAATAGTTCCATCGTGACGATAAGCAAAGAGAAAATAGACCCAAAAATGAATAAATGCTTGTAAAGAAATCAAAATAACATAATAATGTGTCAACAAATAAATATATTCATTTAGTAACTTAAATAAGTAAATAATAAACAATATACAGCACAGATTCAGGCGGGCCGCCGCTAAGCGATCTTGTAAACATTCGACTGCTTTATGCTAATGACGCAGAACAACTGTCTGTCAATCACTCTACGTCATCGCGCAGCGCTATTTTTAGATCTCAAAAATCAATATTGTCGGCTGCCTGTGTATTCCTGCGCCGTGAATCATGTTTGGTGCTTATTCAAGAATAAATTGGTAAATATATGAATAAATATAAGAAAATAAGAATATTAATACTTACAGCTTCGAAGAATACATGATTTCATTCAATAAATATATCATAAACACAATTAAACACTATTTTGTCACGATAGGCATATTTCTAGCTCGCAAATTCTCCTGTCTGCACAAATTATCGTTACTACAAAAATTAAACCCTAGTCTGGAGACCGTGGATGAGTGGATTAGCTTGAACTTTTCGTTCAAGCTTCACTTCTTGACACCACAATTACCCTTTTACTGTGGGTATTAGCTTGGCGCTTTCGTCCAAGCACCACTTTCTGACACCACAATTACCCTGGCCTGTCAACAACTCAACTGACAGGCCTCATCGGGTACTTCTCACACACCCATACAAGACAACTTGCAAGTCGTGTGGGAGGCAAAATGCATGGTCCATTTTATTGCCGTTGGCTCGCTTACAAGCGGTAAACAGTCGCTAATGCAATACACAATATACAGCCACAGAATTATCTAACACAAACTGCTAACCCTATGCTAGTTCTATCTATTAGTGAACACAAAACTCCTAACGCTATTCTAAACGATGTGAACGCCTCAAGTCCAGTCTCCCGTCTGCCTAACCTCTCTCCCGTGGTTACCCACCACGCGGGGTGACCTTCACCTTCGTGCGTGTTACCTCACATCGCACTCTGCTGGCAAACGTGGCCTGTTGAGTGTCTACTCAACTGTGCTATGGCTTCACGAGGTGTGGTACTATCGTGATTAGAGTGCTAACTCTCTGAACACCGCCTGCGTGTCTCATGAGGGAGTGGCTAACCCTCTCCTATTACCTCATCTCCCCTGCCCTTGCCTCGGGCACCGTATCTCCTCCTGGTCTCTTCAGGGTTGACCGCTCTCCCTGGCGGAGGGGATGTGGTCGAGTCTTTGACATTGAAGCAGCATCCCCAAGAAAGCAAAAGAGATTATCATACGATAGTCAAACGATAACAAACATTGATCGAAAGCGAATGAAATGGGAATAAAGGTCAAAAACAGACATAAGTAAACCACACACCAATAAGCAATAAATAAGGGAGATGGTAATGAGATTTCCTAAACACACGCGTACCTTCACCCAGGGCGTAATAGCTAGTGGAAGGGTAGAAGATGCTCATGCTTATGCATGGATGAGGAACTGCATGAGGTTGTCCGAGGGAATTTGGATCTCATAGTAGATTACACTCAGTTCTCTGAACAAAAAAAAAAAAAAAAGAGAGACTGTGGGTACACGCCATCTAGGTTTTGTGGGACGAGTATGTACGTGTTCGACATATACAATTTATTTTCCTGTTGTGATGTGTAGAACGAAATATCAAATGTATCCAATTGTCATAAGAAATTGCAAAGATATGGGTGATTGGACTTAAGACTATTTAAGATGCAAAATGACCATACAGTACCACTTTTCGTTACATGTCAAGGGTGAACAGACCGAATAGGCTGTTAAAATGGTTTCACCATTTTGAAAAGACGGGCGGGGGGGATATTGCCATGTACCGAAAAGACTCTGGAAAGAGTCAACGGTAAAACAACTGAGAAAACGGGACAGACATACTAGATACCACAAGAGTTACACAACAGTGAACAAGGTCACCAAACAGTGTAGCGTAGTAGCAACGACATAAAACAATGAATAGTTGGCGTAACGTAGTAGCAACGACACACAAAAAAAAGTAACGCAGTAGTAATGATAGCTATAATTATAAAGATTACTCAGTCACGTGAGAGAGAAATCGTCACGTGACGGAATTGAAGTAGGAGACTGCTGACAATGAACCGGCAGTCGGCTGAGAGGAGAGCTTGCAAACACATCGCCTCTCGTAGCAAACATAAGTTAATATCACGCAATAACGGCTAGTGTTCAAAGTAGAAAAAGCTATCAAGTCATGCAGCGAACTTCGGCATCGAGACCTCCAGTATTTGTTTAATAGCCGCCGCATGATGGCCGTCAGTGATCCTCGTCAACAACTCACCAGCCCGGAGGTCAGCAGTCTCGCGCACGTCGCCATGTTGTAAGTAGGCACCTTAGCAAAATTAGTGACTGTGTATTTTGACGAGTGGAATGGCGTAACGACGCTCAGGATGATACGACCTACACTAGGAAAAGTGACTGTGTATCCTAGTGGCTCCACATGGATGCGTGAATCATATTTGTGCCATCCGATTGAATGAGTTAGACATGAATTGGGCAGTGTGAGAGGATGCCACAGTGCACATAATAAATTGATGTGAAAACAGGACGCCAGCGTCCATCGTCGTTCTTTGAGTTATCGTATCTTGTCACCATGTTTGCCATTGCCTTATAACGAGAACAAGAAAGACATTGGCTGGGTAGAATATTGACTTTGGAGATGATTTGCTGGTGTACAGACAGGGACATTTTGGCGGAAGACTTACAGGTGGCAGTTAACAGGGTAGCAGAATGGTGCAGGGACGCAGAGGTCGTTATAAACCCAGAGAAAGCATCGGATGTGTGGTACTCCCTGGATAACCGGATGGTCAAGGCAGATGTCCCGGGTATTATGTTGCATGGATGCCCCCTTAGTAGAGAGAGTAAAATGAAGTACATGGGTATCACCTTTGACAGGTTTTTGTCTTTTAAGGATCATGTGGAGGCTTTGGTGGTGAAGGCTGGTAGGAGACTTAATGCATTGAGGGTGATGGCAGCAAACGGGGTAGATCAGAGGATGCTTTACAGGCTCTTTCAGCAGTTAACAATGTCGGTCATTGAGTATGGTTTGGGGCTGTTGACAGAGTCAGATTGAAAGGCTGAAGCGCATACAGAATGCTGTCATGCGGGTGCACAAAGGACACACCAATTATATGCAGAAGCATATCCTAGTGCTACCAACAATGACGGATAGGCATAGGGTCCTTCAGGGGAAATGGTACCTGAGGGTTGCTGCAGATAGGGATCACCTCTTGCATGAAGCCATGGATATGGTCAAGGGTCAAATACTAAGACGAGGCAGGTCCTGGCTGGCACAGGCAGAATTGTCTATACGTCAAGTGTGTGATCTAGAGACAATCAATCGTGAAAATGAGTTGGTTGAAGCTCCGGAAGACATGACCGACTGGCACCATGTAATACTAACAATGGGTCGTGAGAGTAGAGAATGGGCAGCAGACCACACTGAGTTTGAAGTGCAGCAACTGATCCAGAGTAACACATATCAAGGTGACATAGTCATCTACACTGATGGGTCAGTGGTGAGAAACAGACGTTGTGGCTGGGGCTTTATTGCAAAGGCTAATGGGCTAGTCTTGAAAAAGGAGAGTCTGGCATATGAGACTACGACCACCAGCATGAGAATGGAGGTGGAAATAGTAACAGCGGCATTCAGTTGGCTAGAGGAGGCTACTGCAACACACATTGTATTCATTACGGATTCAAAGACTATGCTTAGTAAGGTTGAGAAAGGAATGTTTCGTGTGGAATGGCTATCGTCGCTTTAGAGGTCACAGATTGTGAGAACTGTATGGATATTTTGTCCTGGGCAAGCGGGGGTGCGGCGGAATGAACAAGCTGATATGCTGGCAGGGAATGCACCTCTTTGTGGTATATTGCCTATGGACAATTTAATTCAATTCAATTCAACTTTATATTAAAAGGGTTACAAATTGGGCACAAAGGCCTGTCTTACATTCGGCCCTTCCAATAACTCATCTTTCATTCATCAATAGAGCATGATACATTCACACAGGAAAATACATTGTCAAATTAATGTTGTAAACATAAACAATGCATATTACAGTTATAAGACACATCTATCACCCACCCACACATCCCCTCCCACCCACATACACCTCCACCCACCCACACACATCCCCATCCACCCACACAAACCCCCACCCACCCACACACACCTCACCCACCCACACATATCACCCACCCATATACATCACATCCAACCCACACTCCCACATTCCCACCCCACCAACCCACCCACACCTTCACACAGCCATACACCACACACATCACCCCACACACACCCAACCTACACACCCCACCCACCCACACACACCCCACCCAAACACCCACCAACCCACCCTTCCCTATTACCACACATCCCCACACACACACATCTCCCCAAAAACACACCCATCCCCCAGTTTAGCGAGAAATAGATAGTTTCTTATTGTCGGTGACATGCGAGGCTTTAGCGAGAGATAGATTGTTTATTTTCATCGGTGACATGAGAGCCCCTAAAGATAGATATTTTTTATCATCAGTGGAGTGAGGGGCCTTAATGATAGATAGTTTCTTATCACCGATGGAGTGAGAGGCCTTAATAATAGATAGTTTCTTATCAATGCGGAGGTGGTCGTGCGCTTGTGGGACCAGGTGGAGAGGAGGTGGGGGAATAGATTGAGAACCCGTGTGTGGAAAGGATGAGATTGCGGGGGATTGGCAGGGGTTCTGGAAGAATCTCAAAACTGAGAGGGAAGACTGGGAAAACGTTAAATCAGACAGCGGTGGGAACGATTAGTAGTATGAGTCTTCCCTGGCTGTTGAACGAGGGACGGAGCACATATGGGAATGTCCTGAGTGCATATCCTGCTTTTCCAATTGCCCTGGTCAGTAATTATTTCATCATCATATTATTCTAATTGGTCATGAAGCACAGTTGTTCCTGCAGCGAGGCGCTGTAGTCATTTTTAAAGTGACAGGTTCGTATCCCGGTCGGTAACTATAGCTCTCATGTTTATGTTGTCTAGTGTATCCTCTAATCTCTACTTCTTTCGTCTACTTATATTAGCGCCAGACAATACATGTTTGTTTAATTAGCTATTGTTTCGCTCGCTCGCGTTGAACAGCAATGTCCATACACAATACTTCTATTAGTGTTGGACTGCATTTTGCGTGTGAATTTGCTTTCCCTATAAACAGTGTCCCTCGTCATCAAGCGAACCCACTCCGACTTCAGAGGTGTGTGTTTATTTAATAACTATTCTAGTTAACCCCATTAAGCATGTCTTCACTATATTATTCTAATCCGCTACCTTCTAAGTATTTCTTCATCATAAAATTCTAATTGGCTACGGCATTATTTATTTCATCGTCATATAATTCTAACTGGCTACGGCGTTAATTTCATCGTCGTTAGTTTCTCGTCCTACTGGTGTCTGTGTTTTAACTGATCAATTGCCATGTGATGAATAATCATCTTAAGAGACTTCCAGTGTCTTCCATGAAATTATATACAAGGGGCTTCTCATAAGTCTTTAGCCAAATTTCAATTGTCTCCGCTTACTCCTTCATGGTCAGGCTAAAGACTTATGAGAAGCCTCTTGTATCTCCGAAATGCTGTCATTGCAAAATGAAGTCTCACTTAAAATATCACATAGTAATTATCCATAAGTAACCTCTTTTAATTTGATATAGAATACAACACGTCTGCCACCATATTAACAACTTTTAGGTCATAACTGTGACACACCCTTACTTCCAATTTTCCAGTGTAACGTGCGTTTGTTTATGCAATTCAGAGGTTAACGCATGAGTTAGGAATCTGCTAGTGCTAGCAAGTTAACGGGGCCACAGATGTATATGAAAATGCGAGACCAGCAGGGTTAATCACAATCGTCAACTAACTGAGGTACGCCCAACAAAGTGTTGGTTAAGGCACGTACGCATCATATAAATCGTCCACGAATGGGAGAAGCTCCTAAACAGGTGGTTAAGATATATCACAGAGATATCAGTCGAAGTCACGTATGCATAGAAGCAACGGAATAGTTCAGTAATGTTAGATCGTTAGAACACGTACGGGGTTAAGTGGAAATCACTAATGAGATGTTGTCATATATTGCGAATGGACTGGGGATCACTGGTATGCATAACCCATATTCTGGTCAAAGAAGTTGGGCCCCATCCTCTTCTAATCTATATCTATAAAAGACGATGTATGTATGTATGTCCGTTCTTTATGCGTTAACCGATTGAGATGAAATTTTCTACATGTATTCTTTTCATTCCCGTGCAGCCAACTGTCATAGTTTTTTTTTTAGTGTACAATCAGCTATTTACTTACTAAAATTTAATATTTAAATTTACATTATCATTTATATATAGCGAGGGGACTTAACTCAAGAAAAGTTATTTCAAGGGGCATAACTTTTAATAGCAATTCTATAAATTCTATATATAGATTGTTGCATTGTTTTCAAAGATTTATAAACTCTTTGTCTACAGTTATTTACAGGCATATAAGTTATAATAAATAATGATATAATCTTTAAGACAGACAGACAGACAGACAGACAGACAGACAGACAGACAGACAGACAGACAGACAGACAGACAGACAGGCAGGCAGGCAGGCAGGCAGGCAGACAGACAGACAGACAGACAGACAGATAGATAGATAGATAGATAGATAGATAGATAGATAGATAGATAGAGAGATAGATAGATAGATAGATAGATTAGATAGATAGATAGATAGATAGATAGATAGATAGATAGATAGATAGATAGATAGATAGATAGATAGATAGATAGATAGATAGATAGATAGATAGATAGATAGATAGATAGATAGATAGATAGATAGATAGATAGATAGATAGATAGATAGATAGATAGATAGATCCCCGCCAGGGCCTATGCGAAGCCGGGCCAGGTCAGCTCGTTTTTAATAAACAAGAATATTTCAGACTCAGTTTTGTTTTGTCTAGGTGATTGTGGTCCTTTGGGAATAGTTGATACAGGATAAGAGTATGCCCCTTCACTATAAATCCTATAGCTCTTGAGCCCCCTTTGATAGTCTATGAAAGGTCTGAAAAGACTTCATCAGCATGAATCAGGATCAAGTGAAGAATAGCATGAGTCTTGAGCAGCTTTGGGAATACAGAGATCATCATCTATTCATTAGATGTCTTCCCTCTCCCTTCTGTTCTTATTTTTGAGTTTTGTAATTTTTGTTAATTATTACTTAAATTACACACACACAGAACAACTTGTTTTCACAAACAAATTGTAAACAACCACTTTGAACTGAAATAAATCTTGAGAAATATCTACTGGTTGTGTTTGTTTTTTTTATTGACTGTGCCTGTATTTTTTGGCTTTAGAAAAAGCACATCACATTCATGTTTGATACATGTTGTTTTCATATATAAATCAATGTTTATATCTATATACACTTTATACCAAAGAATACAAGACAATCAATATGAAATGGGGTTCTATGTGTGTGGCCAGTAATTTCTTTTCCTGTGGAAAGAAAATAACTAGTTCATGGACCCTATAGTTGTTGGGCCTGTACTGCCTTCTCTTTTCTTCTGTGGTATCTGGTTTTTTTTTTTTTTTTTTTTTTTTTTTTTTTGGGGGGGGGGGGGGGGGGTTTGTAAGATAAATTGTCACCTCTGAGTGGTAGACTGGGTTGAGCCTGGGTCCATAGGTTAATTGATCCCTATCAGAACTTGCCAGTGGAGCTAAGCTGACGGCTGCCCATGCTCTGGTCGATGCCTGAATTGTCTTGCCTTCTCATTTTGGGGATCATCTTTCTCTACTTCTCTCTTCTGGTTGCCACCAAGATCATCACTGTGATAACATTTACATAGGTCTGTAAAATCGCACCAATGTAATGTTTTAAAGTGATAGTAAGAAGAAACAGGACATAACAGGAAGGATGATAAGGTCAGAAGAAATATAACACCATGAAAGTAAGAACTAATTCCCCCCTTCTCTGATCTGGTGTTGTGTTAATATGTGATGTCAGGGATTATTATACTGCATGCATATATCTATCATCTGTTCCTGCTGTATGCATGTTCTCAGTGTACCTTGGGTTCATTGAGATGTGTACAGTCAGACATTGATATGAGTGACGATGTGTTGTTCCAATGATTATTTTAAGTTAAGCTGATAGGACTAGACCATGATAAGGGTAGGATGCATTTTAATAAAAGGCATACAAATACAACATCTTCAGCTACTCATTTTGGTTATGCAGGGTGTGTATAATTGTTTCTCTGCACCTCTTAAATTAACCAACTAGTATTCTTCTTCTCTCCAATCACCTCCTATTACCTGTTGTTGTGTTGTTGAGTGGTGTGCTGTGTTGTGTAGTGTGTTGAGTTAACTTCTGTTGACTGGGGTTCTCATAGCTTGCACCAACTTCCCCTCCAGTCTTCATCAGTTAGTATGAGTATAACTCGCCTAGTATTGATTGTTGTTCATGACTATCATAAAGAACTTCTTATGTGTATTTGTTACAAAATGTAATTCATTCAAAATCATGATAACAATGTACATTAGTAAGAGGTTGCTACAAAATGTACCTCCTCCCTAATCCACCCTTACTTCTTCTTCGCCATAGTTTCTTCTGCTTCTTTTGTTATCAGTCCGCATCAATCCCATTCTGTTGGCTACCAACAGTTGGCTATAGACAGAGGTCTGATTTACCTTTTGGTCTGGACAGATTAACTAGGCCCACTGTCACAAATGGCATCTGTGAAGCGTAACCTGTTTTAGGCAGTGCAGTTAATGAATGCCTTGTCTTAGTGAAAATCTGACAAATAAATACAACTATTTTCTATCAAACCCTATTGTTTCAATTTAGGAAGAAGGGAGGAAAGATATAATCTCTCTCTCAGCTCTCTAGACTGAGTATAGGCAGAAATATGTAGGTTGCAAGCGAGGCAGTTGTTCTCGTGCAAAACTGTCTTCTGGATAGCAGAATAGTAATTTAAGCAGTTTTGATGAAATGCATAAGAGTTCGTTTAGAATTCCACCTCGTACAGTTTTCTGTGATAGTATGTTGTAGT
Source organism: Cepaea hortensis (assembly GCA_963921405.1). Classification (NCBI taxonomy): domain Eukaryota; kingdom Metazoa; phylum Mollusca; class Gastropoda; order Stylommatophora; family Helicidae; genus Cepaea; species Cepaea hortensis. The sequence goes on along the minus strand of OY992890.1, from coordinate 65,762,948 downwards.
ATGCACACATTAAAGATAACAGATGTATAGAAGAACTTCAGAGCTAGCAGTTTTGAGAAAGTATGAGAGTGTCAGTTTCGCCCAGGGAATGGCGCTGGGCGGTCAGAAGTTGGCGCTTAACAATCGAACACTTCAGAGGTTTTATTTTATCAATAATACATTTATATTAACGCACAGATACTGGATACCTCAACTGTATACATCTGGGCATCAGATAGATCTGAGGACTCACACGCTTACTTAGGATTTCAGACCAAACTGCAATCCTTTCGAAAAAAACAGGGCCAACTCTAGCAATGTGACCGTCTACTAGAGCGTTTGTGGAAGAAGTGCGCGATTTGAATATTGAACGCTGACGAAGGGCCAGAGTTATCATCACGTGGTTCGCCTTCTCCAATCATTTTAGATATTGTAGACGCTGTTAATCCTAAATATAGCTGGCATGTGTCCATCTCCCGTGTCAAGTTGGTGTTATGTATTCTTTTGTGCTATCAAATGCATACTTTCCTCTGTTCGGTGCGCAGTTGTTGACTTAACTGTGAAATGATGTGGACGATTATGTCACAGATGTGAATACGTGACAGGAAACCTAGAAACAAGGAAGATTCTAAATGGAATTCTCTTGGGAACTGATAAGTGAGATCAAGGGGTTAATGGTGTGTTTGGTGAGGGGTCTGGAAAGAAGGGATAAATAGACAAGTCTACAAAATTGAGGGACAATTGGGTTTTGAGCCAGACAGTGGAGGTCTGAGTTCTGGGAAGTTGAATGGTTGCGGAGTTAGAGAGAACCCCGCCCTGTGTTTTTCAGTGATCGTAATTCTGGGGCTAAGTATTGGAGACTTAGCCCGGCTGTCAGCGGCGATAGTGTTTGGGGCTACGTGTACTGTAATTGTGCAGATGCAATATATCTATATGTAATGCTAAAGTGTTCCTGAGGAATAGTATCGGATAGAGTTGTTTAAAGTATTACGTGCGCAGCCTAGTGTTTGGTATTGATTCATCGTGGTTAATCAGTCGACCAACACAACATTCACACAGACATCCTCTAGACACAACCATAGCCACTTCTCTATGTCAATCATACCTTGTGACATCCACTATCCATTTGTATTCGGTAAAAACCTAATTTTTGTGTGCCACTGAACCCGTGAATAAAGGTTGCTCAAAAATTATTGTCTTGTCATCTCTATTTGTATTGGGACAACCATATATCTCTCATCAACAATTGCTGTCTTGTATTCTCTATTTGTATTGTGACAACCATGTATCTTATCAACAATTGCCGTCTTGTCATCACTATTTGTATTGTGACAATCATGTATCTTATCAACAATTGCTGTCTTTTATTCCCTATTTGTATTGCGACAATCATGTATCTCATCAACAATTGCTGTCTTGTATTCTCTATTTGTATTGTGACAACCATGTATCTTATCAACAATTGCTGTCTTGTATTCTCTATTTGTATTGTGACAACCATGTATCTTATCAACAATTGCCGTCTTGTCATCACTATTTGTATCGTGACAGTCATGTATCTTATCAACAATTGCTGTCTTGTATTCTCTATTTGTATTGTGACAATCATGTATATCATCAACAATTGCTGTCTTGTCATCATTATTTGTATTGTGACAATCATGTATCTTATCAACAATTGCTGTCTTGTCATCTCTATTTGCATTGTGACAACCATGTATCTTGTCAACAATTGCAGTCTTGTCATCTCTATTTGTATTGTGACAATCATGTATCTTATCAACAATTGCTGTCTTGTCATCTCTATTTGCATTGTGACAATCATGTATCTTATCAACAATTGCTGTCTTGTCATCTCTATTTGTATTGTGACAATCATGTATCTTATCAACAATTGCTGTCTTGTCATCTCTATTTGCATTGTGACAATCATGTATCTTATCAACAATTGCAGTCTTGTCATCTCTATTTGCATTGTGACAACCATGTATCTTATCAACAATTGCAGTCTTGTCATCTCTATTTGTATTGTGACAATCATGTATCTTATCAACAATTGCAGTCTTGTCATCTCTATTTGCATTGTGACAACCATGTATCTTATCAACAATTGCTGTCTTGTCATCTCTATTTGTATTGTGACAATCATGTATCTTATCAACAATTGCAGTCTTGTCATCTCTATTTGTATTGTGACAATCATGTATCTTATCAACAATTGCTGTCTTGTCATCTCTATTTGCATTGTGACAATCATGTATCTTATCAACAATTGCTGTCTTGTCATCTCTATTTGCATTGTGACATCCATGTATCTTATCAACAATTGCTGTCTTGTCATCTCTATTTGCATTGTGACAATCATGTATTTTATCACCAATTGCTGTCTTGTCATCTCTATTTGTATTGTGACAACCATGTATCTTATCAACAATTGCTGTCGTGTCATCTCTATTTGCATTGTGACAACCATGTATCTTATCAACAGTTGCTGTCTTGTCATCTCTATTTGCATTGTGACAACCATGTATCTTATCACCAATTGCTGTTTTGTCATCTCTATTTGCATTGTGACAACCATGTATCTTATCACCAATTGCTGTTTTGTCATCTCTATTTGCATTGTGACAACCATGTATCTTATCACCAATTGCTGTTTTGTCATCTCTATTTGCATTGTGACAATCATGTATCTTATCAACAATTGCTGTCTTGTCATCTATATTTATATTGTGACAATTATGTATCTTATCACCAATTGCTGTCTTGTCATCTCTATTTATATTGTGAAAATTATGTATCTTAACAACAGTCGCTGTCTTGTCATCTCTATTTGCATTGTGGAAATCATGATGTATCTTAGCAACAATTGAGCAATCTTTACAACGTGGGTGGGCTGTGGTTGTGCGTGTATTTCCTATTTCTGTATGGCCCACTACATCTGTATCACTTTTAGTCTTCAAATTAACGTTGGCGAAACAACATTATAACAGTTCACTGTCCAAAAGAAATTCTAATCTAATTTAAACCACATCACGCTATCAGATTCCTCTCCCACGCACCAACTACACACACCCAAACAATATAAAATTAAAACAATTAAACGGTTAGCTCGCCACATAAACCGGGAAAAAAATGTGATGAGGTATGTGGATAACATATGACCTGCTTCTGAAACTGAAATATTTGCGTTTAAGCAATCTGGACATGCAGAACAACGAACAGGAACTTGAGATGTTAGCTCTGGTGTTCAAGATCGGCGAGTGGGAGGTTTGGAGATGCTTTAGTCAGGTATCATGTAACATATGTTGTCAACCCTGTGGTATGAGGGGGAGGGGGGAAGGGGTTAGTCAGATATGTAACATATGTTGTCAACCCTGTGGTATGAGGGGGGGAGGAGGGGTCTTTAGTCAGATATGATGTCAACCATTTGGTATGATGGGGGGGGGGGGGGGGTTCAGTCAGATATCATGTAACATATGTTGTGTCAACCCTGTGGTATGGGGGGATGGGGGGGGGGGGGGGTAGTCAGATATCATGTAACATATGTTGTGTCAACCCTGTGGTATGGGGGGGGTGTCTTTAGTCAGATATCATGTAACATATGTTTTCAACTCTGTGGTATGAGGGGGAAGGGGGGTCTTTAGTCAGATATCATGTAACATATGTTGTCAACCCTGTGGTATGAGGGGGGGGGGGTCTTTAGTCAGATATCATGTAACATATGTTTTCAACCCCGTGGTATGAGGAGGGGGGGGGGTATTTAGTCAGATATCATGTAACATATGTTGTCAACTCTGTGTTGGTGGTGGTGGGTGGGGGGGGGGGGGGGGGCTTTAGTCAGATATCATGTAACATAAGTTTTCAACACTGTGTTGGTGGTGGTGGGTGGGGGGGGGGGCTTTAGTCAGATATCATGTAACATGCTTTCAACCCTGTGGTATGAGGGGGGGGGGGCTTTAGTCAGATATCATGTAACATATGTTTTCAACCTTGTGGTACGAAGGGGGGGGGGGGGGGGGCTTTAGTCAGATATGATGTAACATATGTTTTCAACCCTGTGCTGGTGGTGGTGGTGGGGAGGGGGCTTTAGTCAGGTATCATGTAACATATGTTTTCAATCCTATGGTATGGGGGGGGGACTTTAGTCAGATATCATGTAACATATGTTTTTAACCTTGTGGTATGATGGGGGGGGGGGGGGGCTTTAGTCAGATATCATGTAATATATGTTGTCAACCTTGTGGTATGAGGGTGGGAGGGGGGTTAGTTAGATATCATGTACCGTAACATATGTTGTCAACCCTGTTGTATAGGGGTGGGGGTGTTGTCACCAATGATGTCAACCCTGTAGTGGGAGGGAATGCTTTAGTCGCATATGTTGTCAATTCTATGATGGGTGTTATTACTTCAGTCACATAGTGTTGCCAACCCTGTGATGGGAGGGAATGCCATAGTTACATATGTTATCAACCCCGTGGTGTGAGGGAATGCTTTAGTCACATATGTTGTCAACCCTGTGATGGGAGAAAATGCTTCATTCACATATGTTGTCAACTCTGTGATGGGAGCGAATGCTTTACTCACATATGTTGTCAATCCTGTGGTGAGATGGACATCATTAATCACATATGTTGTCAAACCTGTGGTGGGGAAAACTTTATTCACAGATGCAGTTAACCAAAGAACCTGCCCTGCTGGTTGAACCGAACAGAACAATCCATGTGTGTTGTGGTTACAATGCTGTAAAGGGAACCTAATAGAACGACCCATATGTGTTATGGTTACAGTGGTGTAAAGGGAACAAAATATAACCACCCATGTGTGTTATGGTTATAATGGTGTAAAGGGAACCGAAAAAGATTCATAGATATTGATTGACACTTATAGAAATAGAGAAAAGAAATGTAAATTAGAGGACACATTTTACAATATACGATGGACAGTTAATAAGTATTGCCTTCTATTTTTTTTTATCTATGCAAATATTTTATCGGTGTACAATTTATTAATTTAGCGGGATTCCTCAAACACTCTTTTGCACTGTGCATCACTACCAACCTGTTTCAGTCACACGTTTCGTAACAGTAACGGTTATAAAATATGTAGTGATCATGCCAGAATTCAAACTACAGCCTCCAAATGACGACAGTGTCTTGCTATAACTATAAGGACAAGTGTAAATTGACTTCTCGTCGTCTTTTGTGTCGCGTTCTCTGTAGTTCTAGCAATATCCACACAATAATACCGATGTTTTGTGTGGATTTGTTCACTCTTGAAACAAGTAAAGAGATTCAAGTACCTAGGAAGTATAATATCATCAAATGGCAGATCAGAAGACGAGATCGAAAATAGATGCAATAAGGCACATCAACTCATTGGATAAATGGCACCAATACTAAAGAACAAACATGTATCAATAACTACTAAGAAAGCACTTTACACTACAATCTTCCTACCAACTCTATGCTACCAATGCCAAACCTGGACAATGACAGAAAAAGAGAAAAGAAAAATCACAACAACAGAGATGAGATTCCTGAGAAGAATACTCACGTATCAAGAAGAGATACGATCAGAAATGAAAAAATCAGGACTAAAGTGGGGTTTATAGCAGCACTAGATTTTATTAGACAGCAGCAAGTCAGATGGTTTGGCCATGTAAGTAGGTTACCAGTCAACAGCATACCACAACAAGCAATGATGTACAACAGACCAGATGGAAACAGAGGAAGAGGCCGACCACATAAACGTTGGACGGAGGGAATAACAGAGCCCATAGGAATGTCGATACATGGAGCCCATAATCGGGCACTCTCACGATGTTTATACTTCACCTCGACACCGCAAGGTACAAGAGGAACATGATGAGGTGAGATGAGGCTCACGTTTTGTCCTTGCCGTAAGGGATTTTTCAGGGCAAGTATGTTGACGATAGTTGCCTCACACCAGTTGTTTAGATTGATTGATTGATTGATTGATTGATTTAGGAATCGACATCACAGCATTCGGGGCATTCCCATAAGTGCTCCGTCCCCATCCTCAGCAGCCAGCGAAGAGTTCCAACACTAATAGTACCAGTAGCAATCTGATTATAAGTCCTTCTCGCCTTTCCTTTGAGCGTTGAGCGTCGGCCAGATCCCTGCGTCACTCCTCGTTGTCTCATTCTTGCCAGACCATGGTAATCCATTTGCTCCTCCGAGGTGTACACGTGCTCACACAAGGCCGCAACCACGTCTGCCTTGTCATGTATCAATACTCCACCAAGTTCTGCAGAGCCAGCCAATCTGTCCGCCTGTTCATTTCCCAGCACACCGGTTGTTTAGACAATGCAAACAGTGGCGGATTGCAAGGCGCGCCTGCTGGCCTGATGTCTCTGACTTCTACATCTTTTCCCTACAAACTGAAATCTCATCATCATCCTGTGCCGTACCTTTAAACGTGCATTTTCATGGTTCGCCATCTCACACCATCTCCAAGGTTTTGGACTGGGACTGTCCCATTCATGGCATGTGATAAAGCCATCCGGGTATTTATCTCTTTGCCTTCATCTTGCTCTTTTCCCATCATGTTTGCTAGTTGTCAAGCTTGTTTCTCCTCATAACATTCCCAAAAACTTGTCACTGTCAAAGTTTATCTATTCAATTTACGGCTTTCATTTGTTTATGAGGGTCTGTTGCATTCATGTTTCTGTTCGTCCATGGTTAAAAAGTAAGTTGCATATCCTTTACAAGACGTAGCAATCAACTCCAGCATTTTGTAGCTATTTGTGATTCCGAGGCAAGTTTACGTTCAGTAGTTTGCCATTGCTTTCTGAAATGCCGGCACTCATACCATTGTATGGAAACCAACGCAAGACGGTCTGCTTCCAAATCACCCGCAGCTGTGTTTCTAACCATGATATTTCTGGTATTTCCCTCAGAAATGACATGCCCACTGCCATTTTATGTATCTCAACTTGTATACTTATTGTCCATGTTTCACACGCATATAACAATATAGTTTCTCGTTTATGTTAGTTTCACATTGTTTTTCTATCTGCATTGGACATATTTTTATTGGCGAGAATGTTTTTCATTTCGCAAAGGCTGCTGTCGCCATGCGATCCTTGTTCTAGTCTCTACAAGCCATCGCCCATAAGATGTTATGACTGGTCCAAGATAGCTGTACCTATTTACCTGTTTACACATTTTCCTATTAATTTCGTAGTGGTTATTTCTTCTTGGAGATGTCCTTAGTCTATGTTTTCTGACAATTTAATTCTTATGCTAGCTGCACACTATGTAAAATTACAGCACCCTCTAAATTATGCAGATCCTGTTCAGCGTATGCACTAAAAATTGTTAGTTGCTTGTCCTATTAAGGATGTCGCAATCAACCCCAGCATTGCTTGGCTGTTGTGACTTTCTTGGCAATTTTCACGCTCAGTAGTTTGTCATTAATACATATTAGGTGACTACCAGGCGGGTTTTAGACAAAACAGATCAACAATAGATCAGATATTTATCTTACGACAAATAGCCGAGAAACATTGGGAATATAAAAGAGATCTCCATAACATTTTTGTGGATTTTAAAAAGGCTTATGTTAGTGTCCATAGGAATAGTCTATGGAATGCTATGCAGGAATTTGGAATACCAAGGAAGTTAATCAACATGACCAGATTATGCATGGAAGATACTTATAATATAGTAACATATAAAGGCAGGAAATCAGACCCCTTCCAAATAACATCTGGCTTGAAACAGGGTGATGCACTATCGCCGCTACTCTTCAATCTGGCTCTAGAGAAAGTTGTAAGGAAGGTAAAGGAGGAATGTGATATTGGAGGAACATCCAAGCTGCTTGGTTATGCAGATGATATAGATATTATAGGGCAAAGTGAACAAAAGACATTGGAAATATTGACTCACTTAAAGGAAAAAGCCCAACAGATGGGGCTGGTTATCAACCAAGATAAGACAGAATATATGGTAATTTCAAGAGACGGAATGGCTAGAAACTCTGGCCACATACAAATAGATAATATGACCATTAAAAGAACGGAAACATACAAATACCTGGGTACGATCTTCAACTGCTCCAACATCATAAGGGAAGAAATACAAACTAGAATCAACTCTGGAAATAAGATATACTATGCACTACAACATCTACTAAAATCAAAGGCGCTATCTCGTAACACCAAAATCACAATATACAAAACACTGATCAGACCAGTTGTGCTGTATGGCTCTGAAACCTGGAGTACAACGAAAGGAGACGAAGCCTTGTTACAAACCTTTGAGAACAAAATTTTAAGACGCATCTTTGGACCCATTAGGGATACACAAAGTGGAGAGTGGAAAAGAAGAAGTAACAAAGACATTTATGATCTGTTTAAGTCCCCGCTAATCACTGGTATCATGAAGGCTAATAGACTACAATGGCTGGGGCATATAGAAAGAATGGAAGATAATAGGGAAACAAAACTCGCTTACACTCAGGAAATAAATGACCGTAGACCCCGAGGTAGACCAAGAAGGCGGTGGAGAGATAATACATGTACAGACCTACAAGCACTTGGAATCAACGACTGGCAAGAGAAGGTCCACCAGAGAGACGAATGGAGACGGATTGTATTTGCAGCAAAGAACCTCAATGGCTCGGAACGCTGAGGAAGAAGGAAGGAAGTAGTTTGTCATTGCTGTCTCAACGACCAACACCCATAATGTTGAAATCAACGCAAGGCGGACAGCTTCCAAATCCGTTGCAGCTGATTTCGAACATTCGTCTCTGTAGGTTGGGAAATTGTGAAGTGCGATCACTGCCCCTGAGCCACACCTTCTGTAATACTGCATCATCTGTGTAAATATGAATCATATTGCTTGTCCTTTGCACGTACTGAAAATCGAAGACAGCACAAAGAAGATTAAGTGAAAGCAATACTTGTTGTTTCCTTTCACGAATACAGTCGTAGAAAATTTGTAAGTGGGAAATACCGACTTACGTGACGCTGTACTCGTTTCAAAAACCCCGCACCGGTTTTCCCCTTCAAACCAATTTCATATTTCTTATCTTTAAGATAATGCTGATCAAGCGTTGTTGATTTTCATCTGTGCCTGTCTGCAAATGTTATGTTTTTATGTGGCATTTTTAACCATCGTCACTACACATCGAGTGCAATAGTTAGCACAGGCTATATCTTTGATAAGACTTCGACGCGGTCGAAAGGATAGCGCTCGCTCTTAAACTTCTGGTGCGCAATTAGCGGGGTAAACGGTTCAATCCCTACACTGGTATTAACTTGAGCTTAAAGGTTGACTTCTCGTTCAGAAAACATTGGCAAACTACTGAAAGTACAACTGAATAGAAAATCAACATGAGGTTTATCGCGTAGTCCTGCAAAGATCGTGAAACATTTCGATATGTTTGATATTAATAGAAACACGATTTTATTAACTATACAACTCATTTAATAAGCAAATTACATGATAGAGAAATTAAAATACAAATACTAAAGACGAGATAAGCTTTCATTACAGTAGTAAATGTATGTGTGACAAAAAGAAATTAGACCTATCAGTTTAACTCTGCTGTGAAATAGAACTGTGCATATACATTAAGAACATTATTGATTAACTGTGAACATTCATTACCTAGTGCATGCGCAGAATAAGATACCATCGTATGACACAATCACTAATGGGTACTTATGAAGAAAAAAAACACGGCAGATTCCACCTAATCAAGAGGCGAGGAAACGACGCTGGCACTAGATAAGACAACACATTAATAAATCTGATAATGGTATATTTAGAATTTCAAGTTATTCGATTTCAGGTCTCTAGAATCCCGAATAGGACTTGTGCGTATCGGAGGGAAACTGGAATAGAGATTTTCCTACCGATCTGGTGTAAAATACCGTCCTAGGTAAACTGTGTTACAGATTTCTCCTTCCTCTCTCCTAGCTCAGAAACTAGCCTGGTGTGCATCTGACATTGTGGAAAGATATACTTGAATGCAGGTCATGATACAGCGCTGCCATACAGACTGGCTGAGATCAGGCGATGTAGACTGGTCGTGTTTGGTTTGGTTTATAAAAGATCCTTTTTATCGCCTATGGATTTATGTTATGTTATGTTATGTTATGTTATGGTGTGTTGTGTTCTGTTGTGTTATGTTATGGTATGTCTAACGATGTCACTGCACACTGGTCATCCCCATGCGTGCTTAGCCCTTCGATGCAGTAGCCATCTCAAAGTATTTCTGCTCACTGTCCCCATAAGGAGTTGGTTATGACGTCTCCTTTCTTACTCTCGAAGGCAGGTGACATTGGAATGCTTGACCAATCTTTTATTCCCCACCCCAATCACCCAGTTCATATAACCAGGCTAGTGTCGCAGTCTCGTCAGCATCCGCCAACAGAGTCCGTACTGCATTGATTATATTAACCTTGTCCATGCTTCTTCCCGTGTGTATTGGTGCATTATTTGCCAGCTGGTCTGCGCGTTCCTGGCCTTTAACACCAGCCTGTGCTGGCGCGCACATCCAGGTGAGTGAGATGAACAGCAACTTCCAATCCATTCAGACCGGAGACTGCCTTTGGCAATTTTATGTGACAAGTTGATGGAGTCTGATATTATCACGTGTGTGACTTCCTGTTCTGCTGCACATGCGAGTGCCTTGAAGGCAGCAGTGATCTCCTTATACAAGTTTGATGTAGGTGTTGAACGTGACTCTACCTTCTTTGTTCTCCCCATCGGTTATGCTGTGTAAGCCCATGCCATGATGACCATGAACCGCACATCAGTGTAGATGACGATGTTTTCTGGACGAGAATATTGTTCGACCTATTCCTGTATCTCTCCGTTAACTGATGCTGGCAACTGACTTCGGAAGTACCTCGCTAGTGCTAGTGTAATGACCACCTGAGAGTGTGTTTGCAAGTCTACGGGTGTATCAGTCCATTCTTCTCTGTGCTGGAGACTGACTACCCAAGTCACTGACCTGCTTGATTATGTTTTCAGCCTCAAACATCCAGAAGAGACCGTTTTAAGGTGCATTCCCTTTCTGTCGTCAGAAGCGCTGTGCGAGGTTGTTTGTTTTATTCTTGTATCCGCTGACACTTATGTATTCCTAACCCTATTCAATGTTGTGCCTGGTGGCCATTGAAGATAAATCAAGGGTGCTTCGTATGGCCGGCCACGGGGTGTATTTTGTGCAGTCAAATATCAGTATTTTCCCTTCATTTTGCACCTTATCTACTCTTTCTATCTGAGTCTTGTTGACAGTGAGGATATCCGAACCCTAAACTATAACACTGGTAGAGAAGGAAGAGCAGGCGTTGTCCAATGTCGTCTGCTGTCGTCATGGTCAGCGCAATGACACCATTTCTTGCTCTGCTTGTGACATTGTCAACAAGATACTTGTTCAATAAGCATCTGTCAAAAGTGATCCCGAGATACTTCATTATGTTAGTTCTCTCGATGTCTATACCGCCTTTAATGACGATTGGCGTGGGCAAGTTAACAGTGTGAGTGTTCAGAGACAACCATGTCAAGTTCCGCCTTTGCCGGTTTCACCTGTGTCCTTGATTCCTGACACCAATCACCAAGTCTGTGTCTAACTCATCCCCCTGCTGTGATATCATGCCTATTTTTCCAATTTCAGTAGACAGTGAAATCTTCGCCGCACTGGTGTGAACTGGAATACAATTACTGTTGTTGATGTCTTTGCACTAGGAGACCCGGTAGTGTCGTGGCTAGACACTCGCCTGCCCCGGTGGACAGGGGTCGGTCCGCATTGGGAAGGATTGGCAATGTTTTAATTGGCCTGGCTCTCAGGTCGAGCCAACCTGAACTGGGTTCCAGGAAATGTCGTGGGAAGTAAAGCGGTCTGCGTGACACTGACCCCAGCACCCACCAGTGTCGACTGGTGTGCAACAAAATAGATCTAGCAACATATTCCCATTAAGCCTGAGGCGTGCGGAAAGGTTCTTCACTTTGCTTGCTTATCTTTACAGTGTCAATTAAAAACCATATTCCTCTTTTTTTCACTGTCTCTTTTACTGTATATTCTTTTCCAGATGTGAATGATTATCTCGTTTCTCCATTCTCCAGGTGTGTTCTGTGTGATCAAATTAAGTTAAATTACCAAATACCAGGTTGTTTTTATTATGTCTGCAACTTTATTAGTTCAGCATGCATATTGTCTGAACCGAGTGATTTCTTTGTCAGTGTATTAAATATAGACGAGTCTAAGCAAAGTAAGAATGTCACTATATGAGAAACATTATGTGCAGTATATCTCTGTAAAACGAGGTGAGCATAGGTTTCCTTAAGAGTTATATTAAGTCAGTCCAGATGTACGGAAGTAAATCATGGACACTTAAAAGAGTAATGATGAAAAAACGAGGTTTAAATGGCAAGAGGGTTGACTTCGTTGCACCGGGTTTCATTCCAAAAGGTTCGGTACCTTTCTGCAGGCCCATTTGCAGAAAGCTTCGCACAAAGCACGAACTTCGTAGTTCCAGCGAAAACCCACAGAAGTCTCCAAGAAAATTGCACTCGTCAGCCGAACGTCGTTGGCGGGAATCGAACCCACAACTTTCGAAGCGAGAGGCAGGTGGTGTAACCACTCGGTCACGGAGACTCCCAGGCTAGTGAGGAATGATGTGTCAGTGACAGGGTCGTGGCTTTATACACGGATGATTAGACAGTCATGGACGGATCACATGCGTAGAGAGTATATATTGACAGAAATTATACACGAATGATTAGACAGTCATGGACGGAGCACATGCGTAGAGAGTATATATTAACAGAAATTATACACGAATGATTAGACAGTCATGGACGGAGCACATGCGTAGAGAGTATATATTAACAGAAATTATACACGAATGATTAGACAGTCATGGACGGAGCACATGCGTAGAGAGTATATATTGACAGAAATTATACACGGATGATTAGACAGTCATGGACGGAGCACATGCGTAGAGAGTATATATTAACAGAAATTATACACGGATGATTAGACAGTCATGGACGGAGCACATGCGTAGAGAGTATATATTAACAGAAATTATACACGAATGATTAGACAGTCATGGACGGAGCACATGCGTAGAGAGTATATATTAACAGAAATTATACACGGATGATTAGACAGTCATGGACGGAGCACATGCGTAGAGAGTATATATTAACAGAAATTATACACGGATGATTAGACAGTCATGGACGGAGCACATGCGTAGAGAGTATATATTAACAGAAATTATACACGAATGATTAGACAGTCATGGACGGAGCACATGCGTAGAGAGTATATATTAACAGAAATTATACACGGATGATTAGACAGTCATGGACGGAGCACATGCGTAGAGAGTATATATTAACAGAAATTATACACGAATGATTAGACAGTCATGGACGGAGCACATGCGTAGAGAGTATATATTGACAGAAATTATACACGAATGATTAGACAGTCATGGACGGAGCACATGCGTAGAGAGTATATATTGACAGAAATTATACACGGATGATTAGACAGTCATGGACGGAGCACATGCGTAGAGAGTATATATTGACAGAAATTATACACGAATGATTAGACAGTCATGGACGGAGCACATGCGTAGAGAGTATATATTGACAGAAATTATACACGAATGATTAGACAGTCATGGGCGGATCACATGCGTAGAGAGTATATATTGACAGAAATTATACACGAATGATTAGACAGTCATGGACGGATCACATGCGTAGAGAGTATATATTGACAGAAATTATACACGAATGATTAGACAGTCATGGACGGAGCACATGCGTAGAGAGTATATATTAACAGAAATTATACACGGATGATTAGACAGTCATGGACGGAGCACATGCGTAGAGAGTATATATTGACAGAAATTATACACGGATGATTAGACAGTCATGGACGGAGCACATGCGTAGAGAGTATATATTAACAGAAATTATACACGAATGATTAGACAGTCATGGACGGAGCACATGCGTAGAGAGTATATATTGACAGAAATTCACGCACACAGAGAACTGGTTACTGGCAACAGAAATTATGTAGTAGCCGTGGTTTTATACATGAATGATTGTTTTTGTCCATCAAGAATGATGATGACCATTCATTTCATCAAGTGGGGTTGAGAGTATGGAGCTGTGAGTTCTAAGATGGCTGGTAAGGCCTATTTTGGCTCGAAATGTTCTTTGATAATGTGGGCAAAGAATGCTTGACGTTCCAGGAGGAGGATCTCCTGCAGTGGTTTTTCTATCCAGCCTTTATTTTCATATCTCTTGCAGTCCTGTTTGCTTCACAAGTGACTGCAGCTTTGCGTAATTATGTACGCCACAAATTTCGGTCTTTCTTAGTAGTCTCCCATGTTTCGTAATGAATTCTAAAAGCTTTTAGTGAGATCTTCAGAGTCTAGAAGTTGGATGAAGAATGACTTGCGCTATGAATTTGATTAAAGTGAGGAAGAGTTGCGCAATTCGTCGACCACACTCTCTCGCCTGAGTCCATCTGAATCCAGCAGCAAGAGAAGTCAAGACGACTGGATACGAATACACGAATGATTAGACAGTCCTGGACAGATCACATGTGTAACGAATACATCTTGAGAGAAATTAACTCACAAAGAGAAATGGTTACTGGCAATAGAAGAACAAACTCCACATTCTCTGGGCATGTCATAAGAAGAGGTAAACACTGGATTTGGTCGTGACATCTCGGACACTGAAGTTGAAAATAGACGGGAAAGGGGAGAATGAGAGAGAAGATACTGGACAGTTGACATCAGAGCACGGAGACAGATTTATATTAACCCGACGTTGTTGATTTTATAGGCAATTTTATGTTCATTAATTTGCCATGGCTTTCTGAACAATAAGTTAACGTCTAAGTCCAATTGACCTGTGTGTAGTTACAAAAGTGAATTAAAATAATTCCCCATAATTAATACATAATAGAATAATAAGAAATACTTTAACACGAGTAATAATGAAATGCATTAACAAACATGACAAAGCGGGCATACAAGTGAGGAACAGACAATACAAACAAACACGGATATGCTTCCAACCTAAACTATCCACTACAACACTGAATTAAAATAACCCACATAATTAATTAAGAACGAAATAATAGTGGGTACTGTAACACAAGTAAACATGACATTTATTAACTTGACAACGCGGGAATACAAATGAAGAGACAAAAAATACAAAGAAACATTGATATAAAGTGATAATCATGGCTCGAGGGCACAACACAAGCGAAGACAAACAAATAAATAAGTCAAATAATGGAATGTGACAGTGACGCTTGTAAGTGCAGCCATAAATAGCACGGTACGTTCATTCTTCTCGTGTTCTGGTATACATTTCAGCTCAATGTTTGTCTTCTATAACATTCTACGCGCCCGGCTACTTTATCTACACATAATATAACTGTCGCAATGTGTGTGTTTCGTTGGGAATTCGTTGGGAACATATGCAATAAAAGTGCGAGAATGGCAGGTGTTGCTAATATGTTTGACCACGGAAGACGTTTCGGTGAGAATGCAGTATTCTTTGTTATAGAAGAACCATAACTACAAAGACATGATACTTTCCTAAGTTATAAAATAGTAAAAAGGTGAAGGACCATTTTTCACACCTTAAGGAGTATTGAGTATGTGGTGCTTGCCCCATATTTGGATAGATGACCTGGTCATTGTCAGGCCTTTACTTCCTACGACATTTCCTGGTACTCAGGATAAGTTGGACATGAGAGCCCAGGTCATGTTTGTGTTAAACATCCGAATCGATGGAGATTAGAACACAAGATCCCCGAGCTAGTAAGCAACCCTGCAAGCCACTGCGCCACCGGTGGACACACAGAAGAAATCAGATCTTCCAGCACTTGTCTACGCCAGTCTTTGGTTAACTGTCTCGATGAAACCTAGTGACGCCTCAGTAGGATGAAGAATGATAAAGATAACTCAAGGA